>VZZY01005985.1:147039-190965 GCA_013400335.1 Eurystomus gularis | reverse complement strand
TTTATTGATACCAGTTCTTGCATTTTGGTGATGCAATGATCTAATTGCAAAAGCCCTTGAATCAGTTTGACTTTTGACCTTAATACAGACAGCAAGAGAATAAAGCTAACCTGGTCTGCACAGTGATTTCCTCTTGCTACATTATATAACCACCAACAAGACTGGATACCGCATAACATCTACCCAGGCATGAAAAATTGCACTATTTTAACAATTGCATAAAATCAAGGGGAGTGAAAATTAAATGCCTCTACAATACGAGTGGAAAAAAACCAATTATGTGAAGGAAATGAATTCAGGAATATAAAATGTGAGTAAATAGGAATTATAATGTCGCATCATGCAGCTCTCCGGTTCCTATTTTTTTGTGATTTATGTCCTATACAAACTTTGAACCTAATTGTATCATGTAGCACTTAGAACACAACTCTTGCTTGTAATGCCACCATAGTATGATTAGAAATATTTCCCACCATAGATTTAGAAGTATTTCCCGAAAGGTTGGACTTTGGAACCAGGTTGGATTTAAGAGACAAAAGGACCTTCCTGCTGTAATAACCAGAAGATTCAAGACAAAGTTGGCATCTCCACTTGTTCTTGCCAGTTGTAAGCTCATTTCTGTGGTTTAGATTTGGAGTATGGTGGATCCAGGCGGTTTATACTGCCAGGCCACCAAGGGAGCCTCTCTGACATCACCTTGGGTGTTGGTATGCCCACATACTCTTAAGACCAGTACTGCTCAGTTTCTTGAGTGCCACCCTGTTATGTATCTTTCACAAATACAGGGAAGCTGAACTAAAACACCCTTTTGCCTTTGCTGTTGAGCAAAGGGACTGCTGAGAGTCACTGTAGTTGGTAACTGTAATAGGAAGGCTGCAGGGACGGGAGTTACAGTCTTAAACACTGGGGATGCCAAGTGACATGCTTCTATGCCTGGGTATAATGAGAAACTTCTCTTGTGTGCCTGTGAAGTTGGGACCAGCAAAATTGTTTCAAACTGTGACCCACACAGGGCATCATTCAGGTAATTCACCAGTGGCTGTGGATTCAACACTGCGAAACACGTTGGGTAGGGAGAGAGAACCAATTCTCTTTTTTGCTTCATCTCAGCCAGTTACCATGAGAGGTTAGGTGTGTTGAGCAAAGGCAGGCAAGGCAGGGTGGGTGGTGTTAGCAGGTGCACAACTGGTGCTCAGGCCTCATTTTGATTTCTGGAGAAATGGTGTAATTTGAGGGGTGATTTTCCTCTCAGTACTTCAGCCACATCGTGTGTCAAATGATAACGAAGATGCTGGCCGCTGATTAAAATCAGCCATCCAAGAGCAATAGCCAACTAAGTGCTGGTGCTATTCTGACCGAGCTCTGCAGTGCAGCGGGCCTCTGTGAGCACGCCAGAAAAAGCAAGCGTTGGTGGCTGAACGCTGCTTCAAGACACACTTGATGTTATCAACCTGCCATTTAGGGAAGGTTACCAAGAGGTCAGTGTCATCATTATCTTCCAGTTTCTGTGATCTTTGTCCATCTGGCTTCAGACCTGGATATAGCACGGATTTCTCGGGTTGATGACTTCCTGACACCCATCGAAGGTCGATTATCCATGATGATATCATCACAGCTGTTGGCAGAGTTAAGTAATTAGCTATTAAGTAGTGCATCCTCCTTGAGAACTGGAAGCAGGGGAAGAGATTCTCTTGGCTCTCTTCACCGCAAACTATAAAAAAGAAAGGGATGACCCAGAAGGAAAAACCACTGGCAAGCTCAAGCTTTCAGGGTCTCATCATGTTGGGACAGTAACATTAGAAAATAGGAACAAAAATGGTGCTGTTCGGCATGTGGGTGGAAGGACTGAAGGAAGAGGGTAAAACATTGAGGGCTGCAGCGTCCTCAGAACACGGCTCTGTTTTCCATTATCCTTTGAACTTCAAATAGGAAATCCTGTTGGTCTCCTAGTTCTGATGGAAAACAGAATTTTGGATGAAAAGCAATTTTCTTAAATTTCTTCTCCAAAAGTTGAAGGTGAAGGTCATACCAAGAGGAGGATGGGGACAATGCAATCTAGACATGGGTTGATGACCCAGAGAGTTACTCTGACTGTTGCTCCCAAACATCCAGATGACAAAACGTGGCTTTCAGCTCCTTCACTGGCCTTGCTATGGTAGCCTTTCCACCTCTGTATGCATTCCTCCTCTGTTTTTCTCATGCTTCTGCCACACCTAGCCTGCGATGCTGTAGTGAACTCAATTTTCAGCTACTCTTCTTGGCCATTGAGAAATGAAGGCAGCACAGAGAGACAGCTCCCACGCCACACAGAGCTTGTGCTATGCGCCTTGCTGTAGCTGAGGGGAAGGTGCTGGGGATCCCTGCCAGGGGTGGTGAGCTACAAGGTACCTGTATGTGTGTATGTCAGATGCTGCTTGGCTCTGCAGCTTCTGCATGGTTTCCTATGTCCTCCTGGGGATTCACTTCCAGATGGTGAAGTTGGAAGAGTCAAGGCAAAACAAGGGTACTTGCTTTAAAAAGATCCTTGTGCTCTTTTAATTGTTGTGTGATTTGATTGAAAAATGTGTTTTCATGCCCACTTGGGATTTTTTTTGTTCTTCCTTCCAATCTGTGCTTTGCCTGACTTAGGAACCAATCCAATTGCTCATAAACACATGGGAAAAATAGGTTTGTCAGGGGCCTGAGATGAGCGGCCATTCCTCAGCTCCAAGATGGCACCACCCAGACCGGCACCAGTCCACTCCAACCTGTTTTCAAAGGTCTCTAATGATGAGAGTTGCATAATAACCCACAGTTACATGCAGTGCTTTATTACCCTTATTAGAAAGCTTCTACCGTTTAAAACATAACCCTAGATCACCTCTTCCCATCTACCGCAGACTCGCAGAGCAGATTTTTTTCTTCTGTGCTACGGCTTCTCTCTCCCTGTGTAACTGAAGACTATTATTAATGCTCCCCTTCTAGACAGTAAACAACCCAGTTTGTGACATCTGATCTCCTCCCCGGGTGGATCTATATCCATACCATTTGTTCCCTGACCAGATGCACAGAGGTCACATAGCAAATGCAACAGTCTGTCTTCAGAGACCTTATGCACATGCCACATTCTGCCAGATTTTCCTTGAGTTCAGATGTTTGATACACAAGCAGCTACAATAAGTGCCTATATAATATTTCAAATACCCGTATGAATTAACTTGACTTCCCCCCCGTAACTAAAACCAGTTTTATTCTCTCAGCGTGAGAGGGGCTGTATTAATCACATGGAAGACAACAGAACACGCTCATTATTTCTAGCAGAGCTTTACAGAGGAGGCTGTTCCCTTAAAACCTGACTTTGGTGTGTTTACGTCTGTGAGTTAGTGGTACAAGCATCTTTTCTGACTTCCACTGTTGCTGAGGCACCACAGAAGACAAGAGTCTAATGCATTTTTAGAGGTCTATTCGAAGATGCTCCCTGGAGCTACGGTTGCCATTCAGCTTCTTTCTGCATTCGTGTGTGGTCTTCAGGAGCAGTTTTCATGTGGGTTATTGCACTCCACATGCAACAATGGCATGGATTATCATGCTGAAATCTGCATCTGAGAAAATAGTTACAATTGCCTCTCCAGATGTACAAGAGATGAAAGACGAGGTGCTTTTGATGACCAGAGCCAGCTGACGACCTAAGAGCAGTCAAGATCTAACCTTGATGAAAGCACAGCTCTGGGAGGGAAATGAAACATGGAAGCTGGCACTGCCTTGCTATGGTTCTGAGTACGCAAGAGAGCTTGGCATGGCTACTGTTGCCATCCCCTTCAGTTCTAGACTGGAGATGAAGATGTGGGACTATATTTTCATTTTGAATACTCAACGTACGACCTTGGAAAGAACTTGGTCATTGACTAATCTTAAACAATATGGCCCAGGGCCTAAACAAATTGTAACTCACTTCATGTTACATCATGGAGGCTTTTATCATGGAGTTACAACCTGGTTCCTTAAGGTTGGCTTGAAAAACAAGTTTTCTGTAGTTACCACCTTGGCTACAGTCATTTTCGCCCCTTTCTAATTTTAAGTTTTTATAACTTGGCAAGAGAGTTTTTAGCTTTTTCTTTAGAAGACCACTATTAACCCTGTTTTGAGGACCAAGCGATGGGCTCTAGTTTGTGCTTCCACACAGCTCAAGCTATTTCCAAGTTCCTTCTTATCTTGTTACATCCTCTCTTACGTGGAATGTGGTTTTTATGTACAGCCGTTTAAAACTACTTAACATTTAAGCATAAATGGGCAGCATATGGCGAATTTTATCTATTTTGTGGCAAGAAACATTTAATTAGAGAGCTACTAGAGAAAAAAGCTTATTACAGGGAGACAGGCATTTGCCTTTCTGTGGAATCTCCCTTTAGACTTTCAGGGAAACTGGAAACCAGTAAAAAGTCTAGATTTTGTGAATGGGATGTTAATTTAAAAACACAGCTCTAACCTGAAGGTTTCTCCCTTTAATCAAATTACAAGACTGGATAAAAACTTGGGACTCCTGTGCTGAGAAAGGGTTGGGATCCCAGTACACGTTAGCATTCCTGCTTTGCTTTCATTTCCCATAATTCAAAGCACATTCTTTCTCCTGTCTAAATTCTCCTCTTCGTGGCGAGATACAACATGAAGAGACAGAAAATTCGCTGCCGTGAAGCTAAAAGAGTTTGGGGGAAAACTGGCAGGTTGTGTTTTAACTCTCACTAAGACTTTCAGACTCCTGCAGCTGACTCTTGGAAGAGCGGTATTTGAGCAGTCCTGAAGGGAACCGCAACACTCCTCTCTCTGTCCTTCCTTTTCAAATATTTTCAAAGCTTTGGAAACAGTCAGTTGTTCTTCGTTCTGGCAACTCGCCATTTACTGCTGGCTCACATCACTTCACAGTCTTCTGAGGTACCCAGTGGCCCGCACGGATTTGAGAGATTTTGAAGCTCTAATGAAAGACCTTTGATATTTTGGGATATTTAAAAGACATACAGAAACGAGCGAGTTAAAAGAGCTGTTGTCAGATCCCGCAAAGCCCACTTCATATTCTCAGTCATGAGATACCGTCTCACTAATTGATTATTGTCCGTCCATAACACAGTCACGCTCTTAGTGCACAAAGAAGCAGTGTGGATGAAAAGCTCACCATTGTAAAGTACACACTCAAATGGATTTAGAAAGCTGGGAACTACAGACAAATCTAAGACACAGGACTACTTTGAATGAAACTCATAAATCATAGCTGAGACTTTTTCAGCTTATGTAAACATCTTTACTACAGACAGTGAAGAGTAATGGGAACACTTTAAATCCCTCTCTTCACTCTTCCTTGGAAGGGTGGCAAGTGAGCTCTCCTCAAAAGGGTCAGGTGACTGTTCGTTATTTAAATCCACACCTCCAGCAATGAGGACCTGATCCCGCAAGTCCTGCAGAACTACTCTTACCTGGCAAGGTTATGGAAACTGTTTGCCAGGCTAGTCCTTTAGCCAGAAGTCTAATAGCTGCAGTGGTCTTGGTCTGAGGAATGCAGGTGAAGGGATGAGCGCCTTGCATTGTGCTGCTTGGGCTCCCGTAAGCTCACGTGCATGCTTGCACATGAAGGGTGATTGGGCAGCACAGTCGCTGCTTTTCTTGCCAACACAAACCTTCGCTTCCCCTCCCCTCCTCCTTCCCCAAAACACATCAGGGAGAGAACAGGGTTGGGGGCAAAGCAAGGATGATCAGCATGAAGCTCTGACACGTGCAAGTGGTTTTGCTCAGAAGAAAACGCAATGCAGTCTGCACTTGGTAGTATGATTTCTATACAGCCTTTGGGGGCAATGAACAGCTGCTTTTCCTTTAAAAAAAAAAGGGGGTGGGGGAGGTTGGGGGAAGCGAGGAGACAGACAGCTATCAGGATACTAAATGTCTAATGCTGTCATTTAAACTAACATGCGTGCCACTGCTGAATGCATATAAGGTCACTTTATTTTTGGTTTGTTAACAATTTGAGGGTCAGCCAGGTTGATTATGAGAAAATGAGCTAATAATTTTTACTGTGGGAAGGGGGGGACGACAATGATGAATGGCAAAGTTTATCTGCTCATTACACTCCCCAGCAAACAACCCCTGCTCACAGCCTCATCTAGCTCACAAGAGCTTGTGTGTAACTGATGTGTAATAAATCAGAAGCATGCCTCAGCTCCCCAAACCGAAATGATCTTAAAAGTTTATGATAGGTATTGATGATTAAGCAAATGTTCTAATAAATTAGTTGCACTTAGAACTAAAAATGAGATGGGCAGAAAAAAATGTTCTGGAGTACATGCAGTTAACCTTTAAAAAAGCATGTGGAGGACTAAAGCAAACCAGGTGAGCACTAGAGACCAAACAGGTTTCCTACTGCTGTGCATCAACTCTGCAGCGTGCCGTGTCCTTCAGAGAGATTATGGCATGTGCAGGGTGCTGATGCCACCCGGCCCATCCTGTTTCCTACATTCTCCCTTTGGCACCATTAAGGAAGGTCCTTTCATTGGCCGGTCCCGTGCCCCTCTCTTCAAGCGGAGGGTCCAGCCTGGGGCACACAAGTGATACAGGGCCTGTGTCAGCACTTCCCTGAAGGGCCCTAGTCCTGTCCTGGAGACCGATGGGGATCCCAGCAGCTCCCAACCTCCCCTTGCCTGAGCTCCCTGCCCCAGCGCTTGTTCCCAGAGGTGTGGAGGCAGGAATGTCTTCAGAACTGTCAGATGGCTTGTATGATCAGGACACTGGCTACTCTGATGTTAAAGGTTTGCTCTTTTTTTTTCCTGTCCCACTTCCTCACGCACCGCAATATAATCAGGCAGCATGAAATCTTAGTCTATGCTTCAGTTTTTCTGGCTTCATTGAAAAAATTCAATGTCTTAAACAGCTGCTACTACTTAATGATCTTTTGGTAACCAAGGCCGCTTTCTTTTGTTATACTCTCTGAAGATTAAATTTTGCTCTGGACTCTATTGCCTGAAGGAGGCTATTGTAAAACAAGATACTCAGAAATCAGCAAAAAGATGTTCAAGCTAAAACAGAAAACCAAAACGCTTTAACTCTAGCAGTGCTGCCACCAATGAGTTTGAGAAAAGATCCTGAGATTATGCTAAAAGCAGCCTGGTATTGTGGGCTGATGGCTGGGGAACTGCTTTCTAACAATGTATGCAGCCTTGCAAAAGAATAAACCCTCCACAATATAAAAGATGCTTCTTTGATGTTAGGTTTTAAATGCCGATTTGATCAAAGAGGCTATCATGCAATTAACTGGATGCTAGTAAGCATTGCTATTGCTTTAGATTGTGAGAAGAGAAATATGCAGGTCAAGGATTGGCAGTCCTTTTTACAAGAGACCCATTGGGGAGAAGCTGCATCTACCAAACACTGAAAAGCTCAATCAGGATTACAAAGGAAATGGCTATAAAAGATTAAAATATGCGGTCAGCAGTAATAACTCTCCCTCTGCTTGTTGTCTCAGATCATATTTGTGTTGGAGGAAAGATTGGTGTACTTCAGATAGCAGCAAGGAAGAGAGAGAGAGGTTTTGAGAGAGATTTTCCATTGCGAGGTTAACAAGAGGAAGTGGCTGGGCATGGGGGAATGTGCTCCATGGAGCTGCAGGAAGTTCACACTGGAGGAAGGCACCACAGCAACTAGAGACTAGAGCTAAAAGACTTTGATGAGTACAAGCACTGACAGTAACTTTTAGAGATGAACTTACCAAGGATTGTCAACTGACCCGGTCTTCAAGTGTCCTGTTGGGATGCTCCTGTGGCACCCAGTGGGTTTAGCCCGTTCCCCACAGCATTCTCATCAAAAAACTGGCTGCTGTAGGCCTGGATGGGTGTACAGTCTGCTGGATTGCACACTGGCTGGATGGCCGGGCCCAGAGAGCGGCAGTGAACGGAGTTAAATCCAGTTGGCGGCTGGTCACAAGTGGTGTTCCCCAGGGCTCAGTGCTGGGGCTGCTCCTGTTTAACATCTTTATCAATGATCTTGATGAGGAGATTGAGAGCACCCTCAGCAAGTTTGCAGATGACACCAAGTTAGGTGGGAGTGTTGATCTGCTTGAGGGTAGGAAGGCCCTTCAGAGGGACTTGGACAGGCTGGACCGATGGACCATGGTAAATTGTATGAGCTCTAACAAAGCCAAGTGCCAGGTCCTGCACTTTGGCCACAACAACCCCATACAAAGCTATAGATATGGGGAGGAGTGGCTGGAAAGCTGCTCTGCAGAAAAGGACCTGGGGGTGTTGATTGACAGCCAGCTGAACATGAGCCAGCAGTGTGCCCAGGTGGCCAAAAAGGCCAATGGCATCTTGGCTTGTATCAGGAATAGTGTAGCCAGCAGGACTAGAGAAGTCATTGTCCCACTGTACTTGGTGCTGGTGGAGTACTGTGTTCAGTTTTGGGCACCACAGTACAAGAAAGACATTGAGGTTCTGCAGAGGGTGCAGAGAAGGGCAACAAAGCTGGTGAAGGGTCTCAAGGATAAGTCTTATGAGGAACGGCTGAGGGAACTGGGGTTATTTAGCCTGAAGAAGAGGAGGCTGAAGGGAGACCTTCTCACTCTCTACAAATACTTGAAAGGAGGTTTGTATGGAGGCAGGTGTTGGTCTCTTCTTACAAGCCACATCTGACAGGACAAGAGGAATGGCATGAAGTTATGCCAGGGGAGGTTTAGGTTAGGCATTAGGAAAAACTACACCAAAAGGGTTGTCAAGGACTGGAACAGGCTGCCCAGGGAGGGGGTTGAATCACCATCCCTGGATGTATTTAAAAACTGTCTAAAGAGGGTGCTCAAGGATATGGTGTGGAAGTGGGACTGGTAGAGATAGATAACGGTTGGACTCGATGATCTTATAGGTTCTTTCCAGCCATAGCAATTCTGTGATTCTGTGTGATTCTCAGAGTTTGTCAGGCAGTGACCTTCGCTAGGTGTTTATTGCAGAAGGTTTCCCTCTTGCTCAGGTCCCCTAGGAACTTATTGCATAGTTTGCACTGACTGTGGAACTAAAAGTTACCACTATTTTCACTTGTTATAAAAAGTTTTTGTTTAAAAAGCAGCAAAAAGATACACACAGTACATGTGTGTGCAGAGGAGTCAGAGGAGAACTGTAAGGAAATTCTGGCTGAAATGATTGCAGCATTTTATCTTCTGTGCTCTGTTTGTCTGTTGCTTAAAATTATAATAGTGATTCAAGGGCCCAAAAAGGCAGGAGGATCAGACTAATTCCTCCAGATACAGCTGGTGAGAAAAGCCTTCCTTCCTTATTGAAAGTTTAAGCTTGTGCTGTGCAACTATAGCACTCATTTCCAATAAACTGAAATAACTTTGATTCAGATCAGTCTTTATAGGAACTTGCCCACATGACCCTCTGTATCTTCCACTGCAGAGCAACTCTGTATTCCCTGATCCCGCTCACTTGCACTGAAACCCTCGCATCTAGCCGGGTACCAGGAGATGTGCTCATTTGAGCAGGGATACCAACTGTGGGATTTCTGAAGCCACTTCTTTGAGGCTAACCATCTCTGGAGAGCCCTCCTACTCCCCACAGTGGGTGGTGAGTTACTGAATGACAGTGGGGCTTCCACATGACACCACTGAGCCTTCATTTTACCTTCCAGCTGTAACAGGGCATCAGCCTTCACCAGTTGTTTTGCTTATATAGGTCACAATCCCAGACAAATATTCACAGGGAATGACAGTAACCAATAGGTGACAGGGTACAGAATTTAGGAAACACATTTTGTAAGCACTTTAAGTACTTGCTGTTACCTCTTTCTGTTAAAGGTACAGATACGTATTTGTAATATAAAGAACTATATAATATACAGGACTTAACTAAGGCAAGTCCTGCAAACAATACTTTTAAGAGCAGATTTGCACTTCACACACGAAGACATGAGGATGGCAACTACAGCACATGTTATGCTGAACTCTCCCTGAAGGATTCGAGGTGGCCAGACTGCCACCACATCCCAGACTGACACGGCTGGGAAACCCCAGCACCTTTTCCATCCCCGGGGAATGCAGCTTGCAAAGTGCTATTCCCATCTGTTACTGTATTTACACTTTTACATGTAACTATATGTGGAAAAGAGGACCGTAAACTTTTGCATCCATCGCAATGGGCAGGAAAACTGACGTTGACTACCAGAGACCAGGTTTTACACACAAACATTAGAGACTCTAGTAACTTTGAGGTGCTACTTTCAATTACAGGAAAAGCAGGCAGTGGTGGTATTTTTTTATGTTGGTCATGCCCCAGTAACTCCCACAGTGCTCTTCTTTTGTAATACTGAGTCTTTCATTGCTTGACAATGTTTATTTGCATTCTTTGTATTTTTTGCTTGAAGGGAAACTCTTCTGTGAGCCTTTTTTTACAAAAAAAGCCAACCCCAAACCAACCACTTTAATTTTGAAGTCTAGTTTCTGTATTTCTCATCTTCTCAAAGGGAAAAAAATAGATTTCTAGTATCTGAATGAAGAAAAGAAGATGGATAATATTAAGTACTAGATACTTCCAAAGAGCAAAGATGATCAGCTTTCTCTGTCACTGTTATAGTTAGAAAGTGCATGTGACAATGTTATGCTGATCATCTGCTGGGAAGATTTACACGATTCTCTCACTCATTACCTTTTAGTCATGATACAAAGCTTAGTTGAAGTCACCACAGATGACAAACAAGAAACTGTGTTTCTTCAATGAAAATCTTTGGCAATTTTAAAATGCACAAAGTAGTTGCATTAGAGTTTCCTGCCTGTACGATGTTGCTCCTGTATTCCAAAATCCCACCCGTCTGTGTTGCTGCATTTCTGCTCATGACAATTTAGCATCTAAGCATTTGAGTCAAAGCCCAGGGAAGTCAAAATTACCCCACAAGGTCTTAAATAAGAGGGATATTCCGAAAAGACACCCCATACCTAGAAAGGTATGTATTTTCATTACCCATATGACTTTGGTCCATGGTCGGTGTCTGTCTTACAGAATTGCAGAATTGCAAGGTGCTTTACAACAGGAACCTGAATCAGTAAGGATGGGCAGAGATCTCTTTCTTTCCACAGTCCTCACTGTTGGTTGTTTTTATTGTTTTTATTTCAACATTAGTTGTATTTGAGAGCTTCTGAGGAAGGAAGAAAATCTGGACAAATCTCATGCTTATACTTTTTGTCCTCTAGAAAAAGTTCTATATTCCTTTTTCTTTTATTCTTCCTGATTTTAAAATGGAGCTAAGATGGTGTAGCATGACTATTGGTTTTGCGAATGTAAACTCTGGTTCTGTAGTTCAGACATAAACTAGGAATCTTTCTAGATGAGGAGAGAAAGGAACTACAGAAATGCATAATCTTTGTCACCATTGACCTTTTCTCTCCTTGAACTTATGCGTGTTTTCTCAAGAAGTAGAAATTCTTATTCTTGCTATGCATGGAGGAGATAAGGACAGTATCAGAGGGGGGAGGCAGTTCTGTTTTCCTAAAAGGTAAGTAACTATCTAAGGAAGGAGGGAAAGAACAGACAGAAACTGCTTGGGGGAGATGTTTGCCCAGAAGGAGAAAGTCCATAATATCACAGCTGAGATCAGTTACAGTGTCTTACAGACTGTAAGAGAAAGAGATGGAGAGAGTGAAGGGGAGATGCAAAGTTTGTAGAAGGAAAATGCACCCACCAAGGGTAGAATGGCAGAGATCAGCATTCAGATTTGAAATTGTTTTTTTAGAGAAAGGAAGGATGGGATGGGGAGAGGGTGGGGGGTATCATCATCTGCTTAAATGTTTATTTAATAGAGAAGGAAAGAAAAGAAAAATGCAAATACGGGAAAGCTTCCTGTGCCTGGGTTAAGAAAACCCTCAGAGTCACTAACACATTGAATAAATCCTGGTTTAGGCAGGTAATGACTTGAAACTCCCCGCTGAAAACAAAGGTGGTTCACAATGAAGCTTGACAGATGCAGAAGCAATGTGACTGTGAGATGGCACAGTTATTCCATTTTCAGGGACGATGGGAGTTTATCTAAGGATAAAGGAGGGAGGGATTCCCTGTGCAAGGTCAGTGTGGGGGAAGAGATCCAGGGGGAGACCAGCTGTCTGTACTTACTAACCTCTAATCCAGGAGGACGGCTTTGTGGTGCTGCTCCAATACAAAACAGGTTAGATGAATGCCGATGAGGCACCACCGGCCATCTAGGAAGTAATTTTCTGTTTCACTGATTTTGGTTCTTGTTGTTTTGTCTTCCCCTCTCTTTGTATGTAAAACAAGTGTTCAAGGAGTTCCTGAAGAGAGGTCGCCCTGCTCCTCTCTAACAGCGGCATCTCGAGCAACGCGGCTGACGCTGGCCAAAGGGCTAGCCAGCACTTCACAAAAAGCCCCGATAGTACATAAATTCGGATCTTCACCAGACAGATAATTTTATGTGGTCTGCAGAAGAATAGGCCTTTGTCAGAATGAGATGATAGCTGACTTTGTTTGGGAGGGGGAAGGGAAGGAGTTTTCTCAATTTCTGTGTATTTCTATTCAGCTGCTGCAGAAACGTTCTCATCTGCTTCAAATCTACATTTTAATTCCCAGCCCTAGCAAGAGATGAAGCAAGCTGGCTTGCTCTGCCTGGCAAAGTACACACATAGCAAGTTGCTGAGCTGAAAACTGTTCCAAAATCCAGGAATGTAGCAAACTTAAAAGCCAAGTTACCTGGCTTTGTGCTCTGTTTAACTGTAAGATGATGATAAACAGAAAATGAATTTAATCAGTCTTAAAATATTGTCACTTCCTCAGAGTACATGCTTTCTTCGCTCTGCTCTGTCAGGACAATTTGGTTTAAGGAAGTGACACCGTAAATAAGAAAACCCAAACGCATTTCATTTCTCTGGTGAAAGCAGACAATGGAGCTTTGCCTGCTCTTCTGCATGATTAATGGGTAGTGAAACAAAGAGTGCAAATTAAATTGTTGATTACCCTCATTTATAACACCTATATCTGAAGTCATGTAGTGTGACATGACTTTTGCCACTAACAGTAGAATCTTGCACTTATATATATATATTTGAATGCTCAAGGGCTTATTTTAGCTTTACAATCTGCACAGTTCAAGTTTTTGCTTGCCTTTCCTAGCGCAGGAAATTTTATCCCTAACTGTCAACAGGTGTCAGAAACAGAAGCAGCTGGAGCAGAGCTGAACAACGTTTCTGTTCTGATCTGATAAACCTGCAAATAAACCACATGTAACTTCTGTTATGGACGCTCAGCAAAAGCTAATCGTGAGGCAGACCCCAAGTTAATTTCTGTGCCTGTTTCACAAGCTGTAAGGGGGGGATAGCGAGTGCTATACAGACTAAACTAACTCGCAGGCTGATAAGAAGCAGAACTGCCTCTTAAATTGCTCCTAGCTGAAAGGAATCATAGAAATGCAAGTTATTTGCATCGCATTCTAGAGTTTAATTTAAAGGGATTTTTTTGTGATGGAAAGAAAATGGACAAGCGAAACTGCTGAAGCAAACTTAAGCTGTTGTGAGAAATGGAGAAGAGGGTTTACTGTGAACTGAAAGGGAAAAGAATTGAAAGATGCCCATTCAAATGCTTCATCTGCCTGCTAATTTTAATTAAGACTCCTCCTTTGTAACTATGCCACAGAGCCTGAGTCTTTAAAAAAAAAAAAAAGTTATCACTAGGCAGATTTCCGAGAGTCTCCTGATTGAATCATCATTTTAATCTCTTCACTGCCACCCCTCTCTCCTGAGCAGAAGCTACTGGCTGCATTATCTTACAATTAACATGCTGAGAAATGCCGGTATGCTCCTCAGGGAGTTTCAGTGAGGCAAAGCACTGTTTTAAAATATTCTGTGTGGTAAAATATCCTGTGTTTTTTGAAGCCTGGATGCACACCTTATTTTCACCAGTAAAAAATATTCTTCGTGAACTTTTTCGGAAGTAAAAAAATATTCCTTTCCTTCAATTCTTCTCCTCCTCCCTCCCCCCTCTTCCCTCTGAATATTCCCTCCAAGTTTGGAGAACTTGACAAATACAGTAGTCTTTGCAAAGCAATACTGATCAGTGACCAAAACTGCTGGCTGGGCTTGCATGCTCAGTGCCCTTGTACTTTCTCAGATCTTTCCTTGCCCTTTTCTTATTCTTCATGTCTCTCCTCTCTTCCCCAACAAAGCACTAGAAACAGCTACTTGCTCCATGCCTGGTGGGGTCCCAGCCCGCTCTTCTGCACCACCCTGCTCCAATCCCACAGAAGCCAAGCCAGGTTTATGGAACTGGGTCACTGCTCCCAGTTAGACACCACCCACTGTACCAGTCTCCTCTCCTAGCAACACAAAAAGGAGGAGGGGAAATTAAAAAAAGCGAACAAATCCTTTCTGCGTCTTCTCCCTCTGCCACCTTTGTAAGCCACACATCAGCCCAAGCAAGGTCTGCCCACAGGGACATGCTAATTGAGATGTTGTTTGGCAGCAGACTCTGTCCTCCTACAAATGTTCACAAAATGACTAATTAAAAACAAGCCTCTTGCCCTGCTTCCTTCCTTGACTAGTTAACATAGGCACGTTTTTCCTTTCATTATTTTAAGGACAACAATAATGAACATGCTAAGGAAAGAGCACTTCAGTTTTTTTCTGAAGAAAATAGCAAGGGTGGTTGCCCCTTTCTTCTCACACACCCTGATGGCTGCCTGCATTGCAGGGAAGGTACAAACCAGGAGGAGAGGGGGTGTATGGGGAAAGGTGGGTTGTTCCAGGCAACTTTTAATTATAGTGGCAAAGGGGTAAATATGCTTAAGTGTAAGAGTTCTGTTTCAGTTGTCCCAAAAGTACTTTGGGTATTCAGTATGAGAATAAACACATTTTCTGTGAAGCCAGGAAGGTTAGGTCCCAGTGAGGAAACCCTTCTGCTCAGCTGAGCATCTGTCCTCCCACGGCCTTGCTTGGAAACCAGAAGGCACCAAGTAGGAATGCAGAGCGCTGCGTTACTCCAGAAAGTGCACATGGTGCCAAATGGGCAGAGCTCTTAATTACATCAGAGGTAATCATGGTGTAATCATGGAAACATGCAAGGAATGGGAGTAGCTTTAATTCAGGAAAAATAGCTAGCCGTGTTGTGTAATGGAGAAAACCAGCAAGTGCAGGAGAAGAACGCAATGGTGGGGTGACTGCTGCAAAGTGGACAAAGGAATGATTTCCACATGGATTGGAGATTGTGAAGCAACAGGCTGGATTTTTATCTAGCTGTTGACGTGACTAACACGAGGTCTGTGCGTACATGAAACCCTGAGGAACTGCTTTCACTGTTACTCCACTGCATGACTAGTCATTGTTGTCTAAACTTGGGAATAATTGCTGTGAAACTTTCAAGCACATAGGAGTTTTCCTGTAGGCTGAGTGGACAAATTCCCAAGGGGGAAAGCAGTTGGCTCCTTGTGAGGACCTTGATCTCTAGACTTGGAGAGGAACAGTTTTGCTGTGCTGGAAAAAGCTGCATGTGCATCCACGTGCTTTGGAGACAGCCTCCTGGCTGGGTGCGAGCCAGCTGCCTGATAGGAACATGCTGAGGAAGCAGCTCTGCTCCATGTGCAGCCCGGCTGCTGGGCGAGCGCCCGCAACGCACAGGGACGCAGCGAGGGAACCCGTGTTTATTCCTGCAGAGGTTAGGAAGGGCCAACAGCGTGGCATTGGGCCCACCCTCCAGACGGCTGGTGGGTGTTGTTCTTCCCAGCAACTACTTGGGAAACCTTAACCAAACCTAAGTATGGGACTGAAGAAATGAGCAAAAGATGGGCCAAAACGTGCAGGAGTGTTTAAGCACACAGACATGCAGATGGGCACCTCATGGGGATTCGCAAAATCATGTTGGTAGTTAACATAATCAGAAACTTTGTGGGAAGCGCAGAAGTACCCATCTGACTCTCTAGAGATCTAAATGCCTCTGGAGAGATGGTCTTTAGGACCTGTTTGGCCAGCAGTCATGTATGCAGGTTTTGGTGACCGCAGTACACGTGGATCGGATGCTTGCAAACGCAACTCTCCTGCGTGGTGCCTGAGCTCTGCTGTGTACTGCTGGTGTTTTGGTAGCCAGCTCTCTGAAGAGCCTGCCTCTGGCATTCAATCAGCAGTCCCGTAGGTAGTTTGTGGAACTGCCGCTCCATGAGATCCCGTCAATATGTGGACGGTCGCCAGAATCAGCCTGATGAAGCTGAGGTCAAGTTGTTATGCAAAAAAAGAGAAAAGTGCAGTAGCAACTCCACCTTCAGCTGTGATACTGGACCTCCCTTCCTGAGCAGGTAAATTGACTTGGTTACAAGAAGACAAATGCTGCAAGAAGTAGGGCTCATTTCCATACGTAAACCCACCTTCCCCTTATGCCAGCACCAAACACTCAACACAGAAAGCCAAAGTAGCTTGATTTACAGGCACAAAAATCTGTCTTCCTCTGAAATAGTTAAGTACATTTTTGTTCAGAGTAAGCGGAGGGCAGGGAGTGAAAGGCGTGATCTTTACATGTCGGGGTTTTATTTATATAAACTATACGGAACACCTTGACAATCTTTGGGATACACAGAGCTATATATAGAAATGAGTAACTGTATTAGTGAGCATGATGCTGTGTGCGAGCCAGAATATTCCCGCGTGTTTTCAGCCACGTGCTTGCCTTCCCCCCTCTAGCCTCACACAGGTTATTCTAAATCACTTTAGCTTTATCTAAAATAATTTTTTCTTGCCTTGTACAGCAGTTACATTTCTGTATGAATACTAGGTAGTCAGGGACTTCCTCAAAACCTCCTAGTTTGTCTTGTGGTTTCTACTGAATAAATACCTTTATTAGGATCTTGTAAAGCTCTCCCTCTATCCCTTTGGAGTCGGTTATTCTGCAGTGAGCAGGTTATACAAAAAACTCATTGCTGGAGAAGTGCTATGCCATGAGAGTCCGTAAATCGGTAATGCCAACAGGCTGATGATTCCTCCAGAATTTGTTCGTACCTATCACTATCCTGAATTACTTACAGAGTAAGTAACTGAGCACTCACCTAGGAAATAACGCCTTTCCAGGCCACACAATCACCCAAGGGATTTCAGAACTGTTACGTCTATTTTGAGGTTTAAGAATGCAATGCTGTGAACTAGTATTTGTTACTCCTCAGCTGAAATGCAAATGCTAAATGATTCTGACTGGAGAGGGCACTAGTCCTGATTGGAGATCTATGTCATGCTTTCCTGGGTCGTTCTAGGAGCAGCAAGCCTCAGGAAGCCTGAGACCCCCATGGGTTTGCTTTCCTTGGGTGACTGTGAGTTTCAGCAGAAGGTTTTCCCATGGCTGGAACATGTATCAGGGGAGGGTTCTCTGGTGTTTAATAACATGTGAAGTTATAAATTTGTTGTTTCTTCACTTGGGATGTTTACATGGTTTTTCTTCTTTACCCAGCTTCCAATGTTCACAACAGTTGGAGCACTAGATCCATGGCTGAAACCATCCAGTTGACTCAGACTCCCTGTGTGGGGGATGGACAAGCACACATGCACTGCATCATCCCATATTATTCATTTTGCTGGGAAACTAATTTAATATATATTTTTGTAGTCACAAGAGGGATATATGATGGCAGTAGCTTGTGGCAGTGAGCAGAATGGTTACTGGTGTTAATGGGTAAGGGAAGTACATCCAAAGTGAAGAGTGGACAGCTGTCAGACATACCACCTTAACCACAAGTCAGAGGACACTGGGGAACACTATCTGTAAGAACTGGAAGTGGAGAGGAGACAACAGAGGAGGGTAACTTTTAAACAAGCCCGGACAGTAGTTGACTTCTGGACCCTGCAAGGTCACTGTGGATTATGTGAGGGAGCCCCTCTGAAGGCAACTGGAATGGGTTCATGGAAGACACTCACTGGGTTCACAGAGAGAGGTGAGAAGGTAAGAAGTAAAAGCAAAAAAGCCTTTTTCAAGCAGTAGACTTACTGCAATTTGGGGCTGGCTAGAGGACAGTACCTTGGATTGATATCTTTCTTGTCTTCTTTAGGAAGAAGCTTGGTAATTGATGTTTTGGGGAAAGCAAACCTGAAGTGTTTGACGGTGCACCTGGAGCAGTGCTTCAGAAAGGGGCAGGGCAGAGAGGTGGTGCAGTTTAGAAAAATTCTGGGTTGTTTTAATGCATGTTAAGTCATGCAACTGCAGGGTAGGAATTCTGTGCCAGTCAACAAGTTTTCCCAGAGAACAACTTCACACACATTAAAGTGACATGCACGTCAAAGGCTGGAGAGCCTTAGAACCAAAAGGGATAGGAAGCTAGGAGTGTATTAAAGTCCCTTCCTAATTTTTAATTTAGGAAGGGAACGGTTTCATAAACAGTTGAAGGTAGTAGCAAAGCTTGGTGGCAGGAACTGAAGAGAGAAGTTTGAAGGCTGTGAAGGGAAGCAGGGTAGTCACACAAGCAGAAAACTTGTAGTGCTTTGGGAGCAAGCAGGCTGCAAAGAATTAAGGAAGGAGAGTGCTGTATGTATCTAGATACAGCTGCAGACCTTGGTTAGATTCAAGAAATCAGATGTCTGGCTTTCTTTGGGAAAAAAACAGTAAGATAAAAGGAAGGATCTTAAAGGAGGGCAAAAATAGACAAATGAGAATGTGAAATGGTAAAGGCTAGATATGAAAAAAGATTCTGGATACAGTGGAAGAAAAAGCTTACGAAAGCAAGTTTTGAAATAAAGCAGTGATGCTTTTGGCTTATAGAAAGTGAACAGAGCGAGTGAGAAGTGAAACAAAGTTTATATAGCCAAGAAAGGAGACAATAAAGAAATAAGACTTTCTCTTTTCTTCCTTTTAAAGCCTCATCACTAACAAAATTGTGAGGCTCGGCTTTCTGTGAATGATGATTGTTGCTTTCACCTACTTCTAGAGCTAGCATGGTGTGACCAAATGGTAATAGTGATGGATGTGATGACAGAAAGGTGTCTAGTGACTACAAAGGCAAAAATACATGGGAGGATGAATTTACCCATCTAGCTTGTTCGTAATAGCTGCTATGAATGTCCCATTCAAAATGATCAAATGGCTTATACGATATCTTTCCTGTGACCCGTGGAATCGAATCTGTGTCACGGAGTAAGGTCACTACACTGTCAGCTGGGTGACAAACGTAGTTTGCGCGTTGACTCGGGATTGCAGGCCATGGGCCTCAGGCCAAGGGATGTCGAGCGTGCCACAGAGGTGACGCGCACACTCCCGGCGGAAGGCTTCCAGCCGATCGGCACGCCGCCACGCCATCCCCGCGCCAATTCATGGAAAGGCAACCGGGGGCAACCGGGCTGCCTCTGAAGGGAGTGACTCGTCTGGCTGTCCAGATGGATGTGGTGCTGTGCTGGCAGCAGTGAAAGCCTGGCAGAGAAGAGGTCTGTTGGGTAGTCGTTGGCCGTTCGTGACCAGCTTTCTAAGGAGACTGCACGCTTGCTAAAGATGACCTGTTTGCTTTGGCCAAAAATTCGGGTCATTTTGCAAGAAATGGAGGAGACAAGGGCAGATATCATGCTGCTGTGGATCAGGGTAGCCCCGCTGATTTCAGGAGAGCCATACTGGTAGAGTTTTAGCTCAAGGTCTGAACAATGGTATTAGCCCAGTGAGACTGTTAGCTACACTGCTGTGAAACGGTACCACTCCAGATATTTCTGGCATAACATAGGCTTACAAGCCTGTCCCCTCATGCGTTACTGCTAAGATACGTTGGTGCTGAGAGTTTGTTTGGGGTTTCTGCGTCAGTTTGAACAGGTAGCAACCTCGTTGCTGCAGTTTAATCCTTCAAACAATGCCATGACAACTGTACCACATGGTGCCTGCCAGGTTCAAGCAAGGACATAGTGGAGCGCACGTCAACAGGGGAGCTGCAAATGAGGTAATGCGTTATCAGCAGACAGGTCAGGGCCCTATGTATCAACTCCTGGAGCACAGAATGACTAAAAATAACTTTCTATTGCAAGTACCCATTTCCCAAAGAAGGAAATGCCCTTGTTTAACACCTTCTACCCCAAACAAACCAGGAATGACTTATTGCAATTCCTGCATCCCTTGATAACCCAGTGGTCTAGCTGGATGACTGGTTCAAGTGCTCTGATTTCACCTCCAGAAGGTGACCAGAAGTCAAGAGTAATATAAAGACCTGAGCAATCCCAGCCACATCCCTATCACCTGACTGTCACCATGGGTAATATTACAGTTATGCACCATCTTCTCTCTCTCTCAGGAATGTGAGTGTCTGGAGCAAGTGTGGGACTGAACTACCCTCGTGCCTTTTGAGGCACACATGATGAGATCAGGATCTAGACTACTAAATAACGTCACATGTCAACTTCCCACTTAGGTCTGAACTGGGAACAGAGAGACCTTTGGCTTCTGTTATTAAGCCAGACTTTATACCTGTACACAGACACCAGAGAGATCCCAAGCAAAAAATATTTCTATTCTTAAAAAAAAGTTCAAAATCACTAGTCATTTGTAGCTTATACAGTGTCCTAAGAGTTATATTTTATTCACTAAACAGTAGTGGATGTTTTGGGCCTTGCCATGTACAAAGAGGTGTACAGCTCAAAAATAGTTAAAGCATCAGAGCCATTGGACAAGGTAGTGAAGCATGCTGCCAACAGAAATCAGATAAACATTTTTTGTGAAGATGCATAAATACAGTTACAGTACCTAAGCTTGAAACTTTTGAAAGCAATTATTGCCTTTCTAGATGTTGACATTAGTAAGTCATGGAGTATGCTAATCCTAGCTAACAAGAGTGACAAATCTACAGTTGTGCCACTACAGGCCAATGCAATCTTCTCCTGAAGATATTACTGCTTTGAGAACCTGTAACAGAGGGCAGAAATCCCCAATAAATAAATAATAAAGCAAGCCTCAAACACTACTTGCATTAATACAAGGGGAGAGATCCTCTTCAACAAAAAAGCAAAAGTGTTTCACAAAGGCGCATACGACTAGATACACCAGAAACAAGCATTCTCTGAAGGAAATAATCCATGGCACATCTCCCAGTGACTGAAACCACCGGTGTTTTACTAACACACATAAGCAGTGAGCTGAAGCAGGGCCATCAGGTCAGGCAGGCCAAAACTCCTCTGCGCTTGCATTAGTTGACTCAGGACTGGGCTTTTTTTTTTTTGCTTTTTTTTTTCCCTGACTCCAGACAGTGCAGCGAGTATAAAAAGGACAATTAAGCACCACTGCTGAGCGTGTCTCTTCTCCCCATGTTGCACACCCTGGCAACAAATCAATTTTGTCGTTTACTGTGAGACTGTCTCTCTCTCTCTCCACTGGCTGAAAATTACTCTCCCAGAATCCTCCAGAGCAACTTTTTTTCCCCTCTACAGTTCATCCTGCCAGTTGCCACTTTAGTAAATAGCATATAGCAAGCAATAACTTTATTTTTTTCCATTCTCTCTAAAGGTTAACTATAGGTGAATGTTTCATTCTTTATAACAAGTAATTGACATGCATGAGCCAACTTTCTGTTCAGAACACAATTTGTATTCTTGAGAGATCTGTGCGTATTCTTGTTCATATTGCTTCTTCCCTGAAGGGATCTAGGAGGGGGAGGAGAAGGAGAAGCTTTTAAAGTTTGGCTCACAAAAGTTACAGAGAAAGATCTAGGCTTTCAGCTCCATCAGATAAATGGTAATGTAACTGCACAATGTACAGTACAGTGGCACGTACTGATAGGAAAAGAACAGAGTAAATAAGAGGGAGGGTGAAGGGGGAGAAGGGAAGTCAGCCAGCAAAGAAAAGAGAATACTTGGTGTCCAGACAAGCTTGCTGCTAAAATATAAATCATCAGAAACTTTGATCCCGAAGGTTGGTGGGCTCATTAGAAACACAACAGGTGGGATTTTAGCAGAGCTTTCTAATGAAAAGTCAGTGCAGTTCTTCATATCCTTACACTTGGGCAGTATTTGCTTAAACAAACTTAATGACTGGATCCCAAGCTCACTGGAATCAGATTTGTTTCAGTCAGGACTAAAATAAAAGAAGCACCATTTTTAATGGGGGTGTGGTGGGGGTGTTTAAGGAGCGTACACTTTTTTTCTTTTTTGAATAAATCGAGAGTCTTCTCATGTGGTTATGTCTTCTTGTGCGAAGATATCTTCAGAATTTATGTAGAAAAAGAGTGTCAGCACATATGCAATGCCTGTAATTTCAAACATAGCTCATGGGTTGTGGTCTCCTGGGTCAGGCTGGTAGGTGTGGTGGGTACAGCTGCGTAATCCTTGTGATGCTGTAATCCGTCACCTGCCACACCAGGGCTTTAATTTTACCACACAATGGTGAATTTTTATTTCGTACTAAGGATCCTCAGCCCCCTTGCATATAGTTTTTTCAAAATTAAACAGATTGAAGAGCACCTTTAGCAAACACAATGTATTGCAAAGCTAATGTGAAATCTCATTTAAAGACTTGATATTCACATTTTCACATATGAGGGTAGGTCCTGCCTATCAGAAGTAACCATCAGAAGAAAGTTAGCTTGTAACATTCAAATTTGTGGTTGTAGAAGCGTGAAGAGTGACCAGTGCATTTTTACTCAAGAAAATCTAATATACAGACAGAACTGGGACAGGATTATATATTAGTTGCATATTATAACGGCAATTTGTGAGAGTTAGCTAGGGGAGAGTCTTCATGCTACTTAGGTTACAGTATCCTCTTGCAGCCCCTTACTCGCAGCTGCCTGCTGCACCCACTCACAAGCATTCTCCACACACAGATTCCAGTTGTCTAGTAAAAAAATTAGTCTAAATACTAAGTAACTAAGACAACTTACCAGCCACGGCCACCTATCTTGTACAGTGAAAGCCTGAGAGAGCACACGAGGTTATTCTTTCCACTCACACTTTCTTTCAAACAGGTGTGCAAAGGGAACACATCAGAGAGATTTAAATAGAAGGTTAAGCAGACTGTAAATTTCCATCTACGCTTGGTCTAATTAAAGCTATGAACATACTTGAGACTGAGAATTTTGTTTAGAGTAATCCCCTTATCAAAACTGTCATATGCCAGGAAATGTTAGAAGCAGAGTTTCTTATTCCCCGTGTTCTTGAGCTACTGTGCCTGCCGTTTAAATACCAACATTTCTCAACAGCTCTCAGTTTAACCCACAGAGGTTTCCCACAGTAACTTCTGGCTGACTTATGAGCCCCTTACTCATACTGGTGATTAGTTAATTCCACAAATAGCTCCACTGACTGCAGTGGGATCACATTTAATTATGACTGCATCAACATAAAATATTTCCAGCCCTTTAGGACTAACGTAGATAGGGCTATGAGATAATCACAACAGCAGGACTCCCAGAGGTTGTTACGATCACTAGACCTTTTTTGCCCTTTCTGCTCGTGTGAACAACAAGCCACTGCACCATAGACAAGTGGCAAAATGGTACTACTGCAAGCTGTGCTAAGCCTGGGTTTGTTTTTTTCTGTTGTTATCTTCCTACAAAGAGCTTTCTGACTCTTCTGACTCTAATGTTCTACCATAAAAACAGTATTTTTAAGCTCTAGGGTGCGAGGATTTTCTCAGCTTTACACTCTCACTTGGTGGGGTCCTGAGTTTTGCACCTCTACCAGAATTTGCACTTACAAGTAATTAACCGATTATACAGAAAAAAATATTTACGTGCTGTTTATGTACCACAGCAATGTCTCTGGGTCTCAGATGAGCTAGAGGCCTCCTTCATTTAGACACTGTAAGGATATGTAATGTGCTTTTGATTCCCCTCATTGTTATCTGTTTCTCCCCAAAAGGCTATACTGTGAGTTTCTTACATGGATGCAGTTAAAACCACGTGTGAGCTCACTACAGTCAGTGACATTGTGAGATCAACTACGCATCACCATGGAAAAGTGCTCATGTTCAAGTCTATAGTTAATGAAGGGAAAAGGGGAAAAAAGCTTTTCAGTGCAGGGACTACAATCCTACACAGAGCAGAAGTCAAAGGCTAGGACTGGAAATAGGTGCTCATGCATCAAGCAAGCCCTCCTGAGGCCACCAAGTGGGTCCAGGGCTAAATCTACACGTAGACCACAGGGTTACCCATTCCCCTAGGGCTCCTTTTGCTGGTGTCCCAAGGACAGATTTCCTTGCTAAGCTTTCGCCTGCATGCTACAAAGCTTTCTTTTTTGAGAGCTGCTATGTAATAACCTAAAATAGCCTGCCCCATCCATCCTGAGTGCAGCTGGGCAGAGTTCCTTCATAATATGTCATGCCTAAAAATATTCCTGTTATGAATATAGAGACAGATACTATGTCTGGTTTTGTGTATGCTGTGCCTGTGTGTTTAGTGTGCATGTGGAGCAAGGCTGCGGGTGAGTTTCCCCATCCACAGAGCATGTATGCTGTACTGAAGAATTAGCTAAAACAGTGAGCTTCATGAATGAGGGCTTGATACTTGTTTCAGAGTATTTTTCTGTAGCTCTACTGCTGCGCTATAAATACATCTAAACCAAAGCAGACAATATGTAAAGCAGGGCAGGGAATACCTCTGACTTCTAGACTTGCTAAACTTGCAAAGCTGTGGGCAGTGCTGCTCTCAGTAATACTTCACAGGGGTGAGAGAGAAAAAAAATACAACCAGGAAGGAGGCAGGCTAAGCCTCACGAGTGAGACAAGGTATGATATTGGAATGTTTCCAAGGAAAGAAACTAAAGAACAGGGCAAGTAGGCAAGATGTCCTTTGACTGGTGTGGAGAGGATGATAGTGGTGAGGGGCATAGTGACAAAGCAGAAAGGTGGGAGGCATTTTAGATCATATGTGGTTTTCCTCCCCTGAAAGTTTGAAGTCATAGAAAAAGCCCGTAGAGGAATCAGATATGACCATACAGAAACAGGAACTGATGAAACAATTTAAGTCTCAGGGTAGAGGAAAACCCTGTTAGTTAAGTGTTTCTCACAGCTTTTTTTTTTTTTCCCTTCTTTTCATTTAAATGGTGATGTGTTCAGCTTCCTAAAAGAGGCAAACTCTGCCACTGGGCCTGCCCAACTTAGGTGTTTTAAACTGCGAAGGGAAGCAAAAACATGCAAGCACAAACACCTGCTGAGTTTAGGAGAATAGAAAGAAACAAGAGAAAGGATGAAGCAAAGAAAATGCCCAGGTTGTCTTCAGCTCCCTCTGAACCTAGTCCAGGTCAGCACGGTTGCTAGCTGTACTGCAAGATACAGGTTCCAGCAGGATGCCCAGGTTTTATGAAAGGGTGGGTATTTCTCACAAGTGCTATCTTTACATCAGGTTACTGTTGCTTTGAAACCTTCTTTGCTTCACAGTTTCTACAGCTCCACAACCAATATCACCGTGTACTCTTCCTCTGTGACTGCTGAAAACTGCTTCTTAATTCCCTGGAGGGAGAGACACAGGCAGATGAGGCAGCACTTTCCTGCCCAGTTCTGCACAGGAGAATGAGTAACCCTTCCAAAATGGCTGCCATTTACCCCCTTGAATACCCTGATTTAGTGCAAACTCATATTCATGTATATAATTAACATTTTAAAAGGATTTCTGAAGTCTGTGTCATAGCCTATAAAATCCTTTGGCACATGCAGAGGAATTTAGGTACTTTCAGGTTAAAACGGTTCTGGCAGAATGAAGAAAACTAGAAGCTATAATCAAAAGCCCGAATCTCTTAAAGTAAATGAAGTGTCCTTCCCCTGCATTAGGCTGCAATGTTAAATATGCAAGGATGGAGTAAACAAAAAGCCTGAGGATTGCAAAGTAAATATTTGGGTGTATTAGCTAACTGTTTGTGGGTGTTTTGTGCTTTTAAATTTGTTTGTATTAATGTTTGAGTCCAACTCACCTTCCAAAAAATGATAACTGAAATGATCTGTCTCCTGCCCACAGTCATCTCCTCCATCAATATTTTTCCTTATCTCTATTCTCATGTTTCATGTTGTTTCAAGCAGCTCTTTAGCGAGCCGCAAAAATGTTAGCTATCCAGCTAGGTCTAAGCAGACCCCAGCTGAAGTAAATATTCCACGCAGGCATACTTTCTTTTCCATTTCTTGGTCAGTCATCTTTGGGCCTGCTACATCTAGATAGTGTCTTGAAAATGTTTTGTGAGGAGACCATGTATTACAGAAACTATTGCTTTCACAGTGCTGTGTTTCTATAGTAACCATCTTATTAAAGCACTGCAGCCATCTGCTTTAAATATTAACTTCACAAGACCATCAGGACTAGCTTAAAACAATATCACGTGTTTATTGAATATTAGAACTAGAAACAAAAGGAAAGAACTACAGGAGAGAGCTTTTTCCTGTTCCTCCAATTTAATCTTTTAAAAAAACCCCAACACTGGTTTGCTCTTTTTAGATAACTTAACAGTTCAAGCCACTGCTTTAGAAAGAACTGGGTAAGTGACAACACTAGCTGATGGTGGCAGAAACTACAACTTTCTAGGTGCTGCAAAAACAAACAAATGAAGAAAATAGCTGCTTGGGTTAGGTGGTCACTTAGTGTATGTTCCTCCTCATCTTGAGGAAGGAACTGTTTTTGTAGCAGTACTGTGGGCAAAGTCTTTAGAGGAGGGAGCATACAGCTGAGAAGTGCCAGCAAACAACTGTCTGCTTTGTCACAGTCTGCTAAAGGGCAGATGCCTCACAGAAAGGTATAAACACTCAGTAATGCATTCAGCCAACCTCCAGCTTACAGCACAAACCGTAAAACTTAAAACCCCCTACAGATTGTATCCTAAGGAGCAGGAGCCTAGATGTTGTCCTAATTGACAGAAATGCCTGCTACTTGCAAAAGAACCTGCACCAGCAACAGGTTGTGATGGCAAGATCCTTAGTTTAAGCACACCCAGTCATATCTGTTTCCTTTCAGGAATTTGAAATATGTTGGGTGTTACTTCTTCAAATACTCTCTTTCTTCAAACTGTGCTAGAGAGGTGAAGGTAAGCTCCTGAGAGCCCTTCTCAGCCTTTAACATGTAGTACCTGACTCACCCTCCAGTGTTATGTTCACAGTGCTCTACTTCCTACTCCCCTGTTCTATGCTGCCCGCTCCAAGGCCCTGTCCCAGCACAGGCTGTTGTACTGGGAGTTGGAATATAGGGGAACATTCACAACTGGCAAATTTCATCTGAAAATTTCCCTGGAACAAGAGGAGGAGAATTCAGATCTTCCCGTGGCAAAACCACACACCTTTGGCTCTGTAGCTCAAGGGAAATCTTTCCTAGTGTTTTGCATTTTCTGAAACATGCTTCTGTCTCCATCCACTACAGCTTAATGAAACCATACATACTGCTAAGCTGAAGTACTGTATTGCACCTGGTTTTCCCACTTCTCTTTACTGCCACATTGAGCAAGTGTCTACACCAAACTATTCACGATATTGCCCACATCATCTTCTGTGGTAGAGAACTCTTTGCATTATGCATAGAATAGCAGCAGTGCCCAGGTAACACAGACACTGTCCTTGCCCAAGAAATTCACAGTCTAGCAGATCACCAGACCCTCACAAAAATGTGTAATTGCTTATTTTAAGCCTCCCCCGGTATGCATTTCCTCCGCCAACTTCTCTGTTTTGACACACTAGCTTTTTTTCTGAAGTTCTTCTGGGTTTTCTCATATTGGTAACTCAAGGGCAATGTCGCAAAAGGTAGGAACAATTGTGAGCACAAACACTGAATGAGGAACAGCAGTTCCCGGACTTACAGTGAGTATCAGGCTCAAGAGCTGCTGTCAATCCTTTTGAGAAAAAAAGGCAATTTTTGCACAGGCTATAGTCCTGTTTGTGTGGCTTTGTGAGGCAGTAAGTTACCTTTCTTCTCAGCCTTGGCAATGCCTCAGCTGGAATGCTATACCTGTCCACAAATAAAAAAGTTGAACAAAATGAGAAGACTTGGAAGAATACCAAATCTCTGCTAGCAGAGGTCTTCTAGAGCAGATTATCCAAGTATTTGTCAAAAGCAATTGTTATGATTTATCTGGCTAGGTAGAAGAAGATGGATTAAATGGTCTCTTCTATGGCTACATCATGCAACTTTAAGGACAACTTGTCCATCCTTCTCTCTGCTGTGCACTGATACAGGAAAAATCCATTTAATAGATCCTGGTGAGAATTTTCCTGGACAAGGGTGCAAGCAAATTTGCATAGACCATAAGGGGTTCACAAAGGGAAGACACTGACTACTCTTCTGCCTAAAATTAAACAAACCCCAGTTTTCCACATCAAAAATTTACACTTTGCTCCAGCATGACATTCTTTTGCATGGAGTTTCATGATATTTGCTGTGTTTGAGACACCCATTCTCTCCACACTTGTGGACCTATGACAAGGAAAAATAATTAGGGAAAAAAAAAAAAAGCTGCCAGGATAGTGGAACACAAGTAGAAGTCCTGATTTTGCTGCTTCTGGTGTATTTGTATTGAATTCATAGATCAGAGTTTCTGCTGTTTGCTTGTTACGTAACATAGTCTGTTTTCTTTTGCTGATATGTATGTGGCTTCTGGAAATCGGGGTTTAATCATATTTAGAAGCTTTGGAGGTTGGCCATGGCCAAAGGCAGGCTGGTGGGCAAAGCACAGTAGTGTTTCTTGTAGTACTGAAAGACGTGGGAAGGCATCAGCACCTCACTGGCTTAATCCTGTGAACCTGGGGAAAAGCCATTGCTGGCATGGCTCCGCCAACTTTTTATTTTTTAAACTTACTCCATAACACTGAGTTTTCTTGTTTTCCTAAGAACATCTCTGGGCATTTTCCCCCATACATTTCCCAGTACTGTAAAAATCGAAAATACTCCTTGTTCCTTTCACTGTTGTTGTTCTCTTTTGCACACATTGTAGTTCTTGTGACTCTTGAATTAACAAGACTTGTCTTATTTTTAAGTAGGGTGATGGGAAGCATTTTCTGCCTGTGAGTTGTGCTGAGCAGACATTCTGCAGGCCTGTTGCTTCTTCATACCTTGCCTTTGAGTGCTATGGGCAGTTGTTAACGTAACTTAATGTTTTCTCCCTGTGTTCAAAACGAATAAGCAGTTGGTCTGTTAAGGAACATGTTCTGCTGAGAAAGCAATGAGTAAGAGAGACAGAGGAACAAAGTGGCCCATGTCTGTCTACCTCCTGGGTCAGCGAGTCCTCTCACTGCCTCATTCAGTGCTGCAAATTTTGGTAGCACAATTCAGACCCCATCCAAGATTCCCAGCTCCAAGAGGCATCAATGAAAAATCCCTCAGGTAATTACCACAGGTACTGATTCATCTCTTTTCCATCTTCCCCTGCTTTTTGGTAGATTGGCTTTCGAAGTGGGGAAGAAGGGGGAGAAGGGCACCAACAGAAAGGTATAAATTGGTGAATAATCTCTCTCTCTCAGTAGAGAAAGCTATGGCTGGGGATAGCTGTTTATTATGCCAAGGGATTCTTTTCCCCAGACTATGCCCTGACATGATTACTGATCAGCATACATTCTAAGTATAAGGATAGTCAAAAGTCCCAAGTCTGTTCTCTGGTAGTTGTGTAAAACTCTTTAGTAAGAATTGCAGCCATGCATCTGAAGACATAATTAAGGTGTGTCTTTCACTGAACTTGTTAAACAAGATTTCCATTACTTTTTTACCTAGAGGACAAACCCATGACAGAGTCTGTATTTATTTTGAGATACTCATCTAAACTGACACAATGGTGGTATTCACCCTGTAGCACACAATGGTAATCTTACACTTTTTGCTTCCATCCTGCCCCCAACTAAAAGCATTGAATACAATAATCTTCATCATAAGCAGCATTTCTTTCCTTATATTCTCTTCACTCCATGCCTAAAAGAAGATCTTCACATAATGTAAGCAAATATATCGTAAGTGGTAACAATAAGAAGATTCTCTGAGTCACAGATGTACCAGACACAGAATTTGTGTATCTCTATACATCTTACATTGGTTAAGTTAAATGTACTGGGAAAGCCCACAGACATCATAAATACTAAAAAGCTAAGTCCTTGTAAACCTCAGTACTTTCTGATTCAGAACATTTTAAAAAGTGCTTCAGGGCTTCTGGAGAAAGACTGCAGAACAAGTACAGTGATGTACCCAGGAAAAAAGCTATATGCATTTGGAGAAGATGTTATAGGAAGGCTCTAGTTCTCCTTTCTCTGAGTCTGCCCGTACTTGTACAGTTTCACAGTAAGATGGATTTGGTTTCCTTAGGCAGGAGAAATGCCACAAAGAACTCTTAAAATGGGAACACAGCAGTGACCTATTTTCAGTACTTCCATTCTTATTTCTAGGTCTATTACATACAGTGTAATGAACACTGTAATGAACGTTCAGCAGTGAAAAGACATCAATAACTGATGCAAGCACATTTGCTCGCATTCCGAATGAAACACTAAAAATCAGCTCAGAGACTGGACCAATTCAGCGACAGGTCAGGGGGCAGACCTGCAGATCACTTAACCTGCTCAGGTTAGAGCTATCTGACCACATGAAATGAGTTAGTGACCAGGCCAGAGCAGGCACGTCAGCCTCTATTTTGTTTACAGAGTAAACAACTCCACTGCAGAGCTGCCATGGGTAAGGATGGAAAAGGTGAAGACTACAGACTATCTTTATACTTGCAAAAGCTTTACTCAGTAATGGGATTGAATGACATTGGAGAAGAGGCATGGAGAAGCTCGTGGTGTATCTTTCCTAAGGGCTTTGTCATTACGACATTTACAAACACTGAGATGTATCATACTAACCAATATAAAATAGAGCTACCGTCTTTCTACCCTCTTGTCTGCTTCTGAAAGGTCAATCTATCTATTTGGGAGGGCAAAAAAACCCTTCACCATTTAGTAGGCTTTTGCAAAGCTGGGATTACATTATTTTATTCCAAAAGTAAAAACTAGAAGTGATTTATTAACAAGCATGGGTTATTTTTGCTAGTTTAGCAGCTTTTTCAAGAAAGCTCTGTTTATCTTTGGCAGTCACTCAGTTATATAGCCTGTCTTCCTCCACATACACCTATTTCTGAGAAAACTTCAAGAATGCTTGAATCTGTCAAAACGAATCGTCGGACCACATACTTCCATTTTACAATAAACTGCTCACTTTTTGGAGGGAAACTGCTTTAGATGAATTCAGCATACAATACACACTTCTTTGAAGAACTTACAGGTTAATGGAGGGACTTCTTTTTTTTTTGAAGTAGACATCTACTGGTCCCAAAAGAGATTTATATATATATATATATGAAGATAGGATGTGGACATTTGACAGTTGAGCATGCAATGCCTGGTTTGCTAAAGGGGTGTTTCGGCTATGCATTTTTTTCCTCAGGCTCACATCAAAAAACCAAGTCAGCTGTACAGTGGTATTCATACTTTGTAGATGGAGGTGTGTAACTGGAAACTACTAAGGCATCTTTTTCCTAAATGGAGAGTCACAGCCTGACTACAAAGCATTCATTAGTTCCCGAGTGCAAGTGTTAATAAAAGAATGAAAAAGGAACTGTCAATCAGGAACCACACAACCATGCAGTGTTCTTTTATTTCAGCCAAAGTAAGCCAGCTTTGCAGTTCCTTCCCACTTTGAAAATTTTGTGCACTTTCTGAGTCAATTTAACATGGAAACAGACTTATAGTGCCGAAGCATAGTCACTTCTATCCCCAAGCTGCTGAATCACTTACCCGCCGCTCCTGCTAGTTAATAGTATCATCTATTTTTAGTTTACGGTGGAAAACCCTCTCATGGCGGCAATGATATTTCAGAACAGTTTGGGAGCAAAAGCATGTGCCCTCAAACGTCTGATGTGCTCTCAGAGCCTGGGTTGGGTACGGGTGCCTCGCTGTTCACTGCTGGCACTGGCGATATAGGTCACCCTCACACGCGGGATGCGGCATCCGCCGGCTCTTTCATAACTGCCCGTAAGAGTTCTGGGGTCATGTTTGTAAACACTGCTGCCATGTGCGCGTAAGCACGTGGCGAGACACTAGCATGACCTGGAGCGCCAAGCAGAGAGGTAAGCTTTGGCGCCGGCGTCAATGTTGCTAAGCCAGCCAGCGCCAACTCTCTCCCTGGCACGCACCCCTCGGCCCTGCGAAACGCCGCGGCGCGTTGTTTGAAGGGCAAATGGGAACCTTCCTCCTGTATGTGGCATGCGTGGATGCGTGCTAATGTCGATGGCATCGAGGCAGGTTCCTTCTCTCTGCAAATGGCAGCACCGAATTGCTCTCAAGAAAAATAAAACCGATTTCTGTTCTAAGTGACTGAAATTGGAGCCAGCGTGGTCCCACCATACAATGCACAACTATGGCTCTTAGGAAAAAGAATTGTATAAGGGCACGTTGCCAAAGTTTCCGAAATGACTTCAAAGACAGATGACCAAGACTTCGTGTCTGTAAGAGGTTTTTTTTGCTGGCTTTGCACTGATGAAATTAAGACCACGTTTTGGGCATTTGAGGAAGTAACTCCTAAATTATTTCTGTTTATCAGTAGATGTTGCATGAGGCTAGATATGGCCAGTACAAGCAAAAGTCACAAGTCTTTCATTTCCTCTTAATGAGAAATTAGCAGATGCAGCCACCCAAACTTTCATCTCACCCTGGCCCTGCACTTCATATGCTTCAGGAAAAAAAAAACCAACGGGGGAGGGGGGAACAGTCCATGGCCACCATCCCTCCCTGCTACTCCCGGCTCTGTTTCAAGTGCAGCTGTAAGTCTCATTTGCTTTGACCTTTGCTGGAAGAGCTGCGAATAGGACAAAGAGTTAAAGTGTTACCAGTCCCTGCTGAGTCTGCAGTTCTGGGCCAGGCAAGGCAGAGAGGCGGCTGGAAGAGGGTGTGCGCGCAGCAGAGGGCAAGCAGGAGGGGGTGCCGGGAGGGAGAGTAAAACAAAAGGAGAAGAATAAACAGTGCACACCCCGAAACAAAACAGGGGAACAAGTACTGAAAAATGCTTGTCTTTGAAGAACACGAACTTTTCTGTTTGTTTCCCTCCATGTAGTTATATCTTGTTATCTGAACTCAAGGTACAGTAGGTATATGAATCCTTGAACTCTGAACTCATGAGGAGAGCAGCAAAAAGTAAGTCAATACAGTTTTAGCTGAGTGGCTGGAAAGAAGCATGCTTTGTCTTTTTGTGCCTCGGCTATGGGAGGCCATTTAATGCAACAACACACAGCTGTTCAAACCTCTTTCTTGCTAGATGCCAATGGCCTGCTAAAACAAAGCAAAACCAAGGCAGTCTTCTCCGAGTGATAATGAAATTGTAGTCTCAAATACTAGCTGCTGCAACCTACTCGTGTTTCAGTGAGACCCGTCTCTTAAACCTGGACAAAAAACGGTCCCCAGTTTGCTAGCGGGAAATAAAAAAAAAACGTCCATTCATTTCCACAGGCTTTCTGAAACGCTGCCCTACCGTATAAGTTAGCCAATTCCCTAACAGTACCTCTAGAAAGCAGAAAAGTGCCTTCCTCACTGTTGCGTGTGTGTCTGGCTAGCTCCTTCCAGCACTACTACTCTATCGAGCAATAAAGTTTCTATTTTTGACTCACCATGGACAACCTTGTTCCAAACCCCTGGCCTGAGTATTGCTTAAACGTACAACGAGCAAACCCGAAAGAGCTTCGCAGACTCCGCCAACCCATCACAGCCCTGCCTTTGGCTGCGACTGCGGGTGAAAACACGGGGCTCTCACAAGCCATGCGAAAGGATCTCGGCCTGCAGTGTGGCACCCTCTCGCTGGTTACGCGTCGCCTTGGGATTCCGGGGAGGGTGTTTGTAAATAGTGTGGCCACGTGCCCGCGAGCCACGTGGGGGCTCCACCGGCTGAACCTCCAAACTGCCCTGGGGAGAGAAACAACTGGGGAAGCAAGGCCAAATGCTCCCGCTCCATCTTTTTCCAAAGTGGTTTGCAGCACTATCGGATCTCTAAACATGGCAGGGAAAAATCCATCTGTCCTTCATGGTCAACTGCCTCTGTCAGCATCCAGAGATGCTGCATGAGCTGAATTACCCATTGGATTTTATTTCCAAATGCATTTCATCAGGGATTGTTATCACGAGTCTGTGAATGTGCTGAAGTTACTTAGGGTAGGCTCTCGATTAAATGCACTACATACCAAACCAAGCAGGCTGAGCAATGACTACCACAGCAAAGGAGCTCCCAAATTGCAGAGAGACACATTAAAATGTACTGTCTCCAATTCAGGTCTAGGAGATAACAGGTGACTGTTGCACAGAAAGCTATGAATCTCCAGCAGAGAGATTTCTGACAACAAATTCAAATTGGGTTTGTTGGGTTTCGTTTTGGGGTTTTTTTTTTCTTTCCTTTGAGCTCTGCTACCAAGTATGATGTTGGCCTGAGGGTTCACGAACTCTGACAAACCTTTAATTGATAAACCAGATCAAAACGGGAGCCGTGTGGTAGGTCGGAACTGATGTACAGGAGCAGATTGCAGACTGTGGGAAATCTTGCCAGAATGAATAGGAAGATCAAGGGTATTAAAGGTTAATGGGAGATACTGGAGTACCTACTTACTGAAATGACATGACACAACTCTGTTTCACACACTGCAATTAACTGAGACAACATACTATTTTAAATTGTAATTAGTTCATTGTGAGATTTTGCTTATTTGTTTGGAGGTGCATGGAGACATCTGCAGTGCCAGTAAAACTGAGATAACATCCTTTCCTGCATCCTTTTTCCCTTGGAGTAGAGGGTTTCAACAGTGCTGCAGTCAAGCCAGCATCCTCTTCCCTGAGGAGATAAACAACAGTATTTAATTTGCTGGATTGCTTTGGAGGAGCACTACTGGTTTGAAGGTCCGAAGGCCCGTGTGGCAAAAAAGAGTGTGCTGTCCATCAACAGAAAATGCTACTGAAAATGAACTTGTGAAAAAAAAAAGTGAAAAGCTACTTGCTTCTGAGTCTAGTTTCTGTTTCTTAAAATTGATACTTCTGTTATCTTAGTAAGCAGAGAAAACTATCTGTAAACCTCTGAATGAGCAGGAAGGAGGGTATCATGGGTAAAGCACTGGGGCTTAGGAGATATGGGTTCAGTTCCCAGCTATACCACAGCTTTCCTGTATATCTTTCAGGCTTACAAAAAGAAAAAAAAAANAAAAAAAAAAAAAAAAAGAGGCACTGAAATGAATGGCTCCAGCAGGGTTTGTACCACATTGAGTGATCTGTGTGTGCTTTGGCTCCCAGTTGTTGCTTATTAATTTTGTACTTTTTCTTTTACTCCTTGCATGTTTTGCCTGCTCATTAATATTAGCACCCTAGGGAAAGGACTGCAGCAATGCCGGTTAGGAACTCCTCTTAACACACACACACATATAACAGATAGCAATAGCAGCTTTGCTTTATTTACTGCAAATATTTAGGTTTTTGGAAGGGAGCTGCCTGCCTCTGCTTTGCATTATAAACAAGAGTTACTAACACTCTGTCCCCTTGTGCACTGCCAGACCCCTTTTCTCTGTCTCCTTTACTGAATTAAATAGCAAACCAGAACAAAAATGGCTTATGTCTGTACAGCCCCAAGCACAGTGGGATTCTGTTTCGTGGCTGCGATATGAGGTGCCTCCTAACGTGCAATAATTAATTTCAATCTATCCACTCTCCTTATATTTAGAAGCATCAGAGTTGCCCTCCTGAATTAGACTCATGCTCCAGCTTGTCCCACAAAATACCTCCAACCAGCTAGTAGTAGTTGTTTAAAGAAAAAGCAGCTATTCAGTGAGTAGTTACAGACTCACTCTTCCAGAGGCAAAACTTCTTTCCAGCCATCAGCTACAGTTTGTTTTATAGCAAAAAACCACGTTAACTCGCAACTGCTTTGCAAAGTTGGGGTTTTTTTTACATAAGACTTAGTTTTTAGCTCCGATACCTGCCTCGAAGTCTCTTCTTCCTCCCTCAAAGAAGAAAGTATACCCCTCAAAGTACTTTTCTCATTTTTCAGTTGCTACAAAGTATGTGACTGACTGGATGCCTCACTCCTGCAAGCCTCTTCACACAGGCAGACTGTTACAGCTCTGTGAGCCCAAGGAAAATGAATAGGGCTTTGTGAAACTGGCAAGGGCTGCCATCAGTTTGCAGAATCACAAGTCAGATGACAGCATTGGGGAGAAAAAAAAGCCACCTACACCTAATGTATTGTCAACTGCACAACATAGGCACAGTGGAAAAATACAGAGGAATCTGTTTTCCTACCTGTTCTATCACTTCTCAGGCACTACATGTAGTAATAGAGAGAAAGAAAATAAATCAGCACAATTCTTATTTTTTTCTACTACTTTATCACACCTACAAAAACTTCTCTGAGTTAAGGATTACACGGAAGCAGAAAAGTACAGGTCAAAACTTACTTAAAGAGAACAAATGTTCTGTGGAAAGTACGGAGAACACCACAGAAGCAACACAGAACAGAAAGGCTGTATTTTTCCATTTTGTGCATTTTTCATGTTTATAAATATCAAGAGTGCTTTCCCCTATTTGGTCAATATTTTTACTTGCTCCTGGGTATGGATGTGTACACTCTCAAACTGAGTGTACATGTGGAATGGAGACACACTAGCATAGATTTTCTTTCCCCAAAATGTCTACTGGCTGTATGAGTTAAATGAGTGTTAAATCTGACCCTTTACAGTTGCTCAGCTTTCATGGTTTTGATTTTTACTGTTTCCATTTTAATAATACTTCAGGTCATTTTGGGCAGACAAACTTGAAATCAGACAAGCAAGCAAAGGAGTGCAGTGGGAACAAAAAGTTGTTCATTTGAAAAGAAAATATGTTAAGTTCTGTAATACACACACACACGCACCCCCACTTCTCCAAATCCCAGGGAGAGGCAAGCCCAATGTATTTTCCACCTTTCATATGTTCTCTTTCAGGGATAAATTGCATTCCTCTTATTAAGTTATACGTGCACTTTCAGCTTCAAGGAAATCTCTCACTTCTGTGAACTTTAGTAACTCTGGGGGAAGGGAAGCAGCTCCTGCTTTACTGCTACAGTTCATTTTCCTCATTTTACCATGAGTAGGACAGTAATGCTACTTCCACACAGGACAAAATATGCAATCATTCTTTTCTCCTTTTTGCTTACATAAGAGCTGAAAGAGTTTTGTGTCCTTTGGCAAGTACAAAAATTGTATAACTTCAAAGTATGTGACTTCAAACACAAGTGAAGTAGCACTGAAAGAACAAACAGATTAGGCAAAGATGAAAAAAAGTATCAGGGGTATGAAATGGGGGTGAGTGCAGCACGAACAGTTGTTGTCTGTCATGCTAAGGGACAAATATGGCAAGTTGTTAAAGGACACTGAAGTTGAGGGCAAAACTCTCCTGTCAGCATCAGGCCCAGGGTTAACGTTTACCCTTTGATCTCCCCAACTGCACTAAAAGTGGCATGATAAGGAACAAATACTCAGTGCAAAACTCAGAATTGCCTTTGTCACATATTCTTTCATATATTCTTTATTCTTGCTCACTACCTTCTGCTACCCAGCTGCTGCAATAGTAATGGGAGCTGTGGGTCAAAAAGAAGTCAGAAAAGAAAACCAAAGGAGGTGAAGAGCCTGGTGAAACAGAAGCAGGTTCTGGATGTGACCCAAATAACTGTCTTGCAAATTAGGAGACAGGTGAGAAAGAGGCCACTGGAGTGTAAGAACAAAAATAGAGTGATTGTAATCAACATTAACATAAAATGGAAGCAATGAATGTGAACATACAACTACTAGCAGAAGTCATGTGTATAAGAAGATCTGCGGACTGCCTTTGTACTCTGTTGTATGATGGTGAACACCACAACTCATCTAGACAAATCTGGATTATGGAAGAGACACTCCTACCAACTGCTTCCTCCCTACAAGGAAAAAACAGTTCTTAGGATTCATTTTGTAGAGCAAGCGACATGCTTTGCACACCGTCCCAAGTGTTTGCTGCAAAACTATTTGACAAAGTCTGAAAAATGTGCATGTGACTGGAAAATAATGTTTCTGGATGAGGAGCAGAACCTCTTCTAGTAAGGTGCACACACAGCACAGGCTTCAGGTGTCTCTGGAGACCAGAACCTGTCTGACAGCTTTGTTTTAGGTCCACAGGACAGGGCATGAAACACATTGTCAGTTGGGTGCTTCTGACCAGCTACGATGTATTCTCATCAGCACCTCCTGAAACCATCTTGGCAAGACAACCCAAATAATTACCACCACTTCTCCCCCCTCTTTTTTTAACATCAGATTGGTGGTATTATTCATTTGGTTGCACAAATGCAGAAATCTCCACCAAGCTTCTTATGTCTAATAGAGATCCAAACCTTGCCTTGCAGTGGTATTAGCTTTCGTAACAGCAACGCCTCTTTGTGTCAGCATGTCTCATTAAGTAATAAAGACTTTCAGCTATTTGATTTTACATACAAAGTTAGTAGGATTCATGATTTCTTTTTTGTTCTTTAAAAAGGGAATTGTTCTAGTATTCTAACAGGCAGTGAGTCATGGCTAATTAAGGAAAAAATATATAACCATTTACAGTGGGATTCTTGTATTGCAAAGAGCTGTTTTGTCATGAAGGCTTTTGGGGATAGAATTCCTTATAAATTTTTTAAAAGGGAAAAGGGGGCAGGGAAATAATTTGAAACCTCTGTAACAATTCCCTTAACCCCCCATCTCATATTTGGCATCAGTCTGTTCCATGCAAACGCATCAACACAGCCCAGATTGCGTTCGAGTAGGGGTAAAAAACCAGCAGCATCTGAGAAAGGAACCGATGATCTAGAATGCAACACAGGCGCAGAAAGCTCAGCCAAAACCCAAACTACAGTAGGTTTTCTTAAACTCCGCATTTTTTCTTTCTTTCTTTCCCCCTCCACCACCCGCAAGGACCAGGGACATTCCTAGAACTCTGTCCTCGCTGACTGCATCAAGGCAGCTGCCGAGGATGCTGGGACGCTGTTTGTAAACACTCTAACCACGTGCGTGCAACCACATGGAGAGTCATCGTCCTGACCTAAACATCTACCCGCTTGGTAAGCCAGGGTATTACTGCAATGGAGCCAAATCCTTTTCCAATATGATGTGACTTAAAGCAGCTCATGCCAGGACGCTGGAAGACAAAGCCTGGACTGTGTATGCATTATTAGAAAGGGGATTAAGCAAAGAAGTTGTTTAAATTTTAGTCATTGAAATGTAAGTTTAAGGATAGGGTAGCTCATGTAGAGTAAAGAAAGCAGAAGTTGCCACCCTCTTCATACATCTGCAAAAAATTCAGCTGAAACCTGGAAAATTCTACTCTATACATACACCTGGTGAAACCAATATTCATATGCTTGGAACCCACCTGGAATATATTTGAGGTCAGAGGCAATGCTGCAGAACACATGAAGATATTTCATGCTGTCTAAATTGCATCATAGTAATTTATCAGAAAGTGCCGAGGCTACTGCCCCGTACCCGCGGAAGACACTTTCTGAGGGGTACTTGCTTATTTAACTATTCCTGGTTATCTTAGCTATCTAACCACTGACCTGCTCACATCTTTGCTACTTCTTTGAAGCTGTCTTAAAAGAGATGCTGTACTTGATTAGGATTAAAATGCTGAATTTTCCTTTCTTGCTGAAGAAGCTTGCATAGAACAAGCCTATTCCTTTTCACACTGCAATAGAAATACTGCCTTTATTTTATGTTTTTAATAGGAAAAAACCACACACACCAAGAATTAGGTCAAACTGAAGCCTCCATACTGCAAGCCTTTATTTATTTGTAAGAATAATCCTGCTGGGGTTTCTTGCCATATGTATGCTACAAGGCAACACCACTCCAACTTGGAATCCACACCTCCACAGAAAACCTTTTTTTTTTTTTTTTTTGAAGGACAGCCTGAATTTTGTTCAGGTTGCTAAGATGATTCAGCTTTCTGGAAAGTGTTTGACAGAGATGAACAAACCTGCTTCAAAAGCTAGACAGGAATCTAAATCTTCATGGCTTTTAATTGTTAAAATGTTTTTCAAAGCACAGCAACTTTCTCTAAATTGTTCCCAGATTTAAAATCCTTTCCTCTGGACAACTAGTAGAACATTCTTTCTGATTCTTTTATAAAGCAGGACTTTTCTTCTTCTTCATTGCAAGAGCAGTGAGAGATATGTAGGAAGAACAGCTAACTGTCCTTCCCATTTCTCAAACCTTGTTTTTCTCTACCTTCCTTCTGTTACTCCCTGCTACTTAATGTGAGGCACATTCCCAGTATTTTAATCCAAACAGTTCTGGGGGGTCAGTCACCAGCTGTCCTTGGAATTAGTCCATCTGATGCTGGAAGTTCAGAATTTTATTCCTTAACCCCACCACCTCTGTCTCCACCCACTGAGCAATTCCTTGAGAAAATGAGTGATTTTTTTGGGTTTTTTTTTTCCCCACCCCGCCTCCCCTAAGAGACTTGCCTACCCTAAGGGAAGGCAGAAGTGACTTCAATGGGTGACTGAGAAGATGATTACTCATGGTACTTTCCATTTGTAACATTTTATTATCTAGGATATTGGGACGACCTATGCAAATTGAACATGAAACCAGTGATGATCTGAAAGTGTAACAACTGGAACTATGGCAACTTGTTACCAGTTAGAGTGCTCAAAAGGGTATTTTTTCCTCCAGAACATCATTAAATGACTAAGAAGGTATTCACTGCCTTATGGAGTATGGGATCGGAATAATGCTACAAGTGTGATTGATTCATATAATTCCCTTTTTGGCTTTCAGCCATGATGCAGTCATATGCTTTATCTCTGTTCAGACTACAGCTTTTTTTTTTTTTTTAATAATGAATCATAGTACATCCCACTCCATTTCAGAACCAGCACATTGCCTTTCAAAATGATGTCACAACACTTACTGCTGCTGGCTGACTGCCTTAACAGCAATCAGAGAGCTGGACTAAATAAATACTGTATATTATTTGGCAAAATAATTTGTGGTTGTGTTCTCCAGCACAGTTTCCAAGATAACCACCAACTCTACTTGAAACTTGGCTACTTTGTTCCACCACTTTCAGGCTCCAGTTGTGAAGCTGGCTTAGAGATGCTGCTACCATGCTTAGAGCTACTGTGTGGCAGTCAAGTGAGAGAGGTAGAAGGGTCATTCACTGTGACAAGCCAAATTGGACAGCTCATCTGAAATTCCACCTTGAAAAATGGAGAGTTTTTTTAAAAGGACCTTATTTGGCTCCTGTAGAAACATGAGACACACCTTCCACTGGGAATGAAATAGAGCAAGGGATTTAAAGTCACTGCTTAGGCACACTCTGAGAAAACCACTCTACTGCTCATGCAAGTAACTTAGAAGCGAAGCACTCCCTGTAATGCCAAACAGGTTTGGTAACATTAGTCCAGACTAAATTTCATGGTTTTCGACACCTAAGCAGCAAATTTGTTCCAAAGCATGGTACAGGTTTTTGGGGGGGAGTGAATTTGGTTGTTTTTCTTCTTTAGGGCCATCTGGTTGTTGGTAGTATTTAAAGCAACCATATGGGAGACAGAGTCCCAGCAGCATCTGAAGTGCTCAGGGCAAAAGGGAGCGATCCCTTCCAACCCTGGCAGCTGAAGTCCCTGTTCCAGCAACAACTACAGGGTCTCCAGATTCTGCACACAGAAACAAAAACACAACCTCCTATTTCTGTTACCCAATGCAGCACCACTGCCAGCAAGAGACCTTGGAAATCTGTCATAGTAACTCCTCAGCGAGCACACGTTTCTTGTTCTTTAAACAATGTTGACATGCCAAAGTCTAGGACCATGCGCACTATATCAAAACAATACCAGTTTCCCTGGCTAAAAGCCAGGAATCAGCACAATGCCAAAGTTCTTGTTAAAAGCCTTACTATGAACAGTGATATTCTGGCAAATTTCAGAGACTCTGTCTCCCATTCAACCTTTTCTTCAAGATTTGTCTAGTTCTGAAACAGGCAATACGAAACCACTTTCTGAGGTTCCTTGGATGCATTCTAAAAGTTTTTTGATGTTGCTTCCCAAAATGAAGCAACTATTTCCACTGACAGATGACTTTTGAGTTCTTCATTTCATATAAACAGCAGTTTAGTCCCAGCACCTAAGCACTGTTATTTTTCATGTCCCTGCCCTCCCCTTTTTTCTCCTCCCTACAGCTTGGTTGCTAGATTTCAATATTTTCTGACTTCACTGGCAGGGTTCACACTATGCTTTCTGTGACACTGAGGAAGAGAGACCAAACATTGTCCCTCAGTGATTTATTTACATTGGTTCCAAACTGTTGGTTTTCTCCAGGATAAAATCCAAGATGTGTACAGTTTTTCAAAGTGTTAACAGCAACAGATTTAGCAGACCAAAAGTTCTTGCCTTGCTAGGTTTACCAGTGCTTTCAAGACACAACGGACTTGGATGTAACAGCAAGAGTAAGAAAAGAAATATACAAAACTGTCTTAAGGCAGATGCAGCAAGATAGTATCAGTGTTTGTATCCAGTTTTATTTGAAAAAAACACAACGGATATTTAGTAACTGAGAACTGAAGTGTCAAAGGACAGCAGCAACCAAAGCGCCACGTGTTTGAGAGAAAGAGCTGAAAGAAGTAGTGTATGACAGCCTATTAAAAACTGTTACCTGACTATTGTTAGTCACGGACCTTTAGCAATGATATACAAATGACAGTCTATATAGAAACTGCCTAGGCTTACCTGTACTTGGAGGGGTGCAAGAAGTTAATGGCGAGTGACCAGGAAAAGAAAAAACCCACCAAGAACGAAAGAAGTTTGGGGAAATGTAATGATAGTCCCTAAGGGCTCAAAGAAACGTGCTCCTTTTCCGTGGCCACTGGTAAAAGGAACCGATACGTTCATTACACACCACTTAAGGAAATTTGCCTAACTCCCGAAAGATAAGGGAAAGAATGATTTATAATCTACAGTCAGCCTACCATGCCGAGGGTGTCTCTTAAAAGGACACTGCATGTACCGCGGTGTTGGTTTTGCCACCTTTTATTCGGTCTCCCTCTCTAACGCGAGTTTAGACATGACTCTCGACCATTAACAACTCCTTGTTGAATATCTTCGGCAACCACGTCCTGCGTTGCGCTTCACAACCTCCAGAGAAAGTGCCGTAGTGAAATACACATGCAGATACACAAGTGAATGTACGTGTTACTACACTCACCCCCCGCTGCACTAAGTCAACCTGCCATTAACATGCAAATAGAATGGCCTCATTAGCCGACAAACAACACCCACTGACCTGCTTTCACTAGGGACAGTACCTCCTCATCTCTGAAAGTCCTGAACTTCACATTCAAAGAAAAAAAAGAGTTTAAAAAAGAATAAAATATGCTGAGCTGATGTTCAGAGCTGCTGATCACTGCTCAAAGCCTGCACATTTGCATGCCGCTCATCATGGAAAGCAAATCTTGTGATGAGATCTTTGGTTGCAACATTTCAATGGAAGCACGCTAGACCACATCACTTCTCCCTTCACCTCGCTCTCTGAAAAGGAAAATTACTTAGCAGAAAAGGGTCTGCTAAATTTCCAAGATTCAAACCGCGAGCCGAAAAGCCTCCTTTTAACTCGGGGCACGAAGACGACTGCTAGTGTCTAAGGGGGTGATCTAACGCCAATAAACGCCACGATGCCGAGCGTACCGAGCCGCGCGTCCGACTCACAAACGTGGTGAGGTTGTTGCTCTTGCCTGTCATCTGGCGGGGAACAAGCCTGACCTCGCCGAAAGCGTTATTTTTGGGGAACATGCTCGATAAAGTAATTTTTTTTTTCTTTCTTCCCGTAGCCCCATTGTGCAAGTGGTCCCGACGGCAGGATTTGGCAACACGGACAAAACGCGCGTGTAGATTGCACAGAAAAAGGAAGGCCTCGCAACGAGCCCCCCCGCTCCCGCAGCACACACTTCTCCCTCGCCCCCCAGGACCGGGTTTCGTTTCCACCACCACCTCCCTCCGCCCTCCCCAAACTCC
>VZZY01005985.1:132369-145514 GCA_013400335.1 Eurystomus gularis | reverse complement strand
GCTGCCCGGGGAGGGCAGGCTGGCGAGAAAGGGCTCTGGCGAGCGGCCCGGTGCGGTGCCCCCGGTGCGGAGCAGAGGGACTTCTAAGAAGTTCAGGTCAGCGTGGAGTCATTTGTTTTTCGCACCGAAAGTTTTGCTCCCGGTTTTGGTTTTGCTTTAATTTCTGCGAAACATTTCAGAAGCAGGCTGGAGGTAAAGGGTCGCCGGGACAACTCGCTACAACTGTGCGTCGCTGCGGTACCCGCTGTCCCCGCCACCGCGGAAAGTGCTGGCCTGGCCAGCCCTGTCCCGTAGGATAATAGATACTGGTTTCTAGACAAAAAAAATCTGGTTTCTAGATGAAGCTCTTTGTGTTTGCTTCTGCAGAACTGACTTCGGCAACCTCTCGTGCAGCCTAAACCTGCGCGAACAGACTCAGTCTCTGTCTCCTTCTGGAAGAGTGAATGACGCAAAGAACGGCCAAGGTCTGTCTCAATTTTAACCAGATTTTTTGTCCTTTCCCCGCACTTTCTTGATTTTCAGCGGGCTTTAACCTTTATTTCAAACTCCTTTCAGTCTGAGTATTTATTAAAGCCTCGGGTTGCTTTTTCCCTGGTGTGGCACATCCATCTGATGTTACCGGGAACGCTTGACCTCTTAGTGGGGGCAAAGCGCTGCCTCCTCCCTGAGCTGCTCCTGCAGCACCTGCAGCCACCTCTATCTTCTTCTGCCTCACCATGGCGTGGCATCAACCGGGTTTGGCCGGGCCTCTCTCTCTGTGCTTCTCGCCAGTATTTGCATTGCGCTGGGTGAGGTGACCCTCCTTTGCATGGCTCGGATCCCTCTTATTCCTGTGTACCCTTCGCGGCTGGAAAAGGCAGGTAGCTGGTTTTTGGCAAGGACCCTGACGTGCTGGCTCCTGGTTTCAGTGGGGGCACACCCTTCTGTTCCCTTTACACAAGCAACCAGCAGCGAACCTGGCTAACTGGGTGAGTAAATTGGAAAAAAAAATAAAAAATGAAAGAAAGAAAAAGAAAAAAGAATAAACCAAAACCAAACGCAAGCCCAAAGCCTCAAGCAGGACTTTTACACTGAGCTGGGATTGTTTTCTTTTCAGACTGTGCTCCTGTGCTGAAGATAAGAGACAACTCATGCGTATCTGACCTGCACGTACGAATGTGAGAGCAGCGTGCATTTTTGAAATGCTTCCTGTCATAGGTGTGGTTCACTTCTCTATTCTTTTCTTTCTCTCTTTTTTTTTTTCTTTTTTTTTTTTTTTTTTTTTTTTTTCCCCTCCAAACTTTACTGCTCTAATGACAGCCTGTTGTAATCACCAGGCTCCATAAACCCAGGAGCAGCGCTGCTGAACCAGCACTACTGCCTCCCCTCCCGGAGCACCAGGCACATTTACCGGAGCCTGCCCTGCTCACCTGGGTTGTGCTCAGCTATCTTGACCTACAAGCCTCCTAATTGACCCGCTGCCCTCCCGTAGTCCTGCCACATTTTGACAGACCGCAGGATCTTTTGGCTTCCAAACCGAGGGCTTTCTGTTACGCATGCCCCTGTCAAATGCGACTCGCTCTACAATGCACATGTCTTGGTATCCGTTAGCAGCCTAATGAGAGGGACATGGATCTAATTTCTCTCTTGGCATAGCTCTGTCAGCTTCAACGTATTTATTGAATGAGAAACTTGACCCGTTTTGCTTTGCCATACCTCTATCTATCGAACGGGGAGACAAAAATGCCCGAACTTGACCTTAGCCATGATTGACTTAAGTAACACCACAACCCTTCACGGTTAAAGATTTTTTGAGGAAAAAAAAAAAGGCTTTTACTGCTCAAACATGCTGCTCCCAGCCTGAGGTTGTATGTGTTTTTCAAAAGAGGTATCTGTTGTAAAGAGTGGATAGGCCGTTTCCCCGGAAATGCACTGAAATGCGCTTAGCTCAAGAGATACTTTCGAGCTGCTTCTAGGGCTATCCCAGCCTCACCGGTTTTCTTCTCAGTCAACACTTGCATCTGTAAGTGATGACAATAAATTTTTAAAAGGACATTTCAACTGATCAACTGCATCGAGAATCCTACCAAAAAAACCCCTCTAGACTACGTGTGCCTGCCGCTATCCTTGTCAGGAACAGCTTTTGTTCCTTTCAAGATCTGCTGGGAACGGAATACTCTACTTCAATCCCACTTCCTGAGCTGAAGGTTGACAGCAATCGAGTCCAGAGAGCTGCTCGTCACACGGCACGACTGCAGGACAGGCGCCCGGGGGACTCGCTGCAGGTCGTGGCTGGAGCCGTGCTTCTTGTTTCCCCAACAGGCACTGCAGCGAGGCAAAGGTTTCGCAGGTAAAACATCAGGTAAAAAGCCTCCTGTCCCGTGACAATTAGAGCATTTGTCTGTACGATGCTAATTGTGCACAATTAGAGCAATGGTTTGAAAGAGCGTGGGCCTTATCCCCCTGCTAGAAGGAAAGCTCACTCCCCCTGAAGGCTGTCAGGGTAGCCCGCTGGATCGCCAGGGCACGAGCCACAGCCAAAATATCCTCCTAACTCTGGGCAAACCTGGCTCTGATTATCTGAAGGAATATAATGTACTTGGCCCCCTCAAACCCCTGCATAAAACACTCAGAAATAAGTATAGTGCAAATAATTTTTTATCCTTTACCCTGCATTGAAGAATAGGAGGGTTTAGGTTGACTACCCACTTCACATAGCTTGCTGGGCCAAATTCAACTCTGACTTAAAATTTCTGCGAAAGAACGAGTTCAGAGCCATAATTAAATTGTTTCTACTGAGCCTGCAACTCTTCATGTTCTTTTATTCATGTTCTCTCCCCCCTGTGATAAAGTGTGAACAGCTACATGAGGTCAGGGAAAACAAATTTGCTAGATAGCCTGCTTCACCTCCTCGAGCAAACCCCAGGATTCCAGAGGACTGTCAGCTGTGACATGATAGGCCTGCAGAAAATTTCTCATGTCCTTTCTCTATGTAGACATTGATCTCTGTCTCCCACAGAAGGAAACTGATTTCTCATGGGGCCGCATCCAGGTCACAGCGGCATCCACCAGAAGCCCAATGGGGATAAGGTGCTACACTGCCGGTGGGAAAAGCAACGAGACCAGTCCAGTGAGCTATCATTTTGCTTTGGTTTGTACTTTCAGCGGGACTTTTTTTGAGTCCTGAGACATCCATTTGTCCCTGTGCTTGAGAGCCTGGTCTTAGAGCTGAGGGATCTGACTGATACCGGGGCTGCAGCTGTGCTGGTGGGCAGCAGGGAGGTGGCCCTCCTGGCAGGGCTTGGAGGTGGCACAGGACTCCAACACAACAGGACGCTGCTTTGTTTTTTCCCTGAATTGGGCAAAGGTCATTATTTGTCATTTCTTGACGTTCCTTCCCTGGACAGGAGGGGGCTTTTCAAGCATCATGCAGATGAGATCATGCAGAGGTAGCTTAGTGTGGAGTTTGGGGAGCAAGAGGCCCAATGGCTGGGATGTCTCCTGGGACATCGAAGCTGCGATGTATTGTCTGCCCAGTGCTGTCATTCTGCTTGTGGGAGGTGTGTGTCTCTCAGTGATAGAGGAGAGCTGCAGGTGGTTCAACTTTTCAGCCCTTGGCTTTTTGCTGACAGTTGTAGATGTCTTTGTGCTGCTCTTCAGTGTTTATGGCTCTAGCCTTGTGATTGCTCAGATATTTGTGGCTGGACAGCTGGGATCCGGGTGCCCGCTGGGCAGTGCCTGCTCCCAGGACCATGGCTGGGATGCGTGCCCCAGGGTGAGGAAGCCCCTGGCCTGGAAGCAGGGGTAGAGGTGGCTTAAGGAGAGGTGACGTAGAGGACCCTTCACAAGTCTGGAGGTACAGCTCATCTTTTCAGGGCCCCAGACTTGCTCCCCCATAGCTGTGGGAGTAAAATCCCAAATCCTTCAAGCAAAGGAAGTGGAGACTCCTCTCATGGGCCCTTAGGGGAAAGTGTGGGCTGAGGGATGGAGACCAGGTCTCTGGTTTCTCCTGAGGAGTGTCGCCTTACTTTATCGACTTCTGAGAATAATCCTCCAGAAAAAAGGCCTAGAGCTGACCCACAAAGAAAGGGCTCTCACCAGCTTGTATAGATCCTGGACACAACCAAGTTGGTGACATTTGGAACCAAAGTCATCTCTCCATGCTTTGCTCATCTCACTAACCCAGCCTGCTGGAATCCCCTTGTACATCTCCACTTCTGGACTTCAGGGCCTTTGAGAGGGCAGCAAAGCTGAAAAGGCAAATGAGTCAACCCAGTACCACAGATCAGCATATTCAGGGGGACAAGAGCAGAGTGCGTGGGAGCCCTTCCTCGTAATACCTGCTGCCAGGAGCAGAGAGGTTGAGCAGTCTTGCTCTATCAGCCTTGCTTGCTGTGGCTGAATGCTCTCCCATGTGTGAATGCCTGCCATAGCAAAGCAAGGTGAGCTGTGCCGTGTTTCTGTCAAGTACATTAGGCAGCCATCAGGAGTCTCATGACCCCACCGTCACTGCCAATCCAGCTCTGAGGAGGAAAGAAACACCGGCACTGGGCTGCACCATGAGACCAGAAGTGTTCCTGCACGGTGCCACCAGACCACCAACATCAGCCTCTGTACGTAACAGCGTGCGTCTTTCACTGGCTAGAGCAACATTGGGCAGCAGCAGCCGTGGATTGTCTGGTTGTTGGAGGAACTAAAATCCTGTGATAATCCCCAAGCTGTGAGCACTTCACTGCTGCCTGAATAGCTAAGGGCTCAGGTGGCCTGAGCAGAAGAGACAACCTAGAGCTGTCAAATCCCTTTGCCAAAATTCTTCCCCGCATTCTCTACTGATGTTTGGTTTTCTACTCATCTTCAAAGCCCTCCACAGCCTTGTGGTCAGCACCCTGGTGTGCATCCTTGTGTGCTGCCTGCAGGGTCTCCTATACCACCTGGCATCACAGCTCTGGCTGGCAGCCCTCACCCTGCACCTCCACAGTGGTGTTACAGGAGCAGGCAGGTGGATGAGACCACAGAGTCTCCTGTGTGCTCTCCTTGGTCTCTGTTGGTGGGGATTATGGAGGAGGATCCCTTATGTATGAGCCCTTGGTAGCTGCGCGAGCACAGCCTGTGTGATGTGGGGACAGGTATGGGAGGCTTTGACACTTCTGTTTCCAATATGGACATTGGTGGCATTGGCTGTGGCCAACATACTGTTGTTCCCAGGCCCTGCCTGCTCCTCAGCTTTACTTATAAGTGTTCCAATTTAAGTGGTGGTTTGCTTTTAGGGGCCACACTGTCTTCTGTCCCTGGATGTGACTTTTGGTCAACTACAAATTGAAGAGGAATAGCAAAGGGCTAAATACCAGGGCCTGGTCCCTGAGAGGTGCCCAGTGTCTTTTCTCCTTGGAAACCAACTCCAAATTCCTTGGAAAATTGGGGTGGTAGAGGATGAAGGAGTGACTGAACGCCTATATCGTGTGATCCATTTTAAAATTAGATGTCTGAAGACAGGCTCCTTGTGTCTATAGTTAGGCACCGAGGAAAGGTGGCTTTGTTTCAGGTAAGCTTGATGCCCGCTGGTGACAGTCTCAGAGAATCAGTACTGGTCATTTTTATTCAATATTTTCCAATATATAGATTGAACATACAACTTTAGATTTCAGGAATTTGGTCGTTATGGTTCATCTTACAAGTAGAAGGGAAAAGGTCTTGCCATTGACTCGGACAAGCCAAGGAGCTATGCCACATTTTGTAGTGCAGCCTGTGATTTCCTGGCGGATAGGAAAGCTGCCTCCTAAGAAAGTCCAGTAAAGGGAAGAGCACTGAGGGAAAACCAGTAGGGGCTGATGAAACAGCTCAACTGGATGACACACAGGGATCTGGGCTGCAATACAGCAAATGCTGTGCTTGGAAGGAGCCTTAGCTGTTTGCCCAGGCAGAAGCTGGGAAAGGCAGGGAATGCATGGTTGTGTGGCTCATAAAGAACGTTAACTTTCAATTTTTAATCATCATTTGCCTTTTCAACAAGCTCAGTGGGACTTGGCTTGTTGGTTTCCCTTCTCCCAGTGCATTCAGATGAGAAGCCCAAACCTAATCATAGGGTTGCCATTGGCCCCATAATTTGGAAATTCTCAGTCCCTGAGCAGAAGTGTCTGCGTCATGTTTGTTCATACCCTTAGTGCAGGCACAATTACATTTAGTTAAATTCTGCTTAAATCAATTTTGCCCTATAAATAAAAGCTACATGCAAAGCTGAGTGCTTTGCAGTGTGCATTTAAGCAGCTGAGTGCTTTGCAGTGTGCATTTAAGCAGCTAAATGGTGTTCAAAAGCAATGCAAATGCTTGTGTATCCGTGATTTCATTAGTGCGGGTTTTCTAATCTAGTAGTGGTGTATAAAGAAGATGTTATAGCTGTCTTTGTCTCTTTTGATTTCCTTCTCTGGCAGGGCAGCTCTTCTGTGGTCCTAGCTGAGCTGTCAGCTTGCTTTGTTTTTTCTTGCATGCCTGCTACTGTTTTAGGCAGGGAGTCATCACCGTAGCTCCCTGGGGGAAAGAGGTCTGGGTTTGGACATGACCTGGCAATAGCCTGGAATTTTGCAGCTTGGGCAAGGAGCTATGCATTTGGTCCTTTTTTTTTTTTTTTTTTGGTTTGTGTGTGTGAATGTGGGGATGTTATATATGGTCTTCCTTCCTTTCTTCTTCAAAAAGCTGTAGAAAAGCTCCACTGAAAGATGCAGATGTACATCCGATTCACAGTCACCACATTATATGTATTAAAAGGTGTGCTTTTGTCTGAAGATTTGAAGATCAAGAGGAATAGTCTGGCAGGGCTCTGCAGACATGAGGCACCAGCAGAAGTCCTTGTCAGCCTGAGCAACTTAAACCTCACCTCCCAGATTCTGTCTTCTTTGGGGAGTTTGGACAGTGGTGAAAAGCTGGCTGCCTTTCATGGCTCATTGGCACAGCTTTCACTCTTGCCAGCCTTTCTCCACGGGCAAAATGTACCATCCCGCCCCCCCTTTATGGTGGGCAACGGGGCGATGCAGCAGCAGGCGGGACTCACTTTTGGTCGCTGGTGTCAGTGGGTGCCTCAGAGTCGGGCTGGGGGCTGGCAAAGCGGGGCTGGTGGTCAGCCTTAAACCGCCGTCATGCACCTTTCCACACAGCCGGTGCCTCCAATGTAATACGCTGCTGGCTGTCAAAATGAAAAATAGCTGCGGTGCTGCTCGGCGGTGACAACCTGCCCTGTTTCCTCATTCCCTTAATGGGGTGTTGAGAGACAAGGAAAAAATTATTTTATGAAGCTGGTAAAAAAAAAAAAAATAGCTGCTGGGACAGTCTCTGCCTTGTTAATTCCACCTCTGAAAAATTAGAAGATGTATTAAAAAGTGATTGCTGTAAGAGAAGGGGATTGTCTGTGGCCACTCACTCTGACTGCCACATAGTCTGCAATGTATTTATTCTATTTCCATCCAGGAAAAATCTGTGGCTGTGCTCCCCGCCTGTGTGACAGCATCCTTGGTTTTCTGCAGTGCCAAGAAAGTGAGAGTGCCACCAATCAGATGTCCCTAAACTGAAGCAGCTTAAGCAGCACAAGTTTTAGAGGATAGTTATTTTGACATTTTCAGAAAATTCAGCTGCTCGGTGCTTTTAGGACATCTCCAATTAGGGACCTTCTTTATGAGACATTTACTTCCAGTCCTACTTTGCCTTGCTTTTCCATTTGTAAATAAGACCACTAATGCCCTTATCAGCAGAGGGATTTAGCAAAGATAAACAGATTTGGGTTTAATTCCTTCAGAAATCATGCCAGAAGTACATCAAATAAACAGGAAGTATTTGGACACTCAGCACAGAAGCAAACCAGGATTTAATAGGCACCATAGAGACTGTGGGGAACAGATCACAGCTTGGAGAGACAGACAGAGAAGGGCACAGCTGATTTAGGAAAACTAAGCAGAGAAAACGGGTTAAATTTGCAGCAAATACCAAGTAAGGCTGCTGTTCATCTGATGTTTGGGAGGAAGCAAAAGGAAGATTTATTGAATGAGTTTGGAGATAGATGAAGAGGGGGAAGAGAAGGGTGTCAAGAGAAGGGTTGTTACAGCCCACTTTGTCAGAAGGGAGTTGTTTGGGAAGGTACCATGTAAGCAGCTGCTAAGCAGTCACACACTGGCAATGAAGGACTTCACCTTCACAGTCCCCGAGAGGGGCACAGGCTCAGCCTTTCTGGGGACACCAGGGACATATGGCAGAAAAGGCTCCAAAGGCACTGGTGGGTGCTGCTCTGAAGCGAGCAGCCGGATGGTGCTGTCCAAGGACAAACCACACTCTGTGGTGTATTTGCCATGGCAAGGTATCCTCTGTTGTTCACAGCTTGGTCAAGCTTCAGATGGAGAAATGCAGCCAGCTGGAGAGCCACACTTTCAGTAACACATTAGACGAGGGAGTTCAGAGATGGTCTGCAGGAGCGGCAGCTTATACAGTGAAGTTGTCCCCCAACAAGAAGGATTTGGGACTGCTGAATCTGGATTTTGGGAGACACGAGGACGTGGTAAGTTGTCTGCTCTGTGTTAAATTTTGTTAAAACACTGAGCATTGACTGCCCTTCACATTCACTGGAAATGTGACATTTCAAATTCACTGGAAAGCAAGAAAAACCTGGGGTAACTGGCAGCAAGGCACATCCACAGCTACTATGCCAAGACAATAATTTCTGACTGTAAAGATAGTGCTGTGCTGAGCCAAGTTGCCTAGAGAAGATACTGCACTGGTGGCGTGGGAGTGTAGAGCCTATCAGGATATGTCCACCTGTGCAGGCCAAGGGTGGACCAGGAAACCAGCTGCAGTCCTTCTCAGACCCACATTTCCATCACGGACATTTTTAAGAGTCTTGGGAAGAACTGTCCATCTCACAACAGCATGCCAGTTGGAGAACACGCAGAAAATAAAGTCTGAGTGCTAAGAGTAAGATAAATAGTGGAGATGTGCCATTTGAGGGGCTACCTGTGCTCATAGAGTTACAGGCTACATCATCACAGGTGAAGAAGGAGGCACAATTTACGTTACTTTTTTCTGGGGTGGTAGGGAGTGGACTGAACCTGAAATATTAAAATATGCATTGAAAAAATACGGCTAGTTGTAAACTGAGAAGTGACTTGGGTGGGAAACATTCTTTGATTTATAGAGGTGGAAGTACGACAAAGTCCAGCTTCAGAAGTATTTTAAATACCTTAAATATGATAAAAATATGTAAATGTGAAGCCAGATTAAGACTATAAAACTCTGATGGGAAATACATAGGGAAGCGGGGACATTCAAAGTAACTACTGGAAGGCTCTACCTGTTTGGGGGCAGGAAGGACAGACCCACATGATGCTGACAGGTTGGAAAGGCTTAGGAGAGAACCTGCCAGCTCACCATCGGTTCCTGACCTTTTTCCTGAGGTCAGAAAAACTTGTCTCCTGAGAGATGTAAAGAAATTCAACCTAATTATTTGAAGAAAGGCAAGGTTAAGATCGCAGTCCTCAAAGATCTACAAAGGGAAATGTTCTTGGTAGCTGCAAGTTCTTTAATCAGGCAGAAAAAAACAAACCAAAGTGGATAGAGGCTAAAGCTAGACAAATTCCATCCAAAAGGTTTTGTTTTAAAGAGTAAGTGACATTTTTTCCTTAACTGTGCAACAATTTAGCAGGGGAAGTGGCAGAGCCTGTCCATCAAGAGTTCATCTAAAAGATGTGTTGCAGTGCTTTAGCTGGTTACCTAAAGGCTGTGCTGTCTGAGACGTCAATGAAGATGACTGCGTGGTCCAGTCTAGTCCATGGATCACCATTTTATGTTATTTGTGCTGTTACTGTGATTAAAGCACTATGGGAGTGGTTAACCTGAAGATATCAGCCCTGTTGCTGGAAGGCTATCCAGTGAGCAGATGTCTGGCTTTCGGGAGCAGAGAGGTAAAGTACAAGATGTCCCACACAAAAGAGCTGTAATGGTATTAACTGCACAGTCCTTCCAGGGCTTTTTAAGCCAGGGGTTGCCGAAGGAGTCAAGAGAGGCAGCTGCTGGCTCCCTCATGAGCTTGTGAAGCTCCCACCAGTGTCTTGCTTGGTAAAACACATTTTGTGGGCTATTGCTGCAGGGCTCCTGTGGCTTTGACCATTTCAGCTGGCTGTCCCTCCTTGCCAGAGCTCTTCTTAATTTTTGAGCAACAAATAAAAGGGTGCTCCATCTGAGGGAGGTCAAGAGAGCAACAAGTTTATGAAAAGGGCAGGACTTAAATTAATAAATGCGGGTGGGACGGAGATGGTGAGGTGCATTTGTCTTTCACATCCAGTCACCCATGTTAATCTGTTCTAATTGCATTAGAGGGAAGGAACGGGCAATAGAGCTGATGTTTGCTGAGGTTGGTGCTTGTAGCAGCTCCAGGCATCTGCTGGGAGATTTCACCGAGTCAGCTGCATTGAAGACAGCAACGCTTCTCTCAAGCGAAGGTAGACACCATATATGTACATAGCTGTCTACATTAGATTAGTGACAGGATATGTACATATACATATGTATGCATAAATGCTCTCAGGAAAGACAGCTGAAAAGTTTGCAGTTGATGGACATAATACCCCTTTCACTCCAAACTTAGGTGAGACCCACACGTTCCACACGGAAAAACAAGCTCTTACCTTCTCTTTTGCTCCCCTTGCATTTCAATATTTCCCCAGCAGATAATATTAATCACATCCCCCATAATGTGCTGGCTTTTTCATACTGATCTTCTCCAGCAAAGCTCTTGAGCAACAAATGGTGTTTTGTCAATGGGGGCTTCAGTACAGCTTGGAGTCTGTGAGTCTCACTGAAGATAAGCTTTGCCTTGAGGAGGGCAGGATCTGGTCTTGGAGCTGAACATCATCTAGGGTTGATGGTTCTTGCATTTCAGTCTATTTAAACTTGTTGTTTTTTTTCTCTCGGCTCCATGGGTTTGCTACATGCAAATCAGCAGCAATGGGGAGGTTAAAATCCCTGTCTGAAGCCTCCCCATGCCGTCTCTGTACGCGATGGGCATTGCCTGGTATCTAGAGGGGACAGCCTATTTTAATAATGTATCCAACTTCTTTTGGCTCGTGCACATCTGTGGCAGTATCTGTGGGTGGAGAGATGTGGAGAAGAGTGACATGGGAGGATAGAGACGTCATGTGCATGTCCTCTTTATCCAACAGCTGCAAGGATTTTGCATTATTTAATCCCTTGTAACCTCCCATCTTGCTTCCCTGGCTTCCAGGGTTTCAGTTCTTAGGTATGGTGGTGGCAAAGGCAGCGAGCTGCCTGCTCTTAGAGCTCTGAGGGGTGGGCAGGGAGGCGATGGTGTGCTCAGGATTCAGCCCCAGCTCCTGGCTGGTACCCTTCAGGTGATGGTGCCAGTTTATGGTACAAGGCGGTGCCGGACAGAAAGGCAATCAGCAAACACTCGCCTGCCAGAACAAGGCGTGGACCACCGTGGGAAACGCGCAGGCATGCGGTTGCTTCTGTTTAGCATTTGCAGACAATCTGAAGGGAAGCATCGACAGTCTCCTCCTCCCTGTGGGCTGGGCAGCAGCCTTTTCCTGCTCCAGGAGGTTTCTCTGTCCTCTCCACAGATGGTCTGGTGCCCCATGGGCTGGTCTTGTGTGTGCTGCTGATGGGACTGCCCATGGCAGAGCTCACCAGGGAGAGATCCCGGCAACTGCCTGGGGCATCATGTACCTGCTCTGGGAGGGTTTTGCGTAGGCATGTAGACTAGAGCGTGGCTTCCTCCTGACCGTGATGGATTACAGTGGGGGAACGTGCAAGTGTGCTGTTGGATACTTAAACACAAACCCCCCATGATCTGCAAGGGCCTGTGAGATTGGTTTTAAAGAATGGTACTTTTTCTTTTTGTGATAACTTTTGCATTCTTTGCATTGAACTATCTGAGGTTTGAATAGGTAGCAACTGCCTGAAGTTTCTCCAAAACTGGCACCTTGAGCTGCAGCTTTCTGAGTCCCTCTTTAAAGGAGAAGGTTCTGGGAAACCAGGCAACTCCGAAGCCTTGGCTCTTGGGGTGAGTGTGGGTCATGGGTGGGTCAGGCTTAGTCCTGCAGTGGGCCTGCATCTCCTTTCCCCCATGCTCTAAACCCAGCCCTGTTTCAAAGGCTCCCAGATTTTGGCTGGGCCAAGCATGAGGCAAGCAGGATGCTGTCAGTGCTACCATCCAGTTAGGGGAGGAGAAGCAAGCCAGATGCCCTGGGCAGGATGCTGCAGGCTCTCACGGGCCTGGGGCTTTCCCTCCTAATAGATTTATTGCTTGCTGTGTTGTTTTCCAGGTTGCTTGGTTTTTGTTTGGTTGGGTTTGGTTTGATTCTTTGGTGGTTTTTTAGTGGTTTTTCTTTTTCCACTTTTCCCCACTTAACTTTTGGGCTTTCCTTCTGTCACTGGATTTTGAAAATACGCTCACAATATACCAGGCCTCATCCCAAGGGAAGGGGTAAATGGGAATTAACAATTAACATTTATTTCCGAGCCTGTGAAAAAATAGTGCTCACACTCTTCCTGCTGTTAGGTGCCAAACAATAGGCACTGAGCTGTCATTCCTTACCTCATGCACGCTAATTAGTCTCATACGTGTGGCTGGGAGCGTACGCACACGAGGTGGCCACCCCACATGCCTGCTGTGTTTGGTCCTGCTTCTCCTGAGGTGAGGGTTGGGGACCATAAGGGCAGAGCATCCTTCAGGGCAGGCATCCTGAGGAAGGACGGGTGCTGACTGGCACAGCTCAGTGAGCAGCAAAACTCACATCCCAAGCATAGAGAAATGCTTTTCATTTAAATATATGGGCTCTTTAAGGTCAGAGGAGAAATTTCAGAGAGTGACAGCGTGGCCCAGCCTGCCTGGGCTTTAATCCATCTAATTTAAGAGGGCACCGCCGCTCACCGTTGCGAGAGGGGGAATTTAGAGAGGGATTTCCCAGCAGAGAGAGGTAGCTCTGTGCAGCAGAAACCTCTTGTCTCCTTTTGGTGCTTTTTACTGGATTTCAATGGCACTAAATCCTACCGAGTCCTGCAGGTGTGTTTTGCCTCCCAAGGTAATGCTGCTGGGTAGGAAATTGCCTATAAAATGCCCATCCTTTGAGCAGGCAATCTGGAGACTTGACTTTTTTTTTTTTTTTTTTTGGGGG
>VZZY01005985.1:88732-132359 GCA_013400335.1 Eurystomus gularis | reverse complement strand
CTGGGGGGGGGTGGGGGGTGGGTGGTGTTCATTTCCTCAACATAATTATTTAACGTGAAGGTATTGGAAATATATATTTATGAGAAAGCAGCCATCAGATAGTCAATAAAATTCCTGTTGGTCTCTCCCAGTTTTAAACAGAACGTGTTGCTCTCTGCATATCGAAGCCAACACAAATCAGCGCAAACAATCATTAAGTCATTAGCAAAGGCTGCAAATGCCAGTAGTCCTAATATTAAGCCTTCTGGTGCTCTCCCTGGAATCGTCTAACTCAATTGCATCCTGTTACACTTGCAATCTGCTTTCTGCTATCAGCAGATAGGCTGGCAGCCGTTTAAATTCTCATTTAGAAAAAACTGAGAGCGCTTGGGTTGGGGCTGCTTTTTCTTTATGGCTTTTTTTCTTGCTCCAACAAGAATGTCACAGTTCCCAGAGGGCAGCTTGGGGGAGGGCTTGATCTCCCACAGGGCCGAGCACTGGCAGCCCAGTTTTGGGCTGATGAAGCTCACAGCAAGGGCAGCTGGTAGGAAGAGTGAGCCTTGCTCTGTGTGGGACATCAGCCCGCTGCTCCCACCTGCCTCCTCATCCTTTTTCCTTGTCCCTTATTGGGTTTGTTTTCCAAAGAGACAGGGGAGAAGGTGATGCCACCATTCCCACAGCCTGGGGAAGTGCAAGGCTTTTTTGAAGGGATCCTGGCCCAAGGCATACAGGCGAGCTTGCTCTCGTGGAGCTGGGATTTGGGTCAGGCACAAAGATAAACTTAATATTTCTGGGGAAAGAGAGGGGAAGAGAAGGTGTTGTTCTAACATGAACAAGGAGGTTGTTCCTTCTCAAACTCTTCTGCTCCTCTCAAAACAAAACAAGGGGGAGCGGGGAGAGCCCCCTTTTCCTGGCAGCCCCTCTTGCAGCCCCTCGTGCAACCCTGGTCCTTGGTGGCACATCCCAGCACCGCAGTGAGTCTCTAGCCAAGTGGACAAGGCTCCTCTTGAGCCTCCTTCCCTCCTCCCCATCCACTCCAGCTTCCAAGGGCAGCCCAAATGAAATGCTGTTTGCTGGAGACACCTTGCAGCGCAAGCTCCTGCAGCCGCCGTTCAGCCTCATGAAAGGTTTCCTTTTGCAAACCTTCCACAGCCACCCGAGGTGTGAAGCTGCTGGCTGCTGTCGGTGCTGCTTGGCACCTGCCATTATGGCATCTGCAGGAGTGAAACGCCACGGGGGATGCCAGATACCGATGCAGCCTGTGGCAGCGTTCAGCACTAACTCATTTATGCTGTTTAACTATAGGCAAGGCAGTTTAAAAATGTGTAGGGACGTGAGTTCTTGTTAATAATGCTTATGTATAAGCCTGTCTCTATCTCATTTGCACACCTATGAAGACTTCATGAGGTTTCCTGTAGGATTTGAATGGGATGCAGCCCTGAGGCCAGCGTTTGCATCCCTAAGTCTGCTTTGCAGGAGGAATATGCAGATGTGGGCAACCTTTGTACAAATGCCATCTGCCTGGGTCCTGGTTTTGGGAAACCTTGTCCCAAGGGAGTATTTTCTGATTTTTGGTTGTGGCTTCATGATGTGTAACTGCCTCCTCTGAAAACATCTTGTCAGTGTGGGAATTCTGGCATAGCTATCTGTATACAAATCATTAACCTAGCGCAGGGAAATTAATTTGTCTAGCAGAGTTTAGCTCCTTGGTGTCAGTTTGCACAACAAAATCTATATAGGCAAATAAAACCTGACAACCCCACTTTTGTCTGTAACGAACCACAGTGATCCTATTGACTTCCTCCCGAGAGAGGCTGCACACTTCCCTTGTCAAGGAAAGCCATCAAATGGAGGTACCTAACTCCTGCTCCAGGACTTGAGGGATGCTTTAGTGAGCACATTTCTTCCATGGAAGACACTTTTTTTTGAGGGGTCTGAGAAGACACAAGAGGTAGATACAGCCCTGGGTGATGATGTATCCTTTGGCCAGTTACCACCAGTGCATGAAAATCATCCTCCTTCACTCCTGCAGCTCTTGTGCGTGGCGTGTGGACCTAGTGGGGAGGCTGGACCCTGTGTGTGTGGTTGGACGGAGAACTACTGGGCAGTACAGTTTAATCTCTTCTTCCAAAAATGGTCTCAAGGGAGGCTGAGGGAACAAATGAGTGCCAGGTTTGCATAACAGCCATACTCCCAGGGAGACATCCACTGAAAATCCTCAGATAGTTGTAGGAAGCCTAGGAGAATTGAAGGGCATTTTGGTAGATGATCTGAGATGGTGTAGGAGCAAAGTAAGGGCCAGCAATTGAGCATCAGGCTGATGACTTCAGAGTACAGCCTCAACATGCCCAAATATCCTGAGGGGTAAGCCACTTCATCCCTCTGTTGCATGGAAACACAAGAAGTAGGTTTGATCTTTCAGCTTGTGAAAGATCAGTCAGGGTGGCACATCCCAGCACTGCAGTGAGTCTCTAGCCAAGTGGACGAGGCTCCTCTTGGGGAGGAGGCCAGTCCCCCCTGGAAGCAGCAGAGACTCCCACCTTCACATGGGTGGTACTATGTTGCTTTTGCCCAAAGTAGAAGCTGGCATGACATGCAGGCAACCCCTGCCCCATGTTCTCTCATAGCTACAAGCCTAGCCATCAGCGACATCAGGGAAGAAACGCCTGCTACTTTTAGGAAGGCTGTTATTTGCACTGTAAGGAGGGGAAACTGGAAAAACTGCAGAAGTTAGATGACTTCCCTCTAGGAAAGCAGCCAAGAACAACAACACCTGGGAAAGAGGCAACAAAACCCCCTTTGCTGTCAGGACCATAGTGTCCCAGTGCCAACAGGAGAGGTGTGGGCTTGGGGATGTGCTCCAGGGGAGGGCTCCTTTTCCTTGCTCCCCCCCCACCGCCAGTTTTGCACCCCCTTGCTCAAGGACACCAGCAATGCCTGCTTGTCCTCCCTGCAGCAGCTCTTTTGGGAGGAGAAGCTGGTGACAGAGCTATCAGGAGGAAAGACTTGTGTGCTTAGGGCCTTGGCAATGAGCACCTGAAGGTAGCTCAGGCAAGAGTGGTGTATATACAGAATATGTATGTATACGTGTGCATGATTTTAGCTGGAACAATGAGTCCAGGGGTTTGCCACCAGTAGCATCCTCAGGGTTTCCCTTTCCTTGTTCCCTGGCCTTACTCCCCCTGCCCTGCAAGGGACTGGACCAAAGCGGTGGCTCCTGCACCTCTCTCTGGACCAAAGCAGTGGCTCCTGCACCTCTCTCTCTGCTCTCCCATCACATCGTGCTTTTGCTGGAATACGAAAGGCACTGGCAGTGCCCGCCCCACCGCAGCTGAGGCTCCGGCTGTTTGGGCAGGTGCGAGGGCTTCACAGCTGCGGCTGTTCCTAGAGCTGGGTTTGTTCCTTGCACTATCGGTTTGGGGAGGAAATGGCTTCTGCCACAGAAAGGGGCCTGCCTCCCACAGAGAAGGGGCTTTACCTTGCTGCTGGCTCCCCTCCGAGGAAGCAAGACCTCTGGAGCACCACAAAACACTGCCAAGGAAATTAATCCCCTGTGAGACAGGGCAGGGGACAGTGGGTGGGCCAAGCCCTCCCAGGAAGGCATGGGATGGAGAGGGATTGGCATGGGCATAGGGTGCAGGAGGCCCTTTGCTCAGGGTACCTTATTTTGTGGCACCCTTTTTTGGTAAAGATGTTAATTTTATTGGAGAAAAATTATTTCCTGAAGAAAAATTATTTCCAGGGCAAGTATCCCATTGCCACCACAGGCAGTTAAGGTCTAGTCCTGTACTCTGCTGACAGCCGCCAGATCTTCATTGGAGCTTGGAGAACAGTGTAGAGCCGCCTACCTGCCCCAAGGGGAAACTCCTCTGCCTCCTCTGGGTGACAGGTTTGTGACATGTGCCTTAAGGAAATTCAGTTTCTCAGAAGTCACAAACGGCACTCAGTTCCTGTAGCTGTCAGATCCTGTGTGCTTCTGTGGGTATACGTATGACTATTTAGGCAGTCACACAAACATGTACATACATGCACATATATAGATACATACACACGCATGCATGTATGCAGCATGCACACCCAAAACATTTATCGGCAAGCAGAGTCTGACTCAGTGACACAGAGATGAAGCAGGCTTCACCTGTGCTGTCTCCAGCTCCCTGCCTCCCTCCCTGAGGGGTTCAGGGTGGTCTCCTCTGGTGTGTGGGGCTCGGCAGCACTGCTGGTGGCACCGGCTGCTTCTGGTGGTGTGCGGCTGCCGCTTCTCTGAGTTGGTGCAGGTGGCAGATGATTCATCTCCAGCATGGGTGTGATGCTCATCTGCACAATCTCAGGTTAGATGTGTTTTTTTTTTTCAGTGCCCAGATGATTCATCTCCTCACGCTGGTGCTACAAAAGCTTCAGTCCCAGGGGCACTGCCTTCTGTGGTCTGCCTTCTAGGAAAATCATGCTGCCACTTCCCTCCCTGCCGAGCAGCACCGTCTGGGCTTCTTGCACTGTTTGCTTTCTTAGTGACTTACGATTGGGTTTATGTGGCACCTGGATAGCATTACATATCTGGGAGAAACAACTTTCTTTGTCTTCTCAGCCCTAGTATTTTAGGTGGGCAGTGATTACCACAGCATCTTCCAAGTCTCACTCCTGCAGGACTTGTCTGAAGGTGGTGGGATGGTTTGGCTGAAAAAGTAACATACTCCCAAAAGGGTCTCCCCACATGCCTCTCCCTGGAGCAAGTGGGCATGTATGCCCTGAAGGAAACCAGAACGCTTGCCTGGAGTGGCAAAGCACATACTCAGCTTTTAGGAGCACCAAGATGAAACCCTTTCAGCTGCCAGCAATAAAGCTAGTTAGATATTGGTCCTCTGCTATATTTGTTGGCCCATGAGATGGTGAGAAAGAACTACTGAAGATAATGAGGGTGGAGGCATGAGGGCTTTAAACTAGATGTTTACAAGCACCAGCTGGAGATGGGCACGTGGACATAAAAGAGCCATGAGATCAGCTCAAAGAGCAAAAGGACTTTGAAGGGAGAGATATATCCAGAGGAAGGAAATACCCTTCCAGGAAGGTAATATCCCTGCAGATGTGGGGAATGGAATGGCAAGAGAGAGAGTGGGCGTGAAAATCTAGCATGTATGCAGTACAAACCACATGGGTTTGTGGCTTAGATTTTGACTTTAGCGTTTTTTGGAAATTAGTAATAGTTCCTCAGAATACTCCAGCAGGTGCAAAACGTGTCCTCGACATGGATACATTTTCACTGCTTCTGGATGTCCCCTCTGAAAAAAAGAGGTCTGTAAAAAGCCTGCCTTTCTAATTGAATGAGTGTGTAGACAGAGAAGGTGCAATCTAAGATAATTAATGCTAATTAATTATTACATGGTCAAATGAGCAGGAAATGCACATGGAAACTTGAAAAAATTAATTATATGAAAATAGGATAATTGCTTGTGTGCTCAGATACACATTTATCTGAGGAAGTGTATACTCAGCATTTTAAAAAATGGTTACTATTAAAAAAAAAGCTGTGAAGAGAAAACATTTCCTAAAATACTCCCTATTGCATATTAAAAAACCAAAGCTAGCAAAAAAAAATAGATGAAGCTAAGGAAAAGAGGTTAGTTTCAGTATCACTTGCTTACAAAGGGGAAAATACTGACATTGCACAGCCTCCTGCACTCTCACCATACAAATACAATGGGCCTGTGAATTTAGTCATTGTTAAAAAAATACAAAAAAAACCAAAAAACCCCAAACCAAAAAAACCAGAAAGGCTAATTTTTGCTAATTGTCCTCACAGTGGGCAGTGTTTTGTTTTGCAAGCCGTTGCAGTGAGGCTGGAGAAAGTAAGGTGTGAAGGCTGGTGGGTGAGTGACTGAAACCTGCGGGATGGGAGAGTGCAGAGGCAAAGTGATGGTTTTTACATCTGCCACCACTTGGCCTGAATAACCATTACAGCTGCACGCAGAGAGAAGCTGGTTTCCTCACAAATATAAAAATAGTTGCTTAGAAAGTCTCCGGAGCTATCAGGATCCAAGTATTCTTCCCATATGGCTTTCTCCCTATCAGCTCCCTGGCCATAGTGTGTGATGACATGCTCCTCCTCAGCAGCCGAGGCAGGGCTTGGTGCTGGTGGAGGGAGGTGGAGATGGCAGCTGCAGCCTGGGAAACTGGGATTCCTCAAACTGCCCTGAGGGGTTCGCTTCCCTGGTCTTCACGTGCTGTCCTGCTTTGGGTGTATGGTGTTGCATTGCTAAGCAGGTGCACCACCTCCTTCAAGCACCACATCCGGGGTTACTGGTGGGATGTGTGGGACAGCCCATGATGGAAAATGCAGAACTATGTCTGTCTAGGGAGCTTGAGATGGGGGAGGCAGCAGCGCTGGAGAAATAAATTCCAGCTCCTGTGAGAAAGATTTAAAATATAGAACTTCATAGCCAAAATTTCTCACTTTCTCCCTCCTCCTCATCCATAGATTCTGATTTTAGATGTTTTAATGAAAAAGCAAGCTTACCACATGTTTGCAAAAAAATTGCTTACTGGAAAATCTGATTTTGTCCTAAAACTCTACTTGATTCAGAAATTCATCCTAACCCTTGTCTGAGGATTTGCAGTGCCAAGACGTGTGTTTATCTGCTTACACCTTTCCTCTGAGAAGCAAGTGGGAGGAAGAGGAACAGAGCTTGGACCTTTCTCCAAGGAAAAGCATCACACTTTGCTGTCGATGCACCTCAGTGTAGACTTTCTATCACCTCTGGGGAAGAAAGGAAGGAGGATGGAGGAGCTATCCTTGGAAATGGGTAACAGTCTGAGCATTTTCCAAGACCTGCTCTTGCACAGAGGGCTGGAGGACAAGCTCAGAGCAGCCTTAAAGGCACAATCAAGTCCTCAGAAATATGTAACAGCTAAATTTTCACCTCTGAAAGACAGCAGCAACCCTGATTTGGGATTCATCTAATATTTTATCCAGGTACAGGTATGAGATCGACCTCCAGGAAGCAGGTGGATGAAAGTGTTAGGGGGAGTGTGTGATTTCTATTAAATTAGAAATAATCAGTTAAACCAACAGAGGTTCCAGGGAGCCACAGCAGACCACTTGCAGTAATTGATTTTTTGGGAGGCCCACAGATATAGCTTTTTTTTTTCCTTTGTATAATGGATCTGTCCCCTGATGATTAAGTAAGTAATTCCTCTAGCAATTACATCCTCTCCAAAATTACGGTTTCATGGTTCAGAAGTTACCAGGAGCAGCTCTGATCTGTACACCTGTGCAGTTTACCACCCTGGGCCAGTCCCACCTTGTCCTTCCAACATTCCCATCCTTCTCAGACCTGGCTGTTCCACATGGTCAGGTGCCACGCTGCATCCTCCAAGCTGCCCGTTTGCACATGAGAATCTCATTGCAACATCTGTAAATGTGATATAAAGACATGGCAAATTGCTCATGTCCTGGTCCTGGCATCTCGCCAGCTGCTAAGCCCACAAGGCAGGGTGGGAAGTGCTGTTAGATGGCCACTGAGCACAGGAGCTGGGGTGCAGGCATCTTGTTTCTCACCCAGGACCAGCAATGCTGTGCAGTAGCTCAGGCAGGAGCGGCTTGTCTTCTCTCAACAGCTCTAGGGTTGTGCATGTCTGCAGTTGGAGGTGCAACAACAGATAGAGGAAGGGTCTCTAACTGCATACGGGGGCAAGTGTGACATGAACAGGTTGTCTGGATGTTGATGTATGCTGTCCATCCTGCTTTGTTTCAAGATACGTTTTGGGCATATCTAGGAGATAGCAGACATTTCTTCTACTCACTTTAAAATTGCCTCCTTAACTCTAATAGAGTTAGCAGAGCATGATTGACCACTTTCATTCTTGAGTGGGAGATGCACAGGCACAGCCTTTCCCAGAAGAAAGCTGTAAACTTGAGGGCATACAATGGAGACAAGTCCTTATGGCCACTAGCCAATGGCAAATGATTACAAACTAGCAGGGGCACCCACTTCCTTCAGCTTTGTATAAACAGGATAATTATCCTTTGGCTTTGATGCTGGTATCATCAGTGCAGCATTGGCTTGTCAAGTTGGCAGGAGCCCATGCAGTCTTAGCAACAGGGAGTTTCTTCTGTGAATGCTTAAAATGTCAATAATTATTTATTGAATAGTTAGGATGAGAGCCAGGACATAGCAGAAACACGAGTGTCCCAGGAGACCTTCCAAAGTCTTTGAGATACTAGCAGATCCAGCTGTAAAGTTATTAAAAGGAAATAAAATCTTCTCTAAAGAGCTTTTGGCTATTCTTCTTGCTCTCTTTCCCTCCCTCATTTACCTGGCCAAATCTCTTCAATCTGCCTTTATTTAGTAAAGTTAAGGAAACCATTTTCTTTTATAAACTGAATCCTTTTTGAGTGATCTTGGTGGAAGAGATAGAAAAAGAGAATACAAATCACAGCACCAAATTTATTCCTAACAACAGGAACTGTTGCTGCTAGTCTCGAGACAAACAGATAAGTCCAGTAATTATAGATAAGTGCTTTTGTTTGATCTGTATAACAATTTCTGCATTTTCAGGTAATTTCCCTTAGGCGTTCACAAGCAGGTGGGAAGCTGTTCTTATACAGGCTGCATTTTAATCTATTTTCAATTGACTTCTTGTCGAGCAAACAAAGAACTTTCTTCCCTTTTTAGGACTAAACCTTTCCTGAGACTTTGTATGAGCTGAAGTTAGGATTGGTTTTTAATATTATACTTTCTGACTTCTGCCCTTTTCCCCAAGTAAGTCAGCAAATAAAATACAATACCTCGTTGCTTCATTCTTGATTTTTTTTTCCTCCATAAAAGGAACTTCAAAATGCCTTAGAATCTTGCAAAGCCTTATTACAACTTAGGGGCCAAAAGCAATGACCAAGATTTGTCCTAACTCTGCTAGATGCTATACAGACTTCTCCAGAGAAATGAGAGTAGTGTGCGAATAACTCAAACAAGGGCTTGAGTTATTCCCAGCTTTCAGATTCCTGTGAAAGCCCAGTGGGATGTTTTCCAGAGGTATAAACAGAGACACAGATGCCTTCCTAAACTACATGCAGCCCACGTGCTTAGCAAGCTAACATACAATCAGGACTTTAAGGCTGCTCACAGGAACATTCCCCTGGCCAGGATGTTCAAAAGTGGGTGCGAGCTGAAGCCAGCTCCATAACTAAGCAATGAAGTCAAGCATTCGACATCCCAGGTTCAGCTCCCTGAAACAAAATCAAAATCATGGGCCAGGTTGGTAAGCTAGCAGTATGGCCCACACAGCTGGTCAGAGAATGCTCCTCTGGCCAGAGTCTCCCTGCTGCATCGATGTTCCTAGGTGATTGTGAGAAATTTCAGAGGTTTCTGCTAGGGAAGGATTTTTATTTTTTTTATGTGCAAAGTGAGCACAATAGTAGGCTGCTTGTCAGCTTGACTGGAAATTGTTCTTTTAGTGGTAAGAGAGCAGCTGTTTGAGAAGACCTAAAGCAAACCAGATATGTTGAGCTTTGTACCTTCCTCCTCTTCTCCACTCTTTCTGGCCCTGAGAGCAGTAGCCTTGCTTGAACAACAGCATTCACTGCTTCTACCTCCAGGCTCAGTTTGGCCCTGATGGCAATTCCAAAAGTGGTGGCCAGTCGGTCTGCCTGAAGATGAGGGTAGGTGGTGGTTACCTTTTTTTTTTCCTTTGGGGATGCTGATGCTGGGGTAAGGGTGGACTGAATGGTGGTACAGAGAGGCAATGAGAGTGTGGCAAAGCAAAAGAAGTTTGCTTGCTCTGAGCAGTCCTTGGTGGCCTTGTGATAGCTGCCCTTTGACAAGGATAACTGTCCTTGGCAATGCAAGACCTCTTGTCGTTGAAGGAAACATCAATCTTGGCAGCGCTGTGACCAAAAGCCACGTCCGAATTGACTGCAGCTCTGCTTCTTGCAATGAAGTTTCAAGGCTGTTTCAATGAATTTTCTAGGGCCTGATGAACCCTAGAGTTTCTTAAGAATCTTGGCTGTGTTTGGGTTACTGCTACCACCTTAATGAAAAAGCTGATGTTGACCTGGATGAAGGAAGGTCAGTATAAGACACAATTGGTGTGTTTGTTGCCATTCGCCTGGGAAGACAGCAAAGGAGTAGCCAAGAGGAGGTTTCTCAGCTGCTGAGAGGTGGGGAGAGGAGCAGATGCAGTTGGTCCCAGGGGCATCCCATGCCGGCTGAGAGCAGGGGGTCTGTGGAGCATAGTCAACACAGTGTGATAAGCATATGTGCACCATATAATCAAATGGCGCTTCTCCCAGACAGTGTTGAACTGCAGTGAGTTTTCTGGGTGCAACCCTGGTCTGTGCCCACCTGTGCTCCCCAAGACAGCGCCTGAAGAAGTGGCAGACATGCTGCCTGCTGGGAAGGAGAGCTCAGCTTGCGTACTCATGAGCCTGTGCCCTTTGCCATCAGTTCTCCCCTTTGCTAGCCTGGATGTTGCCTCAACATCTCCTCGAGAACAAGGTGTAGCAGAAACCTCAAACCCACTGAAGATGATTTCACTCTGTCACTTTTGACACTGACCTTTCACTGATAGTTTTAGCTACCTCTGGGCATACCTAAGCCTGTTTGACCACTTCCCATCAGGCCTTCCCTGGTTTTCTTCTTTCTTGGACAGTTTCTGGGACCAGACAAAGGGAGGATGACATTTCTCCCACTTAGGAGCAAAGAATAGCTAGTGGGATCATGCTTGACAGTGTGATTGTGCCTGGCAGAAAGGGAGCACTGGTGTTCAATTGTGGGCCATGTTAATGTCAGCTAGGTGTAGAGGGAATGAGCATCTAATAAGTATTTGACACAGCTCATTATCAGTCATGGTAGATTAAATAACAAGACATACATTAACTCATTTAATAATTAGCTACCATCATATCAACTTGATAAAAGAGTACTATTAAGTAAGTCTGACATTGTATTAATACAGTCTTTAATTTTTAACATGGAAGATTAAGATAAAGCAACTGCGAAGGATCGCATTGTAACACCTTTTCCAGCTATGTTGGGGTAAATACCTTTTTGACAGCGTTAAAGCTTCCTGGGAGCAGTTAATGTTAACTCCAATGTCCGGATTTTTCCGAAACCTTGAGTGTTGTATTAATTGCTGACTTATCCCAGTCCTTTGGGAAGCAGCAAACTGGGAATGGACACCTGCAACAGCAGAGCTGGTTTCAGGGGAAGATGTGGGGAAACCATGCAGAGCTGAAACCGTTCCACGCAGGGGACCACGAAGAGGAAGGATGGCCAGAGCAGCTGGCTCAAGTATGTTGTGGGCTTCTTCCATGGTATTTGAGCTCTTCCTTCACCTCTCTTTGCAACACTTTCTTATCTGCATAAAAATAGGAATGGTGATCTTCTTTTTCCCGTGTCGTTCCGTTCGCTCTGTCACTGCTAGCATTGCCATACACGTGTAGGGTTAACCACATTTCTTGGGCTGGCTCGGGAGGTACCGAGAGCGTAATAGTTGCCGTGTGTGCTGTCCTGTATGTGTTTTTGTTGACCACATGGGAAGTCCGAGTTTATGCTAACACGGCAACAAAAGCAAGGTGTGGTTTGCAAGTGGCTTAAGCTGTTTACATTTAGCAGATAGCCTCCTCATAGTGAAATACTAGTAGGAAGCGAGACGAGAAACAACAACTTTGGTTACAAATCATGTTGTATGAATTTGCCGTATGTGTATTTTGTCTTTTATTCATCTTCCGTTGTTGCTGGGGGCTTTATGCTAGCAGTGCTTTTTTGATCCACTCACGTAGCACGTACCCTCCAGCAGGACCTTTGATCTCTTGCCTTCACTTCTGAAAACCACACAGGAGAAGACCTGCTGGTGGGAATCACACACAGCAGTAGGTGGAGGCGTAGCAGCGGCTGCTCCAGCTGAGGCACTGCTGGGCACCCGGGGAAAGCAGAGCTACGAGCTTCCCCACCTAAAGCTGCTGTGTAACCGTGCTGGAGGGATTTCTCTTGTAGGAGTTTGTCTGATCCTTTCTCAAAACTCTGTAAGCTTTTGGCACCCACAACGTGCTGCCAGGTTTGGCCAGCCACTGTGCAGATGAGTACCTTTCCCATTTTCAACACACCGCCTGCTAGTTCCTTTCCATTCCTGCTTAGCTCCTATGTTAAAATGAGCGTGAACAATCCCCACCTGTTGATATCCACCAGCTTGTCATCTTTGCTATGTCACTGGGCATGTCACTGCATATTAATGTGGGAGTCTGGGGGGATTTAATTTTAGTTTAACTTCAGAAGCTAGATTTATGTTATTTCTGGAAAAAAAAAAACCAAAACCAAAACAAACCTGCTAGAAGATGAGTATTTTGTTTGCAAAAGAGATATTAACTAACTTGAATATTAATTTCTGTTATTTATTGCTGTGCTGACATGAAAGACTAAGTGGCTATGCCATAGAGAGGTTGCAGAGGCTTTTATGAAAGGGGCTTAAATACGATTATAGCGGTTTATTCCTTGTTAAATACTGCAGCAACACCAATGACCACTACTAAAAAATAATGGTAGGCTCATAAAAGCCAGAAGTCAGCTTAAAATAATAAGAATGAAAGGCATATATATGTATCTTTTTAGTCCTTATTTACCTTCCAGTTTTTGAGAGTGCTGTTTATGCTTGCAAGGGCTCTTCCTATACTCACATGCTGTATCAACACTTTTTTATTATACTGAAAAGCAGGCTTCCATGATAGTACTCAGCTGAAGGGCCAGGGCTTTAAGAAAAGCAAATATGACAAGACGCTTGATAAAATCATGGAAGACGGCAAGCTACCGTGACTGCTTAAAGCATATTTTCTGGTGAAACAAGTTGACAGCTGGGGGACGGAACAGGTAGATTTATTCTGAAAAATCACATTAACAGTGTTCATGCAGGAAAATGAGCTCTTGATGGGAGGTGCTAATTATTATTAATTAAACAACTTACAGATTATATGATTAGTATTGACCCACAATATTAAAACAGTAAATTACTTACAGAGTGGGCAAGGCTACAATATGGGAAATTGAATAAGTTAATAAATCAAAATTAATAGGTGTCTGGAACAATTATAGTCATTAGTGGAACCACAGTCCCTTTAAATATGTACAGGGAAGTCCATAAAAGCTAATAAGGTTACCATGGAAAGGGATTTCTTGGGAAAAAACAGAGATAGAGTCTCCCCTGGGTAGTGACCTATGTGGGTCAGGTATTGAGTGGGGGGCATCAAATGGGGGTGCACCTGCGGACAGGAGAGGCATTTCTTCTCTGTGGCTTTCTTAAGGCAGCTCAGAGAAATGGCTTCCAAGCTGTAAGTGATATGCACCTCTCCAATGAAAATTAATGACTGTAAATACCTCTCAAGATCAGGCTTTGATGTAATGTCCTCCCAGAGATTAACAAAAAATAAATGGCACTTAATTTAACAAGCCCAAATCCTGCTCCACACTCATAAGGGCTTTTAGAGTGCCTTGAAACTCGGGGAAATCACTAATGGTTTAGAAGAAAAACTACTGCTTGGGGACTGCTGCTGGGATCCTGTGCTGCTAGTCACTCACTTTGCTTTTGCTTTCTTATCAGCCTGTGTTGGTAGGGCTGCTTTGCTGCAGCTCAGAGCTGGGGCCTTGGTCCATAAGCCTTCCCTCTCCTTCCCTCTGGATGCAGTGACTGTCTGCCTGGAGAAACAATCGTTTTCTGCACTGTGGAAATGTATCACTGCCCATCACGAGAGGGGCCTCTCCTAGCAGGCACAGTCTGGGAGAGGGCTCCAATGTGTGCGAAGCCCTTGGCTACAGCTGGAAGACAAGCCCTGGAAGCTGAGGTACCTGCCCACAGTTGGCACCTAGAGATGCCTGTGCAGGTAGCATCTTCTCCCACACAAAATGAGCATGTTCATTGGCAAGCTGGATCCTGCAAACCAGCTGCAAGCCTTTTGAAAGTACAGTTGCAGTTACCTGGTGCATCAAACACCATGCATGGCAGGGTGTGTTCTCCAGCCCTGCTTGTCACTGCCTAAAACAGAATGGAAGGAGCCCTGCTAAGCTCAACAGTGAAGCCTTTGTCAACTTGAGTGGAACGACACACTTGGTCTAAAATGATGAAATCTCATGTATGTCTTTGAGGATTCCACCTGTGGAAGGGAGAAGAGCTTGCACTTGTGGGATGAACTATTTCCACTGCTAAGGACACAGAACCTTGTGTTCAAAGAAGATGATCTTGCTCTTCAACATGAAGCTCCAGGTCCTGGTCACCTCTGGAAACCATGGCCACCGGTTTCTGATGTGTAGGGACATGCAGACACTTACACAGGGCTACTTTTGAGAAGGGAGAGGGACAGGAACACACTCTAAACCTATGACAGGGCAGAGGAGATAGCATACTATGGATCTGATCTTCATTGTTTCTGTTAGCTTATGTGAAAATGCAGCAAAGCCTTAACACCCAATCACCACAAAACTGAACATCTTCAGCCATTTTGTATCCAGAAGTTGTACTCTGTTACTGCCGCAGATTTAATCAACAGGAACCAGTGCTGGAGGGCAGTAACAGATAAGCAGAGAAATTAGTCTCAGAGTCATTGTAATTAAAAACATCTGGGTGATGTCAGGCTGCCCAAAAGGCCATTTTCATGAAGCATTTGTGAGCACTTGTAAAATTCTTGTACTAATTGGCAAGAACAAGCCTTTGCATTACATGCCACACTTTTTTTCTGTGTGCGTGTGTGCATGTCTGTGCAATATTTATGAGTTTGGATATTCCCACAATTTCCCTTTTTTCAATGTTGGAAAACCAATGCCACTTAGGAATTTACAAGGACAAACCAATGGCCGGACTCCTCGACAGATGGAAATGTTTAACAAATTTCTGTATCCGCTGGAGAGACTCACTACAGATGTATCTTACCCAGAGACTTCAGCCAAGTCTTTATCTGTACGCAGGGAAATGTTCGGATTTTGTATGAGACTTTTCACTGACACCAAACAGAAGCAAAGAAGCTGTATCTTTCATTCTCACCTCCAGCACAGCAGAGTTGACTCTGATGGACGCAATTCAGATGGAAAATGGGCAGAGTTCAGCTTTCCTTCCTGGGTTGTATGGCAAGACCTTCAACATCAGTACCAAACAGGCTACCTCAGGGCTAATGCTGGAGTAGATGTGAGGGACATCGAGCTGGTGCCGATGGGAACTTTGCATCACCCTGCTCTTCTCCAGGGCATAGCCAAACTCTGCATCCTCCACGCCTCTCTCCTGCATATAAATCCTCATCTATCATCCTGATGGGATGTAACCTGGGCAATGTAACCTGGTCTTCTGCATTTCTTCCTTTGCGGCTTTATTCCTCACCTCTGCCTGCATCTTCAGGTGGCACCAAAAATCCTGCTGTGTGTCCTTGGTTCAGAGGTGTTGATGGGGTGGGGACACTGTCATCAAGCTGGCACAGTGCACAGGGAGTGCAGCTTACCCACAGGCAGGTGCCCACACTGCCTTTTTGGGGTCAGGCAGCTTAGGGACGTGCCAAGGATTTTCCCCACCAGAGAAATCAGCCAGAGCAGGTGTATCTGGCTTCAGGTTCCAGATGCAGAACTTGGCCCACCTGTGTCTCTGTGGCTCTGCCCTCACCCAGGTGGTTGTGGTTGGGGTGGATGATGCCAGGGCTATTTTAATCAGGAGCTGATTAGTTGGAAGAGCTTCCTGTTGGGTGTGGTTTCTGTTGGTGCTGGTTGCAGAGCTCTCTCAGTGGTGTCCTATGTGAAGGGCCACTGAGGGAGCCATCTCTGTCTGTTGTGTCCAGCAGGTGATGCTGGCACCACAGTGGGCAGTGGAGGAGCTGGGCTCACAGGAACCTATGGCAGGACTGTTTGAAAGAAGACTTCTGAGGGGATGTTGCTGAGATCAGCGTTCGCCTGTGTGATCAGGCAACCGATGGCAGCAAAAGATGATGATGGCTGAACTGGCACAACAGGGATTTGATGCAGGGGAATGGATGCTTTGGCACAAACTTGCTGCCACTGTGAGGACTGGTATGAGAAGAGGCAGCAAGGGTTCACTGGGAGTTACTGCAGGACATGCTGTACAGTAAATGTCACCAACATCTCCATTAATGGACTGCTGCAGGAGATTTTAACAGTACTAAAATTAAGCCGGGGTATTGTTAAAGCATTTGGTCAGACTGATCTAATCTGCGTTTCCAGGTGTTTAGAACATAAGCGTAGTTGTAGTATTTATGTATGCTGTGGAACTTTCTGAAACTCTGCAAAACGTGTTATGTTAGGGACTGAGTTTTCTCTGTGTAAACATCTCTCTGGAGCAGGGGCGTCTTTCCTTGTCTTTGCTGTACAAAAGAGTATAAGGGTTGGTTTTTTTTAGGGTGAGGCCACTATAATACATCCCAAGCTCGTTGCAATTGCGTTTATGGTTCTCTGCAGTGGAGAACCTCATTCTGTTAGCCCCACGCTTTCAGGAGCAGCCTCTAACACATGATGCTGCATGCATCGGGGATGGTGGTTCTGGCTCCAGCTCACAGAGGTGCAGCTGCCCCAGGCCCCGGTAGGATCCTCTGCAGCTCTGAAACAAGCCCCTGGGCTGAGCACAACTGATGCATGAAAAAAATAGCTGCCTCTTTGTAGATGTTTTAAAGAAAAGGGAAGAAAAGAGCCACATTCTCTGACCTCTTTGCTGCAACAATGCTCACCATATTGTTTCTCCTGGCCCAAAGGAGGCTGCGTTTTATGAAGTGCACAAATAGCTCTCCCAGTAGCTGGGGCTATTTTTGAAGACGCTGCTTTTCTTTCTGGCATGCAGTGTGTTGAAAGTGTTTTAAGTTTTTGCGAAATAGAAAATAGATTTTCTTGAAGAGATCTGTATTGTAGGAATACGCACAGAGGGAAACCTTGCCAGGCATTAAAAATACCCAGTGCAACAACTCCAGTTTGTATCAAAGTGTGTCATCAATACTACAAAAGCAACAGATTGCGTTTGGGCAAGGTCAGACACGTTGCCTTTTAACCAACCTTCAAGACAAGGCTCATGGTGGCAAAGTCCACCTACGTAAACCCTTAGAAGCAAAAAAATAGCCAGTTGGAGGGAAGTCTGTTGTCAGCCCTGCTGCTTGATCTTGCTTTTCCTTCCCTTCCAGCCCCCAAAATCTTCCTCTCCAGAATCGATGACGGTGTCCTGCCAGCTATGCCATGTGGTTGGGAGGGAGCAGGGTTGTTGTCTGCCCTGCCCTCCTGGAGCCGATTCCCACTGTGTGTCCCAAGGCTGACCGTGATGCATCCCAAAAAGGCAAGGAGGCCAAAGGATGCCCTTAGGACAAGTGGGCAGGGCCCATTCAGCTGTGTTTGCCGCTTCATTCCCTCCTAAGCCAGTGGTGGATGAGAGGCACAGGCGCCTAACTTTTGTCCAGTTCCAGAGCCTTGTAAAACATAATAGGCCAGATCAAAGGCCTCAGCAGCTTAATAGCTACTTCCCTCCTTCCCTCCTAGCTTTTTGCTAGGGCAGTACCAAGAGCGCAAACCTGAACCAACAGGCTGAAAGCAAAATCACATGTTTTCACAGGGAATCACGTTTGCACTTCAACCAGAAGAAAAAAGCCTGAGACCAATAACTTGCTGAGCACAACAGCTTACTAATTATTAGGCATGTACAAACCTGAGGAAATGGCTGCTCCTGCAGCCTCGTGCTTAGCTAGAAGTGGGCAGGGGAGATGTCGAGATTTTTGCTGCCCTTTGCATTGCTTATGGGCCTCAACCCTCCCTGCTTTGGTGGTGCAAACCAGCAGTGCCTGCTCCAGCAGGATCCAGAATCCACCGTTTCTAACGGCAAAGTGTCATGGGGGCTGCCGGTGGTGCACTAGAGGAAAAAGAGATGAAACTGCACGTTCTTGTCACCAGGATTAACTGGAAGTGTCTGTGCTGGTGCATGGGAGGCAGGGAATCTCTAACAGGCGTATCGCTTGATGAAGTGCTGTCGTTCCGGCACGGCACGGCTCCTGAGGGAGCGATGCCTATCTCATGCCTTCCCATTTTCCCTGCTCTCATCTTCCATAGAGTTATTTCCAAATAACCCAGCTCACTTACCAGGAGGGGTCAACTGCCAAGCAGCTTTTTGATCATCCCAGCTGATGCAGACACTGTTGAAAATGGAAAGTTTAAAACTTTGAAACTTTACCAGTGTTTCCAGTTTTCTTGTCAGGCTGGGCCGCATTAGAAATAATGAGTGAAACTTAAAATTTACCCAATTGTCATTGAAAATAAAGGTGTGGGGGGTGGCTTAGTCCTTGTCATCTGCAGTGCAAGGTGACAAATCACCATCAGATGAATGAGATCAGGATTTACATAAAGACTTACTCTATAGCAAGCAGGTAGATGTGGTGTGACGCTTTCCATGAATATTCATTGCCATTTTAAAAGTGACTTTACATTGCCCTCTGGAGTAGTTGGTGTTTCTGGAGAAGACTATCTGCTTATGGAACGTGGCTAATTCATTGGCCCTGAATTTCCTAAAAGTAAAGTCCACTTGCAGAAAGTTTTCCAAGTCAGCCATTATTTTTGACAGAGATGGGGACAGTGAACAGTGCCTGGGCAGCCCACAGGGTAAAAAGCAGAGGATTAGTTGCAACAGCTCTTGGCTATGCTGGCAATGTTGGTCCTGACTCTGGTCCTCAGAAGCCCGGCAGGGGTAAACACTAGGATAGCTGCTGTCATCACATGCCTTCCCCCTATAGCCTCCCCTTGCCCACATACCTATACATGCACACACCCATGTGTGGGGGAAGGCTTTTTACCATGTTAAAGAAGGAAACAGAGGGTTAGCCAAATTTTGGCTGCTACTGTCTTTCTGAATTTGGAAGGAAATTATCTTGATATGTTTTATAGCATGTCTCAAACATCCTCTGATTTTTTTTCAAATTTCATGCAACAAAGTTTTTTTTCCCACATACAGACATCAGAGTTTAGACTGGTAACAGTGCTGGGTTAGGGCTCTGTCAAGCTGAGTAATACCCCTTGGCTAGGCGGTAGTTTTGCTCCTGATATCCAGAAGCATTGCACAAATGGGAACACAAGACACCGATGAAATGGCCATCTCCGGAAGAGGCTGGTTGCCAGCACGCAGATGCCCAGGACCAGCCTGCACGCTTTGTAGGAAAGGCATCTTTGTCACTCCAGGAAAGCTGGAGATCTTTAAAAGCTAGAGGTGCTGGCTATCCTCCGGAGGCCCCACCTGGCTCCCCCCCTGCTCCCCCCAGCTGTCTGGCATGTGGTGACAGCTTGGACAGCCTCCGGGAATTCGTTGGATCCAAACATTTCCAAGCTGCTGTTTAGATCATTAAGAGCTTGTTTGCATTAGTACAGGGTAAGAGGTGCCACGAAGCAAACAAAAGCACTCCCGCAATGCTTCCAGTTCTCTCCAGCTTGGCTGCAGGTGGGCTGGTTACAGAAATGGCCTCCAGTGGTTCCTGAGATGCCTTCAGGAGGCAGAATTGATGAGCTGTTTCTTCTTCCAGCCCAAAAAAACAAGGGGCAGGCCATCAGAGAGGCCTGAGCTGACTCCCAGCTAATCCACTGCAGAGCAGCTATCCCACCTGCCCTTCCTGCGTGTGTAGGGACTCTGCACAGTGGGGTGACGTGCCCCAAATGGGCCCTTGTGCCAGCACTTTGCACCCTCCTGCACTGCACTCGGTGCCAGCGAAAGCTGAAACGCCTGTCCCACCTGCCTGCACCTTTGTGGTCGCACCCCACTGCTGGATGCTGTGAGGATGCTGCTCCGGGGCTGGTCCCTGCACTGCAGCCACTGCTCCCGCTCCCTCCCATGGCTCCTCAGGGGGCAAAGGCAGCTGGATGCTGGGGAGGATGAGTTGCTGGGACTGTAGTTGTGCATTTGGGGAGCAAAGTGAGTTGCTTAGGTGAGCATGCTGTTATTAAGCAGCTTGTTCCAGATTTTTGCTGCTCTGGTTTGTTCCTATCCAGCACCCTTGTATGCAACCAGGTCAGCTAGGACAAAATACAGCACAGCTTGCCAGCATCAGGCACGTTCCTCTGGAAATGACACCTTATCACCTTGCTCACAGGGTCAGGGCAGGAACCAGCCACAGCCACATGCATTGGACCATGGGTGACTAAAAGCATGAGGCAGCCCCTGCTTGGGTGCCCGGGAGATGAAGGGGTTCTGCGGGAGCTGCCAGCCCTGTGAGCATCTCTCCTTGGGCTGGCCCTGCCCTGGGCTGCAGTGAGCCCAAGCATGGGACCTGGGAAGGAGGATGCGTGGAGAGGCACCCTAGGACCACCCCACCAATGTGTTTTTCATTATAGGTTGGTTATTTGAGTTGCAATTTTTTTTTTTTAATGTTTACAGCATTAATAAAGAACATTTTTCAGGGCTCAGCTTTTAAAAGAAAACCAAAGCAACTTTGCAGGGTGTTGCCAGCCCTGCCCACTCAACTACTTTTAGCTTTAAAAGACCTTATCAAGTTGAACACAACTGACAGGTCATATTTCGAGGAAGTGAGCCAAAAATGTTTTCACTATTTAGTTGGGTAAATTTGAGCACTGAGTAGTTTAACCCCCTAAAGCACCCTCCTCATCTGCTCCCTGTATGCCTTTTAAAATTGGTTTTGTAAAGGACAAAGCATAGCTTGGCTATTTGTGCACTGAAACGTGAGTACAACACCATGTTTTCCACACTGTTATAAATAGATTGAAGATCATTTGGTAAAAAGTAACCAGAGGGGGAGAGGGGAAGAAAACCCCCAAAGGTGATTTCCATCAGTGTTTCCAGGCTCCACTTCCACTGTTGTGCAATTAAGTCCAATTCAGTTGATACATTGGTTATCCGAAATGGAAAGACAGAAGGTTTATATTGCTTTCCATTATTATGGGTATGATGAAAGTACCACAGGACCCCATCCCTGATAGAGACCTCTATTGTCTGAGACACAAAGCTGAATAATAAACACAGTCCCCTGGGGAGATTCTCAGCTGGTGTAAATTATCACAGCAATTAATGTGCTATTTTGAAGTATGACAATTTACAACAGATGATAATCTTCCTCCTGGCCTGGAAGAATTACAGATTTTAGCCCACGATTCGATAAAGCTAGCTACAACTGCAAACTGCCGTGATTTACATGCTCTGCTAAAAACCTTCTTCTCTGCCACGTTCCTCTGAGTTAAGAGGATAGAGCACAACATTTAGGTTCTCCCTCTTCCTTACAACAGACACCTGTTGAGCACCCACCTTCCACGAGTAGCTGGCAGTTTTTAGGCATTGCTCCTCTAGTGGAGAGCCCTCTCAGCCCTCTGAAGGCAGCCTGGCCATGCCCTGGAGATCTCATGCTCCCTGTGCAGTCTCACTGCCGGGTGTCATGGGGTTCTGTTGCTCTGGAGGTGTGGAGACTTCCAGTTGCTGCCTTGAGGAGTATGTGAAATGATCTTTGGAAATGGGTTGGGAATGAAGACTTTGTAAAGTAGCAAGCAAAGGTGGCACATTTCTGCAGCTATATTTTGGCCTGAAGGATGAAGAATGATGAGGTTAGTGGGAACCCCTTCCTGACCACCCTCCTTGGCACAGTAGCTGCCACTGTAGGCTTCTCCTTGCCTCACAGGCTATCCTCACCCAACACCTTAGGGCATGCAAACGTTTATCTGATATGACTTTTGTTACCTCATTTGGGCTTTGGTGTGTGTAGGACACCAATGTGATCTCTGCTGTGGCATAAATACTCTTGTCTCTCTAGAAGCAGAGATGAAGGCTCTTGAGGAGCTATGCATTTTTAAAGAGATGCACACTTTGAGGGGTGGGCTGCTATTGCTCCTTCTCTACACATATGCCTCTGAACCTATGAACTGTGCTGTGAAAACTCGTAAGGGTGAGGACCTCTCACATGTACTTTACTTGCAGTACAAGTATGCACTAGGTTGAATACTGGCTTGATTTTGTTATTGTAGCCTGGAGTTCTTTCAGATGCCACTGCTGTTGCACATGTGGAATGGAAAGAGGGTTTCTTTATCTGGTTAAGCACTTTCGGATCCTGCAGGATGCAGACGTTACTATTACAGCAATGGTTGTGGTAATTTCCAAGGTAGGTGATAAATCTATCACTTAATCCATCTCTTCCTTAATTAGACAGCAAGCATAACATCACTATCTAGAATAGAAGGAGACTTAAGTGAGATCAGTATTTAAAATCTAAAATTCAAATTATCCTTTCCTTGGTGAAGATGGGGGGGCCTGTTTAAAAATAACAAACTCCAGTGACTTATGTGGTATCCTCTTGTCTTATCAAAAAAATAGATTCACATTACAGAAGCTTTAGTGGACCCAATGGAGAAAAGTCTTAAGTTTAATCCTACCAGGCATTTTAAAACTATGAGATGATGCAGAGCATAGATTTTAAAAGGCAAAATGAAAAGCTTAATCTTCATCAGTTAAAAAAAGAGGCCACTTCAATTACAGACAAGATTATGTAACTTCGAGGAGAGGGTTTAAGTGGTTACTGCACCTAACTAAACTGGGATGGTGAGCGCTGGGAACAGGAGATGTGAGCTGGGGGTTTGGGTTTGACTCAATGTTGTGGTGTCAGTGTATGTGGATTCTAGACCTGAATGTGTTAAGTTGAGATCCTGTCTTACTCAGGGCCCTCTTACGTGGGAATGGCCCAAAATGCTTCAATAACTTGAACGGAGTAGGATCAGCTGTGCAGGTCCCCATGATGCTGAAGCAGGGGCTAAAGTAATGTGAGGAGGTGGCTTGGCTAATATGGCGTGTACAGCTATGGATTGCCAGTCACGGTCTGTATTTGTGTCATACTGCCTTCATTTTAATTTGCTGAAAATAGTTCTTTTGTAAAGGTTTTACAGCTAATTTTCCTGGCTGAAGATTTTCAGGTGCTGGCTTAGAGGTCTCCTGCCCATGAGCTAGGGCCCTTGTAAAGAGCTTTGCAGTCTTGTCTATAGCTTCGGGCACTGTGCACTTGCCATCAAACCCACATGAGCTGCTTTCTCAAAAGGGCTTAGAGAATAAATTACAATTTTTGCAGGAAAGAAAAAGAGCGAGTCAATCAGTTTAAAATTTCACCCAGCGCTAGCTTGAAGATGCTCTGCTAGTGCTGTGTAACTTTTTATTCCATAAACTTTTAGCAGGATGTGTTCAAAGCTGGGCTGTGGCTGAACTTCATCCTTTCCTCTCTAATTTTTCATCACTGTAAACTTTTTTTTTCAGGTAACAAAAAAAAGTGCTTTCTACACCCAAATCAGAATGTTAGACTTGGTGTCTCTGATGCAACAGGTAGCTCTACGACGAAAGAGGTTTGCATTTAGGGTATTTTTAGCTGATTTGCAACATAACAAGTGGTTTATGCCTGTGGCCTTAACAGTGAGTGGCAGGGGCTTGTCACTCATAAAGCCTTATCTGATGCAGATTTCCTCCATCTGGAGCTCCTCTGTTCTGCCAGCTTTTATCTTACTGCAGAGAAGCTGTAAGGGGTGGATCATTAATTAATAATATCCTAAGGATATTGTCTTAAGCCAGTGCAGTAAAACAAAGCACTGATTTATTGAACTGCTTCGTTTTCCTGCCTTAAAAGACTTTCACAGAAAAAAACCCCAAACCCCAGAAAGTTCATTCTAGTGGCAAAGTCTAGACATAGTGAAACATGCTGCATGTGCTAGAGGGTCAGGGAAGAGGGGAAAAACCCATCTTGCTTTCCCTCTCTGCCAGGAACAGAGAGTATATGGAAGAGATAAGCTAGTTTACAAAAAAAAAACCCTGCAAACTAGGCTAAAGGCAGCATGCAGCACTGCCTCAGCTGCAGCCCCCTGGACTTGGTGAGCCTGGCTGGGATGGACATGTCCAGTCGGGGTCAGTCTCTGCAGAAGCATTGCTTTCAGAGGAGATGTGCAGTTTACAGCCAGCCATGGACCTCCCCCACCCACCACTACTTTGTTGGTTTCTTTTTTTAAGGGAGCTAATTTCTAATTTCTATCAGCTTATCCCACATCAAAATTGGGACTGGTATATCAATAAACCACTGTCCTGATGAGGTTATGAATTGGAACCCTTTTACTTAGACCTGCTTGCGTTCATTTAATATACCAACATAATCATCTGGCATTAGCATCCAGATGAGGGTATTAAACAAGGAAAATTAACACAACATATCAGAGGTGACATTCAGATACAAAGTCCCCATCATTTTCTTGACTTGAATTCTGCAATTACAAAAAAATGAGCCCATTACGTGCTGGGAGCCCTTTCAAACAGCAGGGCAGCCTTGCAGGCAGGGAGCGTGGCAATAATGCAAGCCGCGCTTTGTGTTCAAACAGTGTTTGACAGCATTAAATATAACATAGGCTCATCTAACCTTAACGTCTCCATTCAGGTGCCTGACAACAGCAGCGGCGTTGTTTTATTATAGATAGAAGTGCATTTTCCTTTTCCTTTGACTGGCTTTTCTTTCCCCTTCAGAGCACACTGGAGAGATCCAGACATGCTCTTTTTTTTTGGTGTACCAAGACAGCTGGGGGTATTCTCTTATCTTTCTTCTCCTTCCTGCAGCATGGGCTGTCCTCTGCAGCTGGCTGCTGGGGCTCAGCATCTCTGTGGCCCTGTCAGGGGCTGAGCTCCCCACTCTCACTTTGAGGGCACCGTTGACTATTTGGTGAGTGGTGAGAGGTTGTTTGCAAGGGATAAGAAATGAAGGTGCAACGGATCTGCCACAGCAGTGCTATTTGACTTTTCATGGAACCAGCAGCAGTGCAGAGAGGAGGCAAGAGAGGATCCAGGGGTCCATCTGGCTATGGGTTAATCTATTCTGACAGCAGAGCTGTCAAGGTATCATTGCTTAATGGGACCCGGAGATAATTGGATTTAGCAGTCAGGGCCAAGCTGTGAACCCTGAGGCGAAGGGGCTTGTAATTGGGATTTCCACCCGTGGGGAGGCTGGGGTATCTGCCTGGCCAGGAGGAGGCTGGGGAGAAGTCCTTGCTACAGGTCCTCTGCTTTCTGTAGAGCTTGGGGTAATGAGCCAGAACCTGCAGCTCAATCCTCGGGGTGAAATTCCTTTCAGCATCACGTTCTTCTGTGCCCCTTCATCTCAGATGGCTTCCTTTTCTTTCCCTAATGGTTAATCTCAAAGGAATATTTTAAGAAAAACAAATCATATTGATATAATTTTTTTTTCTTTTTTAATTGAAGTCTTATACAGCATTTTGAACCATCCTTAGGAAATAATAAAAGTTACAGAAGTCAGAGTGACAAGAAAGATGAAACACAATTATACCAAAAAGTAATTTAAAATGCAAATTGGCCGGAGATACTGCAAACCCCTAATTGCAGCGTTCTCTCTTCGGTCGCTTCAAAAGCTCTGCATGCTACCTTCCTCCCTCCGGGAAGGGCCTCAGCCGCGGCTGTGCTGCCACACTCTGACCTCTCCAGCGAAATACGGGTGACCCGAAATAAAACCGGGAAGAGAGAGGGGAAGGAGGGGGCTGGGGCGCCTTCACCCCCCAAAACTCCAGGGTCTGCGGCTGGTGCCCAGGGAGGGATGTACAGACAGAGGTGGGAGCAGTGCTTGATAGGGCAAAGGCTGTGAATCTGTAGGTCTGGAGAACACTCACCTGCTGTATGCACCTTCAAATCAGTCTTTAATGGTATAAAAAAAAATAACTGCACTTTAAAAATGTTTAGCTGTGAAATTTGAAAATGCTCGAGCTATTGAGATGTCTTTGCACAGAGCCTGGTCAACGAAGACCTAACAAGAATATATTTAATTGTCCAGCAGAACCTTTGTAGCTCAGGGAAATTGTCCTCGGGGGCTGAAGTTCCCAGTTGGGCTGTGTAGCAGATGGCACTGATGCACTGCACGCACCACTGTGGCCTCCTGACCAGTACCTCTCCCCTCTGCTTTGGCCAGTTTGATACATGGCCACTGTCAAGCATTACAGTAGAGGTGCCAGTCTTTGCTAGCCAGCAGGTGGACATGTGGTCACAGTCTGGCCATCAAAGATGTCCTCCAGGACATCACAGAGGAAATTATGCCCCATGATCTCAGGCAGGCTGGCCTTTCGTGAACATGTCTAAGTGCTTTCTGAAGCTGTTTGTACTTTTAACCCCTGCCATAACCTTGTGCAATTAGTCCTCATGGTTTTACTCTGATTTTCTGGGTGGCCTTGGATGGTCCTGGGCCAGGCTCTGGGCTTAGCACCTCACAGTGCATTCAGAGGAACCAGGTATTTCTAACCTGTTCAGCTCTACTGTGGCCTTTTCTGCTTGTGGTCTGGGCCACTTTATTTAATTATGCTTTACATGTGAACATGTGAGGTGACCTGAGGCTTTCTGATTACTGAAAGCCAGTGGAGTCATTTTGGAAGCACTGAACACTGTGGGGGAGGCCGACACCTCCATCTTACCTGCACAGGCTGCCCAGGGTCTGAGGTTTGCTCCAGCACAGTAGGAAATAGCAATAGCAGATCCCTGCTCCAAGGCACCAAGCAGCTGTGGACCTCTGGCCAAAATCAGAGTCACGGATGGTATTTGCTGGCCTTGTGCTCACCACAGTAGTAGGACCCATAGATTTCCCTTTCCACCCCCACCCTGTGTTGTATCTTTGCCTGAAATTTTGGCAGTTCACTCAGCCAAAGCACTGACTTTGTTAAACCTTGCTGGGGAAAAGACAGAGGCTGGGGCACATCTGGGATAATAGGTAGGATGCTTCTCTGGTGCTTGCCAGCATCTCAAGCTGCAGTGGGTCTGAGGGTGCTGGGCTGGGGTTTTTCTCTTGTGCCTCTAACCCAGCAGGGCACTAATGTGAGCAGTGGAAAAGCCATCCCAGGATATCACCTTTTTAATGGTACTAGCTGGGACCTGGAAAGAAGTAGGCGGAAAAGGAGATGAAGGCAGGCATATGACACAGATTTCCACTCACACAGGGAGCTCAGGAAATAGTCAAATGGGTTGTGCTGGTTCAAACACATACAGAGTCCCACTCTCTGTTTTGCCTCTTTCCCATCACAACACGGGTGCTAGAGCCAAATCAGCCCATTTGGTGACTCACAGTTTAGTTTAAATCCACCTCCATCAGTAATGTGGGCTCAGATCCTCTGAGCTCCTTGCCTGAGCTGCATTCTGTTATGCCAGCATCCAGGGTGGGAGCTGCGGGACAAGGAGGGGTTGTGGGACCAGCTTCTGGGCACCTGTGTGTAGGACCTGCTGCTGCAGTGGTTGCTGATTGCTGCTTGACTTTGTTTATTGCTGCTCTGCCTTTTGCAGGCTCTGGTCTGCTTTTTAGGGTTGTATCCTGTGAGGCTGCTCTTCAGCCACATGTGGCTGAGTTCCCTCTATGGTTCTCCACAAAAAGCATACCTTAGCATGATGAGGCCTTCACAACCTCTATGCTGGCTCTTATGGGATACATTTGTCACTGGAAGGTGTCGGGATGCTCTAAAACAGTGAGGAAAAGGGTTTCTCGGGGTGGCTGCTGGTGTCTCCTCTGGGCTTGCATGTGCTGGGGGACACTTGTGGCACAGCCGGTCCCATGCTACTTTGGTCTGTGGTGAAGAGGGGACAGGACTTTGCAGGCAGGCTGGCATGTGTATTGCTATCCAGGCTGCTTTGTGTAAAATGACTACTGCTTGGCACATCCAGCTTCATTTAACTGCGTGAACAGCTTGCTCAGCAGGTATGGTGCCAGCTGGACACATGGTTCCATATGTAAGCACAAGGAAGAGGCATTCATATAGTCCAAGAATCAAACCATGACTCTTAAAAGGCCAAGAGTGTGTTGTTCTTGAGTTCAGATATATATTGGGATCTTGAATTATTAACGCAGCCTTATGCTGGAGATACATATTAGATGTCCCTGAGGAGGGACTTTTTGCAGATGCCTGTAGTGATAGGACAAGGGGTAATAGTTTGAAATTGGAAGAAGGTAGATTTTTATTGGAAATTGTGAGGAAATTCTTCACTCTGAGGGTGGTGAGACACTGGAACAGGTTGCCCGGGGAGGTTGTGGATGCTCCATCCCTGGAGGTGTTCAAGGCCAGGCTGGATGGGGCCTTGTGCAACCTGGTCTGGTGGGAGTTGTCCCTGCCATGGCAGGGGGGTTGGAACTAGATGATCTTTGAGGTTCCTTCTAAACCAAACCATTCTATGATTCTATGTGGAAATTTTTGTTGTTACCGCCTGTTGGTGACCTTTCTGAGCTGGGTTTTGCTGATCTCATTGACTTGATCAGTACTTCATTGAACAAAGTCTCACCTTTTCTCTGGAAATACTTATACAGCACTACTTACTTGTGACCTAATGACACAGTTTAACTTGGCTTATCATTATTATTGCTACTGTTACTGTGTGCCTAAAGCACTGCAGCATTGCCTGGAGTCCTCACCATGCAAGGGCCAGCCAGGAGGGTTGCAGCAGCAGCAGCTGGCTTAAGGAGCTTGAAGCAGCAAAGTAAAATTTTCAAAATGAGCTTCCAAACGTTATTCTTGCCTGGGTCGGATGTTGTACCCGTTCAAACACAGGCATCACCCTAGTCCTGAAAGTTTCCAATGACTTTCATGCAAAGGTCTCAGAAAGCTAACCACAATGCACAAACACTTGTTAAAAAGCTGTTTAGAAAGCCAAAATGTGGGGCGTCCTTTGTTCATGTAGATGGGTGAAGGCAGCTGGCAGTCGCGTACATACTATCTGCGATATGACTCAAATTTTGGAGCTGGAGGTTGGGTGCTTACATGGAGTCAAGGGAGCTGCAGCCAGTGGTTGTGGCTTGACAGCGGCAGAGCTGAGTGAAGGTTATTTATTTCTAGGTAGCAGAGCCATAATGAAAAACTTCTTGCCTCAGACAGGCACAGTGCTCACCTGGCTCCAGCACTGATGGATGGGAAAGCAAATGAGGTTTAACTTGCCTACGGGGGAAAAAAAATCCGCAAAGAAAGCTACCCTGAGCTCAACTCATTGGAAGGGCTGCTGGGGACTTTTAAAGCCATTTTTGGGGGTAGGGCAGTAGTGAAGTAATTATCTGAACGCATGCATACAGTAAAATTGGTATGTTTTCTAAATGGTCTCTTTTAAAGCAAAACTGAGTAGTAAGTAGGAATGCTTCCCTGCAGGCTGGCAGAAGGACACAGTTGGTATCACACGTTTTAGCAGCTGGCATGTTAATGAGGCCATTTTTATTGAAATGAGCTAAATACTATTAACATTTGTGGACTCCCAACTGATTTCTGAAGCATTTATTGAACTTCAAAAAGTGCTTCAAGAATCAATTAAAAATAATTTTTTCGATTTGATAAAAAGAAGACCAAAGAAAATTGTGCTGTCACATTTATGTTTATCTGAACAGATCTTACCTTTGTGCCATTGACTTTAAACAGTTTCCTCTCTTTTTTTTCCTTTCTGTGCTCTAAATAACACTGGAAAATACCTCTTTTGAGAAAGTGATAAGGTAGTTTGTAGATGATTTTTGTTGGCGTGCATTCTCTCCTGCATGGGAAGATGGTCGGTGCGTGGTTGAAAGTGAATACAGCTCTGTTGTATGGTGATTGCGCTTGGCCACCTTTACCAGTGAACTTCAAGTGTATTTAAATACTTAATAAAATTAGTATTTAAAAGTTTTAGAAAGGACAAAAGCAATGAAGAGCTGCCTGGCTTGGTGTTGCAGGAGGAGTGGATGGCAATGGTGTTTGCCATTTCTCCTCTCCCCAGCCATATCTGGGGGAACCTCCTGAGCTTTGACGTGTTTTGCAAAGCCTGAGCAGCCAGGTCTGGGAGCAGCAGTGGGGGGCTGCTTGCCATGCCAGTGGGGTATCTGGTGGCTCAGCATTTCCAACCCCACCATGGCATGGGAAGGTAAGGCACTGCTGACTCCCTGGCTGCTTCCTTGGACTATGTGAGAGCTGCAGCCAGACCAATATTTAAAGTGTTGTGACAAGTGCTAGTATCTTCAAGGCAGAGTCAATTATTTGGTGCTAAGGTGAGGGGCTTGTTGATAAAGACAAATGTTTAAAGGAAAAATCAAGCCACGTTCTTGAAAGCGACATTAATCTAAGCAGCGTGTCAGCCTGCAGATGCCAGTGAAGTCATTATCCCAAGCTGAAACAACAACCTATATGATTTTATTTCCCTCTTTTTGTATTTTGTCTTTTTTTTTTTTGTCACAGCAGGTATTTGTTGCCTGCAAACGTGTATAATATTCATCAGACAGTCGAATGTTGCCCTAAGGCTTGAAGGCACAGTAGGGCAGGAGGAGCCAGGCGTGCCATGGTGGTTGAGGGCATGCCCCAAGCAATGGGCTAACCGTGTCCTCTGCAGCCACTTCAGGTGGGGGAGAAGTCAGCAAAAGGGATGACTGGCCAGTTTGTTGAAATAAATCTGAACGAGGATGGCCAGGCAATTTTCTGGTCTCCCCCAAGGGCTGCAGGGGTGTAGGTGCTCGCTGTCAGATGGGCTTTATGGCCAGAGCAGAAAACCTGCCCATCAGCAAGGCTCCCAGAAAAGCGAGTTTGTGCATTGAACACTGTTGGAGAGACTAACACAAGAACTGGAACGGGAATTTCAGTTCTTACCCCAAGTGCATCTTGCCTATTCACTAATGAATCCAGCCCATGGCAGAGAAATGCTGCTGGCTCCACTTAGCAGCTCTGGAGAGGAAGGCAGAGTGTTAGAGTATGATCTATGGTTACGTACCAAAACCACGGTCTGTTAGGTCTGCATGCAGCCTGTGAGACTGCAGCATGCCACAAATGTGCAACTGTGCAGCAGCTAAAATGAGCAGCGTTTCTGTTTCTGTACCCGTTCCAAAAAGTTGTATCATTGCTTCTAGTTTTATCTCCTATCTAGCCTGACAATTACTGGCCACTAGGTTGATTTTTTTTTTTTTTTATGGGTTTCCTTTGAAAGAATAAAGGGCAATGAAATAAACCCTCAAAACAAGCAAAAAGATCCCATGATAAAAGCACAGCATGTGCAAAAATAAACCAGTAGGCAAAAAAAAAAAGACTACTTATTGTATAAATATGCCTAGAAGTGGTTGGGTTTTTTTCTCTTTTGACTTGAATCCTTTCCCAAACTTTAAAAATAGCCTGGTCGGAAGGAAAGAGGAAGAAACCAGAAAAAACAGCCTGTCACTCCGGTGCTTTTAATAGCAAACCTGTACTTCCCCAAGCTGCCAGGCAGTCACCCTGCCAGCACTTAGGTGGCGAGAGCGTGACACAAGCAGAGGCAGCCAGAGCTTGCCAGGCGATGAAGGAAGGAGCTTCTCCCAACCTTAAATGCTGGAGATGGGACATGCAAGCCAGACAAGTTGGGACGAAGTGGAGCGGAGGAGGCAAGCGGCTGCAGCGTGGGCTAGAGTTGGGGCAGCAGCATGGGGAGGTGCAGGCTCATCCCCTCAACAGAATAATGTCCCCCACCTGCTTCCTTCACCCTTCCTTGCTGACAGCATCCCCTGTGCCCTTGAGCTTCTGGCTGTTGGGGGTAACAGCATGACACTGGAGCAAGCTTGATGCACTCTGCATGGAGGTTTTGGGGATCTAGATCATGGCTGACAAAGTCAGCCAGGTACAGCTGATGTAGAAGAAATGACTCTGTTTACATTTCTTCACTCTTTGAGTCCAGTTTTGTCATATGAAAAAGAAACATGGATGATGCAGTTGCCTAAGTTAATTGCTAAACACTGTTCTTCATTATTTAGACCTGTGGCAAAATCTGGTTTATCTGCTCGTTGTCTCTGAGGCTGCACAATTCCTTCAAGCTTCATCTAGGGAGGACTTTATCCTTTTACCATTATGAAAACTGCAGACTGCTTCTCAGCATGTGAGACAGCATCCTCGACGAAGTACCTGCAGATTTATCTTCTGTTGGGCACAAACACACATGTGAGCACCCAAGGTGCACTTCAATGTCTTGCTCTGTTACCCCTGTGTGAATGATCTCTGTGTCTGTATCTTGCATTTATTTAAGGAGTCCAGGGTCGGTGTCCTGGCTGGCATAATGTGACTGCTTTTCATTAATACCACTGTCATTCTGCTGATGTAGCACAGCTGCGGATCTTGATCATTCTCTTTAAAATCCAGTTTCAAAATACTCTTGAAATGCTTTATGCATACTTTCTGAATGAAGGTTTCAGAAACCCTTTTCCAGCTCCTTTTTGCTGGGGTTCACAATTTGCAGGACGGGCAGTGTGGAAGTAAGCCTGCTAAACGAGGGCAACGAGCAATACTGTGGCAGAAATCAATCCAAGATGTGCTTGATGGCTGTGCTGCAATTTCAAGGCACAAGTAATTAACACATTTAAATAAAGCATAGCCGAGGTGTTTGGTGATAAAAGCAATGTTCAAAAGCTTCATAAATCAATCCCTGGGTAGGGCTGGGGCTCCCTGCACCCAGGGGCTGCTGTGGGGCTGGAGACTGGGCAAAAGTAGGGGCTGGCTCCAGTGTCGGCATCGTGCAACCAGGCACTAATCCAGCAGGTTATTGTTTATTGGTCTTAACATTGCTTAGATGTGTGTAGGTCTCTTTAGCTGCTGAGTAGTTTTATGGCAGCTGATGCCTGGAAAGTTTCATGTGCCAGGGCCATAATCTTGAAATAGTTATTTAGGTGGCAACTTCTGCTAAGATTAATAGCTCTGTTTGACTGGGATGGGATTGTTCCCAGTAGTTAACCGTGCGAGAGTTTGCTCGAAGATGATGCAGCTGAAGATCTGAACTCAGCGAGAGGATGTGATAACTGACAGGTGTTGGAGGAGGCAGAAAAGACAACTAAGATGATGGCATTAGTGAGACAAGATTTCCATTTAATTCTTCTTACTGCTGTACACCTTCCCTCCTACAGGTTATTCTTGGTCCTATGTCTGGTTTTGGTTTGGTTTTTGGTTTGTGTTTTTTTTTTCTTTCATTCTAAAAGTCTTCATTTTTACCTGTTATTGTTCAGGGAAATTCACCTCATCCAGCCCCTGGCTGTCTCAGTGCCTTTGCTACTGCAGGGAGCTCCCTGCTCCTCTGCCCACCTTGGCCATGAGGAGAGCTGGCAGTGCCTCCATGGGAAGCTTTGCAGTTTGGATGCCACTTAATTTATTTTTAATTTTTAGAAATTGAGAATATATACTAGCGGCAGGGACCTTGCCCACAGACCCTGGTATACCAAAACAAGTGGAGCCAAATGGTGCTGGCTGCAGCTCCCTGTCTACACCTGCTGCCAGATCCAAGCAGCTTCTTGCTGGGCAAGCACCGGATGGGATTGCTGAGTCTTATATGACACAGTAAGAAATGTTAAAAAGCAGGGCTGACTTTTGCCTACAGAGAAAGCAGGTGGCTGCTGATCAGCAGAAAAAAAAAAAATTGTCATTTATTGTCTGAGAGGGCAAATAGCTGCTTTCTTTGGCAAATGAAAGCTTAGAGCTGGCACGAGTAAAGATTCTTTCCCCACTGCCTCCCGTGGGTGAAGCTGTCTCTGGGTCAAGGTCTGGGAGCGGAGGGTTTGCTGAGTGGGGAGTGACCTGTGGGGGAATTGAGAGTGGTGATCTCAGGACAAACACTGTGGTCAAACTCCCCTCCTCTGGGCTTGGCTTTGCCTCCCTGTTTGCTGGGAAGGTGTCTCCCTTTCTGGGACAGACAGCCCTCACCTGGCATGTGCAATGAGGAAGAGCTGCAAGGAGCTACCAAGATGAGTGAGCTCCCTGAATGCAAGAATAAAAAATGAGCTCAGATGGGAGCTGACATCTCCTTTATTACTCACCGGGTGACAGCACTAGCCTTGGCTGCTGTACACAATGCAGAGATTTTAACTTGAGGCGACTTATTCAGGAAATAACATTTTTCCTCCCTCCTGCTCCAACCATTTCTTGCTTCCAAAGCAGCAGTGCCCGCTCCATCTGCTCAGCCCTTATCCAGCCCAGCATGTTGGAACACTAGGAGCCCAAGCTTACCTCTCTGCACATGCCTGCCATCGGCTTGCCCAGGGCATCAGCAAGGAGCTTGGGGTTCCCCTGAAGATGTGCACGGGAGGTCATTTTGGGGAGGTTCACCCAAAACCAGGCTTCATGGTATGATGCTGCTGGAGTTGGTGTTGCCCCACACCTGTGACATGCACGATGCCACACTGAGCCCCTGCTTTTTCCTGTCATGCTTGGTCATGTTCAGGAGACACCTCTCTGCCTCCTGAAAAACCTCAAACCCCCAAAATGCAAACAAAAAACCCCAAAACCAAACAAGACCCATGAGATGGAGAAAGGGTGTTTTAAAGAAATGAGTCAAGCAAAAGCATTTTCATCTGAGCTCTGCTCTCTAATGTCACAGTGTGGTCAAAGAAAAGAAACAAAAGGTCAGATGTTTTTAAGGCTTAAATAATTAATTTTTAGTGCAAACAAGGCATAAGGGCTGATATGGGACTAGACCTAATGCTGCCTGAGTAGCAGGGGGTGCCACTAGATGTGTAAAACCAGGGAAACTGGGACTCTGAGGAGCCAGTAATGGTCTGTTCATGGTAAAGCTGGACACAAAATTGGCTTTCAGACACAAAATCAGTGCAACTAGTAAAAACATCTCTTCTTGCAAGCTCAGCCTTTTTTCAAAACCTGCCTGTATCATCACCTCTCACTCATAAAGAAGAATACAAAGGGCCTTTTCTGAATTACCTGTCTCTCTTTCACTTATATATAAACACCTTGAAATCATGTGATGGTGCCTTCTCCAGAAAAATGCTGCTTTAAACAGAAATCTCTCTGCCTGTAGAACTATAAAAAATGTATGACTCTGTAAACATGAACAAAAAGAGCTGAATTTATCCTTCCTGTAACTTCGATAAAGCTGATGCTATGGCCTGTGCCTGTACGAATGAAATCAGCTTGAACAACAAGGGAGCCAACTTTATGCTAGGCTATAGCAAATGTTTGCAGACACCCTGCTTTGCTACTAGAAGCGCTTTGCTTTTGTGCAAATTTTAAGTACAGTGTATCACATACAGCCAGAAATAGGAAGCACTGTTTTGTTAAATGACTGTATATCAAGCATTTATTATAAACACCCGGCTTTGTGAGGCATTGGGAAACTGCTATCACTCATATTTTAAGAGCTCGCTTGCAGACCAGCAGTCTGTAAGAAAACACAGAGTTCTAACTTTGATTTTGCAGTGGAGTGGTTTAAATGTTTAGTTTTGGTGAATTTTTGCTGTTCTGGGTTTTAAGCAAAGTTATTGTTCTCCTGCCATTTCTTCAGGAACGGTGCTGCTATTTTTTACGTCTCTCTGAATGGCAAAACCATAAAGCAAGCTGGCATCAAGGATTGTGCTTCATACGAAAGGAAAGAGGAAAGATAAAACAGCTACATATGGCAATATGGACAGTTTCCAACTCAATGGAAATAAAAGAGTCCAATTTTTGCAGCATGTACAGAGAACTGAAGTGTATTTTTATGCAAATGCTACAGAAAATGCAGCTCAGCAAAGTCTGTTTCCCTAATGTTGGCTGGAAAGCATTTTGAGCACCTAAAGCCTTCCATTTTCCATACAAATTTGGTGAGAAAGAATATAAATGTGTAATAGAGCATCTAAAACCATTATGCCTACCACAGGTTGTTTTTTCTTAAAAAAAATCCAAGTTTCATCTCAATCAGCTAAGAGGGGGAAATACTATTGAGCCTTTTAACAAGCCTAAATAGTGATTATTCCTTGCTTTTTTTTTTTTTTTTTTTTTTTTAATGCAGGTCAAGAGCACTTTGTTTGTGGAGTAAAACACCGGATAAGTGGTGTATGTCTGCACGGCAGGATCCAGCCCTGAGGGCAGCCACTGGAGGTACTTTAGATGCAATATAGCCTTGATAGTGTAGAGCTTTATATACCAGAGAGAAAAGCAGCATGGCACTGGTGCACAGTGCTATTCCATCTCTGCTACTGAGATGACCCAGCCTCATCCAGGTACTTCTGCATTGAATGACACTGTGCCACATTGACTGAAAAACTCATTGCATGTGGTGAATAAGATAGTACCACTATCTGAGGGACCCCCATAATCTAGAATACTCTTTGGCATAGGGTAATTGGGACACACCTTGGGGTATGGATGAGCATGACTCAGAATGAGGATGCTCCGTAGAGAGAGATCTGAGGGATCCGAGCCCCTTGACTAGCATGGGTGGGATGGGCTGACTTCCTCTGTATTCTGTTAATGTGGCAATAAATCACTCAAAGTTGAGATAAGGAGTTTTAGGCTGTGTGCCTGTCACTGTAACTTCTTGATATACTTGTTTACCATTAGAGTTAACTGTGACTGAATGAGACTCTCTACTGCTGATAGGCAGAAAGTGGAAATACATAAGCACAAACTAGACTGAAGAGTGGCAAGCTAGAGACCTGCTAGAGGGGGAGCCCACAGGTGAAATATAGGGCTGTATTTAGGGCAAACGTTTGTTGTATAAGCGGCACAACAGGAAGGCTGGAGGGAGCAGGTGATGCCATTCCTCAATTTGTTCAGGTGAGGCTGGTGCCATTTGTGTAGGGGAGGGTGGCTGTGGAGAGGCGGTTGGATGGATCAGGGGAGCAGTGGGATGGATTGCAGAGGCAGGGGATAATTTCACCTGTGGTTGCCAGGGCGGCCATACGTGCTCCCAAGACCCATGACAGGGTAAGGATTTGTGGGAACTAAAAAGTCACCGTACAGCTCCGGCTACAAGTGGATCAATACCCAATTCCTACACTGTAAGATTCATTCACAGAAGTTTTGAGAAGGGGGGAATTCGCATTTCCAAGTTTATCCTGGGTTTTCCAAAAGGATCTGACAGTGAACTTACCCAAGGGGCTATTTACAAACACGACATTAACACTCAGATTGGCCAATCCATATCCACAGGATGAGGGAGTCAGAGTTAGCTGGTTTTCTGGATAGTGTACTAATGAACAGGATGAGCTCAGAGAAACACTTCTAAAAGCTGATGGAGATGCTGAAGAGATTGCAAATATATGGCTTTACTATTAACCAAAGTAAGGACATTTCATTTCACCAGACATTTGGAGCACTGTATAGGTGCAGAAGCAATACACTTGTTAAAAGCGAAAACAAAAATAACTTAAGAACATACCAGTACCACAGAATACTGTTTCTGGTCATGTTAAGCTGTTATAGTTTAAAAGTTTTCTCCCAATATATTAGCTTAGATCAGCTTGATGGCTGGCTTGCTTTAAAAAAAAAGCTTTGTTCAGAAGAGTGAAGTTAGATATTTTGACAATCAAATAGCTTGAGCCCTTTGACGTACTTTATTCTTTAGCATTAACATTAGTATCTCTACTAGAAGGGCCAGGTCCTGTAATATCAAACTATTAAGAGATAAGTAAAAAAACCCGTATCATTCTTACTGAACATGTCCAGAACCAGCCAGCATTCCTATTAAATAATACTGCTTTACTTCCCTCCTTTCACTACAAAAACCTTTTCTCCATCATTTGCAGATAAATGCTGAAATGACCGGTTGGGATGATGATATTGTCCTCATCACCAAACCAAAACTGGTAGAAGCATCGACACTGTGAATATGCATTTCTCCATATCTGGCAGAAGCCAGATACCAGTCACTGAGTTTTGTTAGATAAGCATTTTACCAAGATTTTTAGAATAGACCCTCGAAAAGGCTTTCTTTTACTCAAGGTGGGGGAGAAAAGCAGTTCAATGTATATTTTCTGGTCTACAGACTTTTTCTTAAAAGTGTTGAAGAAATTGTTCTGGAAACAAGAAATAACTCTGTTTTGGTTATGGCTATAGTTACCCACTCTGGACTTTAGGGATGGCCATATTACATCACTGGTGGCCAGCTTAAGCCAGAGCACTTTTAGAAAATTGACATTCTCTTTGGTTCTTAGCCAGGGGGAATACTAGGGACAATAAAAAAAAGCTTACAAAGAGACACAGCATTGTAATTACCTGAGTAGCACCAAGAGACTGTTAAATTGAAAAGGAAGCAAAAAGTCATTCTGTGTGCCTGCTGCTTGACCTGAGGGTAGATGCAGGCAGCGGTTTGTGTCCTCAAAGCAGGTCATGGGACTTGCCGGGGCAGGGCATGCTGTCACCTGGGGACGTGTGCCATGCCACCATGTGTTAATTTTGCAGGGGGAGAAAACCCATTGCTTTCACAGCTGGCTGGTGCATATTGCAGATGCTGGGATGGGCTATGCCAGGCAGGAACCTGTGCTGTAAAACAGCCCAGGCACTTCCTGAAGCAAAATTTGCTGAAACCAGAGTCAGCCAACACCCATGTTGACAGCAGTCCTGGGTTGCCCACCCTGCCAAAAGGCCCAGCTAGGTGCTTCAGGAGGGAGACAGTGGGAGACACATGCTTTGATGTGCTGCTACAGCTTTCCTTGGCTCACACAGGCCAGCTGTGCCCAAAGTCCCCAGGTACCCCTGACATAACACATTCTTCGACTGAAATCAAGCAGACTCAAAACTTCTGGCAATGGAAAATTCCCCGTATGGGTTTCTGCTTCCCCCATGTAATGCCCTAAGTTTCTGTTTGGAACTGACAGTACCAGTATGCAATTGGTAGGACAAGGAAATTCAGGAAAAGGCACAGTAAAACAAATTTTGGTGACTTGTTAAGTAGAGCTTAAATGGGGTGTGATGAAGAGACATGCTGATCAATTGTCTAGAGAAAAGCTTAGAGCAGACATAATATGTGGCTACAGAAGTCAATAAAATGGCTTCAACTCTACAGATTTTTGTTGTGTCAGAAAATGACAGTCAAGGAAAGGAGAGGATGGAAAGATGTGCTGGGTCCTAGAAGGAATGAAGAACAAGAGAAATATCAGACACCGGGTTCCTTACCTGATGCCCAGCACTGACTACTGTAAATTCAGAGAGCTCTGCCAAGGTTAGGCTTGTGATTTATTTTTCTGTTGGGGATGTCATTTGGGTAATGTACAAGGGAGAAGCATGATGTATTGACAAGCTGTGCTTTAAAGCTCATGGTGCTCCTGATTTCCAGCCTGCTGCGTAAAATGTGGCTAAGATTTTGTTCTTCAGCATATGATTATGATACAGGGGGGCTGATGGTCCTTCTGTGGCTGCTTCCTCACAAGAGTTACAGTTTTTTATCTTTGTGTATATCTGCCACCTAACTGATTGGAAACAGCTTATATAAATGAATATGAAAGATAACTGCAGCAATAAAAAAAATGAGTATAAATTAATTGAAAAAGTGAATTGTAATAATCTCCTTTAGATTTTTGCAATAGGCAGAACAAATTACTTGAAATGGATAATGTTCTTCATCAGAGAAATGGTACCTCACTCGCTCAGAAGACAAACACCCACATCTTTAAGTGGCGGTCCCTAATGGACCGTGAGCACCCACCCTTCCCCAGGGCGTGACTAATCACTTGGGCACCAGCCACGGTTTGGTCCACGTAAAGGGATGCTACCCAGCTGATGGCCCAAGGGGAACCTGGCCAGATACTGACGTCACTGGTTTGTTGACCCCCAGGCAAAGGCAGGAGAGGGCCTATGTTAGGCCCTCTGTGCCCCAGGTTTGGTGCATTAGCAGAGGACTGGGGGTAGCCTTTCCCCAAATGCAGAAGGTTGGCCCTGGACAGCCCCTTGCCTCTGTCTTTGAGGGCTAAGCCTTGCAAGATGTTTATACTCCAGCTGCCTGCTTTTACAGCATGTCATATTTTTCCCCTACGTAATTCAAAATGGAAAAATATGTCAGATTGTAATGCTCAGCTCACTCTTCCTAGAGGGATGAAAATTTTCTCCTTTGGAGGCGATTACTATTGCCAAAGATTACTTATTAAATGTTTCTCTCTTATGGACCGTCCCTGCAAGTCTCAGAGCTGTCTGTACCTTTACTGCTGCCAAATTACAAGCTGAAAGGGAATGAGAACTTTCCTTGAAGCTCTAGCTCTGGGATTCAAGTGATTAAGCCAGATTCTCATTTTCCATTGAAAAAGTAAGTTTTCCAGCTGATGTGACTGCAAAGAAAGGGTTGAAAGTGTAAGTCTGAAGTATGCAAAGCAAAAGAAGCAAATATAAAGAATATGAAGTTTTTTTGTTTGTTTAGTCCTATGTTTTGAGCTATTCTTCCTTTCTCCAGGAGGCTGATTCATTCTTTCAAATGGATTGTGCTGGAACACTGTATTTTTTTGTTCCCCAAGGGATAACTTCAGAGCTTTTATTTCAAAACCACTTTTCCCAGTTTAGACATCTCTTAGAAAAAAACAAATGAGAAGGAATTAGTAAGAAAAATTAATGATCTGTTACATAAATTTTTCACAACTCCGTACACGGATGGAGTGGGCTTGTAGAATTACAGAATTGCAGTGACTAATAATAGTAATAAAGTGTCTGATTGTATTATGTGGTTAAAGATAGTCATAATACTCTCATTGTCGTTGCCGTTTTCCCACTCCTTGCTGTGACATCAGCCCATCCCAGACCATCACATCCTGCTCGTGGCTGTGCCTTTGTTGATAAATAATGAGTCATTATATGCTCCGCTCTATGACTCGTACAGCTGTATTGCCCAATTTTCCTCTTTCCAGAACGAAATCCCCCTTTGCAAGGATTTAGTATGCCTTTAAAACAGCAAAGTTTATCTGGTGACAAACGTGCACTTCGGCAGGAGGAATGGACAAAATAAGGTTCTTCCTGGAGGTCTGGTAACTGGAGCAGGCTCACCTACTGTGAATGATGTATTTTTATTCATGCCAAAACCCCAGCACCACTTTGTACTGATGGCACAATCCACTGCACGCTGAAGCTGTGATTTCCATGGATTGTCCCTTCAGGACACATTTGATCCAAAGATCAGAAGAGTCCTGCTGCCACACAGGCATCAGAACTCTGCACAAAATATCTGGATGCTTACATGTAAACAGATACACACGGAAGTTACGTGTTTTCTCCACAAACACCCAAGTGATTTAGTAATACTGAAATCAAAACTCCTTGCTCTCCAGCATGCTGCTACCTACACAGATACTCATGAAGCGCAAGAAATAATTGCAATACTCTCCAAAACCACAAAAATACTTAACGCACCCTTTGCTCTGACACCAAGAACGCTGAAGTACTGTGAGCAGCCTGGCACTCTAAGTAACTGATTGGCGTAGCTGCGAGGTAGTTGTTTTCTTTCATTTTAATTTAAAAGTATGATCAAGCATGTGGCATAGCAAACTTCTAGCTCCACAGACCTGCTGAACTAATATGAATTTCTTATCAACAGCCCATGTGCAATCCAGTATGTCTACTTTGTACAGATGAGTTGGGGAGGAAAAGATCCAAAGGTATACCTGATCCTCAGCAAGGAAAGATATGTGATGCATTTGTTTTTCCTTCGTCCGTTTTAATCGCTTTTTTTTGCAACTCACCCTTGCAAACCATGAGAGATCAGGTGGTCGGGGAAGTGGCAATGAGAGTATTCATGGATAAAGGAGGGACAGCTGAAAACCAGAAATAAATGTGGTTCCTGGGGCTGCTTTCTGGGTGGATGGATAGCCTTCAACCCCTGCTCACATTTCTGTTGCCACGCCTTCCCTTTGCTTTCTCTAGATTGAGGGCCCCAAACCCCAAGCCATCAGCTGTACATAGGCAGGGGTCTAACAAACTCTTGGCCAAAATCTTGGCTGTAAGGCTTGCTCTGCGGGTGACCTCCCTTGAGGCTGCAGCTATGTCCCTCAACAGCCATCCCACAGGCGTGGTGTGAGATGGCCAGGTAATGCATGGGTGTGCTGCTATCACGGAACATCTACACTTGTAAAATATTGTATACTGGTGTTCAGGGGTGGTTGAGGGGAGGTGGTTTATTGATACCTGTCACCTTGCTGGCAGACCCTGTGTGTCACTTTGAGCATGCCCTTCCTTGTGGTCTGGCCTGCAGAGCTTCCTCACATGCATCTCTCCTTTACTTGACCTAGAGTGATCTAGGAAAGTCCCATCTTGAATCTCTCCCAGAAGGCTCTTGAGCGAAGCATTCTCGTCCCTACCCATTTGCCATGAACTGGCCTGAAGTGGGTGTCGGGATGCTGCTCTCACCTTGCCAGCAAACCTCCTGTAGAAATTAAGATGTTTTGACTACAACAAACCAGCATATTTCCCTGCAAAACAACTCTGTTGACTGCTTGTGTGCCTGTTGCTTTCTTCCTCATATCACGGCCTTCTCCTTTGGCTTTCTGGGGGCTGGGGTCACCACCAAGCCCTGCTCGTGTTTGCTCAGGGATGCCCAACATACGGAAAGGCACACCCTGTTCCGTAGCCCCATTTAAGAGCCTTTCTTGAGCAGAGGAGGGATTGGGTTTGGGCAAACAGAGAAGTGCCCCTGCAGCCATGCATGGGAGATGAGTCAACTGCCCCTTTGCTGCCTCTCTCTCACTGTTCCCTTGGATGTATTTTTGGGTGCAGGGATTGCAAATTCGATTTGCTAAATAGGTTTAAAAAATGTAAATGATAATTATAAAATTCCATGAGTCCTTTTTTTCCATGATAAATTTTATGTAGCTGGCAGTTAAAATAAGTGATTACCCCATAAACACCACTTTAATAGCCTAGTCAACGGTGTAGCCGCTGCTGTTGTGAGATTTTTATCTTGGAAAAGGGAGGGAAAAAATCCTCTCCTGCGGATTTATATTGCTATAGTGGCTGCTGCTGCCGCTTGTTACTTGATGAATAATTTGGGGGGAACAGATTCTTCTCATGCAGGCAGCCACAGATGAGTGGGCATGGATGCTGGTGGGGGCTGGCCCCCCTCTGGCCCACGCATCTAGCTGTGCCCTGGCTGGTGGTGGCCAAGGCCAGTGTGTCAGGTTCTCCAACTGATGCTTTTGGGGTAACAACCTCATGTTTTCCAAAGCCAGCCATTTCTGCACAGAAGCACCATTCTCTTCCATCAGCAATGGCCAGGCAGGCCAGGACGCTGCCAGCATCTTTGTCACGAAGTTGGAAAGAGATGAGTTTGGTGGATGGACTATTCATTGGGCAAGGAACTGGCTGGATAGCCACATGCAAAGAGTTGCAGTCAACAGCTCAACGTTCAAATGGAGGTCAGTAACAAGGGGTGTCCCTCAGGGGTCTGTACTGGGACTGGTACTGTTCAGTATTGTTACTAATGCCACAGACAGTGGCGCTGAGCGTGCCCTCAGCAAGTTTCTGGATGACAGTGAGTTGGTGGTGCAGTGGATTTGCTTGAGGGAACAGGTGACATCCAGAGGGACCTTGACAGGCTAGAGGAGTGGGCCCATGTGAACCTCATGAAGATCAACAAGGCCAAGGGAGATGTTTGACCCCTTTCGATATATAAAAGGGGGTTATAAGAAAGATGAAAAAAGACTTTTTACCAAGACCTGTAGTGACAGAACAAGCGGCAATGGTTTTACACTGAAAGAGGGTAGGTTTAGGTTGGACATAATGAAGAAACACCTTATGATGAGACTGGAAGAGCTGTGGGTGCTCCATCCCCGGCAGTGGGCTGGAGGAGGCTCTCAGCAGCCTGGTCTAGTGGGAGGTGTCCCTGCCCAGGGCAGGGGGTTGGAACTAGATGACCTTTAAGGTCCCTTCCAACCCAAACCATTCTTTAAGGGGGAAACTGGGGGCACTCTCGTTTCTCAATTAAAAAACTGTTAAAGACCAACGCAAACACCCGCCACCCCCCGTTTCGAGCGCGGGCCGGGGCGGCT
>VZZY01005985.1:26899-88338 GCA_013400335.1 Eurystomus gularis | reverse complement strand
CGGTGCCGAGCCGACGCCAACCGCAAGTTCCGCAGCAAAGCGGCGGCGAGCGGCAAGGTGCGGGGCTGGGGGCCGGGAGGAATAGGGCGGGGAGCAGGGCCCGGCGCCAGCTGCGGCCTCCTCCCGGCCGGCGCTCCCCGCCTCTCCCTCTTGGCCCTGCCGCTGCCCCCGGGGGGGGGAGGTGCAGGGAGCTGGTCCTTGTCCCCATCAAGGGGCCGTGGCACTCTGTGGCTGGACTCCAGGCTTTACGGGAGCGTTCCTTAAATAACCTAGAAGGCTGGTCATACCCTGCGCTGTGCCCCGCAGGCCAGTTGTGCTCCTACGACGTTTTCAAATCAGTATTGTGCTGCAGATACTGTTTGTGCCTGGGCAGTGTCTGAGGGAAAAGTACCAAGCAACTGGGTCAGGCCCTAAACCCGCCTTTGCCAAGGTACCAGTACTCCGAGTCACGCAAGTGACTTCCCACCTTGCGTTGAAGCTCTTCCTTTGGCGTAGGCAAGGAGCTGCGGAGTTCAGCATGGCCGCAGGTCAGTAGAAGCTGCTATGTGGTCTCTTTTCCCTCCCATTGTATCCAGCCAGGGGCCTGTCTGAGAGGTAGACTTTTTCTGCTTCATGCACTCCCTGAACCGAATGCGTACACTGATTTTGCTCCTGGGCTGTGCGAAGTTCCTGGGCCCTGCACGGCTCATATGCCAGGGCCAATGCAATGTATGCGTGTGCTTGGGGAGATGGGGCAGAGATACCAGGTGCCCACTGGTTTCCAGTGCTGCTGTTCCAGGCTGGTACTATCAGATGAGCACTGTCTGTCTCTATTTGTGTAGGTACACATTTTTTCTTCCCTGTGTGAGCACACAGATTAGTCTTGCTGAGGACTGCATGCTTTGGCGGGTTTGCCAGAAATGGAAATATGAATTGTTCAAGCTCAGTCTTAAAGGTTTGGACTCTTAAGGTTGTTTCCACCCTCGTTTTAAACAGATGTAAATTTAGAGTTAACTCTGCTGAGGGAAGAGTTAGGCAGTACAGAACTATTGTGCATATCTGTGAGCAGCTACAGGTGACTGCTGGAGAAATAAAAATAATGAAGTAGCGGTGAATAAGCCGGGCACCTTAGTTTCAGCCTTAATAAGCGAAGTTTCTGAGAAGCAGATGTTCTCCCTCTTGCAAATGCTGGTCTCTAGCTGAACATGGCTGAGAAAGCACCGAGGTCCCCTGAAGCTTGTGCGAGGTATGAATGTATGTACAGGCTTTAATGATGTCTTAGAGGCAGAGTCCCCGCAATCTGATCCTTAGTCGCAGAATTACAATATTAGATGCATTGCTAGATGTGTTACAGACATGGATTGGCTTTACAGGGATCTGCCTTTGCATGTCTCCTCATGTGTGCCATAAGCTATTAAAGCAAGATTAATGGACGTATTCTTCTGCAGCTTTGTTCTCTCGGGGCAGATTTATATTGCTCAGTGGGTCCTGGAAGTACTGGTGCCATACATTACGTCTCCTGCTGATTTCTAGTGCCATACTGTAACGTGTAAAGAGCTCTTTCAGTCTTTCACAACAGGTAGTAGTGCCAGTTTTGACAGGACTGGGCAGCTCTACTGCTCAGGGTATTGTTGTGTATTACTGGGATTGATGAAGGTTTCTTCTGTCCTGATCCCAGAAAATAGCTGTGTACTGAACTGGGACAATGGTTCTCTGACCTTTACATGAGCCCAGAACAAGCTTAAGGAGAAACTCCTTACCTAGTCTGCTCCTCTGTTGTTTCTGCACTTGGACTTGAGATAAACCTGCCCTCTAAGGATACTCCATTCTCAAATGATTGTTTTTCTGCTTGTGGCCACCTAGAAAAGACTGGTTATTTTATGCTTTAAAGAGGTTTTCTCTACAGGAGTTTCTAACTATTTTCTGTATTTAAATAGCTTTTCTGTTTCTTCGCATTGACTTTTTCCCCATATAACACCTGCATGCTTTCTTCTCTGGTGTCTCACAGTCACCTGGAATGGAAAGCAAGGATGTATTTACTTATCCTTGCTGTTACACTGACAAAGAACATCCTGCATTCTCCAACAAGAATTTTATTTTCCCTTTTTTTGTGTTTACTTCTGGATCTTCACTTGTGCTCCCAGCCCCTGAACATTTTAATACCTTTTTAGCTATTCTCTTTTCAAAATCCATCAAGTTTTTGTTTCCTCCCCCCCAGCCCCCGCCTTTACCTTCTGGAGTTCTTTCTGAATTTTTTCTTTTTCATTCTGTGGCTGTTTGAAGTCCTGGTTCTGCTTTGTCATTGTGTCTTCCAGCTTCTTCATGTTGGCTGTCAGGTTCCTCTTCACAACTTCACTCTTTAGCCATTCCACCTCTGTTCCAAGCTGCTGATAAGCTTTGAAAGAGCTTTCTGTCTCTTCTAGTTGTGCCTCTAGGGTGTTGAGTTGCCTGTGCCCTGTGGCCTTTTCGGTTTCGAGCTGAGTATGACCTGGAGTTGGTCACTGCAAGGTGAAAGATTTTTTTATTCTTCTTTGGAATGTTTGCACTTTTAAATGCTGAACAAGTTGAGTATCATCTTGGGAACAGTACATCTTCTGTAGCGTTGCTGCCCAGGAGATGGGCTCATACTCCTCTAATACATGTGCAAGTGCTGCACTGGTTTCTGTATTCAGTGGTCGTGCCTTTCTGTAGCTTTCATAATTTGTCCCGTAACGCCTTGGCTGTCCAGGGAAGGTCTGTGAAGATGGTTTAATAAACAACGATTTGCACTGGGGCCTTCTGATCCAAGGCAGCAAACTCTTTTGTGGATGCTAGCTGGGAGAATATAGCACAAGTATCGGCCAGTGCCTTGTTCTGCATTTATGCAGGTCTGGAGGAGGGACGTTTAAACAGACATTTACCTGTCTCCTGCTGTCTTCAACAGTGACTTACAGTCTGGGCGACTGGAGTCTATGATTTGGGATTGACCTGGGGACATCTGAATCTTTCCCACTTTTGTCATTCTGAGCAATTTTTGTCCCAGTTTTGGTATTTACACACTTATATAACTATTTCCTCTAGTAAATGGTATTGCTCGTGTTTACCAGCAGTGGTTCTACAGACTTCTTGAATTTTCTCCTTTTTGTTCTTCTGAGCAAATGTCATTCTAATTTTGGTGTATGTATTTATTTATGTAGCAGAGGATATCTCTTTATGTTTATCAAAGTCAGTTCAGCTGCAGATGCTCCTGAAGCCAATTTAGCTCATTCTGTGGAAGTAAAGGAGCCAGCTACCAACCCAACCAGTCCTCATGGAGCTGTAGGATAACCAATAACCAGTAAGTAACAAGCTACACAAGCTTGTGGGAATGTGCCAGTGGTTATCTCATGGACTGCCACCAGTGGAATCCATCTGTACCTGTCATTTTACACTGGTACTGAAGCAGGAGCAAAAGATAAAAAGAAAAAAATCAGCTTCTGAGTGAAGAACTGTGGCTGTGGTTTACAAAACAGAGGTCAATACTTGTGGTGAGTAAGTGAGGCTGCTGGTCTGTCTTTCAGAGAATGCTGTTTGATCCTCTTCTCCCTTCACGGGAAAGAATTCAGCAATCACATTTTTGATCCATAGAGATCAAGTAGATCGGTTTTCTTACTTGGAAACTTGGTTCTTTCTTCTTAAACAAAAATCTGGTCACTGGATCTCCCTAGCTCAGACCGTACAGTTCTTCTTAGAGCTAGATCTCAGCAAAATGTTTTTAAGTGCTGGGTTTGCTGAAGAAAAATTTTCCAGGGAGACCAGATCTAGAGAAAAGGAAAGGTTTAAAAAAAAGTATTTAATTTTGTGGGCATTTTTTTCCTTTTCAGGTCAAAAACAGAGAACAGAGGATTTACTACTTTAAAGGCAAACATTTCCTCCTTTGTTTTCTGGGGTTTTTTTTCCGTAGCCAAACCACCCCCCTTAGCTTTTACTTAAAATAGGTTCAACTGAATTTTTTTCTGCCTGTGATTGTTTTTTGTTTGTCCGTTGAACCAGATAATCCAATATTTGCACAGCTCTCCCTGGAGCTGCACAAAGAGGTAATGTTGTCATTATGACAGGTAGACCTCAGGAGATAATATGGAAGCATGGGATCTCCTAGCAGAAGCTCCCTGGCCTTTAAATGTTCACTCTCAGATCTTCAGGATTTCCCTGCAGATCTCTGGACTGTGTTGTATTAGAGGGGGTTGAGGTGTTGAGGGTTCTACGCTTTCCCAAAGGAAGGCTGAGGAAAAATGGTATTCAGCAACAGGGCATGGAGTTCCTGCACTGTTCATGAGTATTTTTCCCCTAGGGAATGTTAAGGCTTCTAGTGCTAAATGGCAGGATTTACTCCTATCTATATTTGAAATTTATTTTCTTTTTAGTTTGTGATTTTTTTATTGTTCTGAAAACATGGTGACATATATAACTCTTTCTTGCTATTGGTTTTTGCTTAGGTCAGTGTACTTTGTTCTGTTTGTACAAAAATACTTGTTCCCAGTTAAACTCGCCTTCTGTTTGCACGAAAACATCTTGGGCTTATGAAAACCGCCTGACCCATGAAGCTGTCTGCTCGGACCGACAGCTTTTGCAGATCACTCGGTTTGCATGTGGAAGTATTTCCTGTCTGGCTTAGATGGTTAGTAGTATAAATTTTCTAAGAAGGTGCCCGCTGCTACAAGCAGCTTTAGGTTTTGTGCTTGTGTAACCTATTTGCACAAATACTATAAGCCACCAAAGTCTCCACCGAAATCTGCCACAGTTGCTCAGATCTTCCAACAATTACAGTCTAATTAGACCCGGCATTCAAAGTTGCCTCCAGCATTTGAAACAAAAGTAATTTAGCGGTAATAAAAGTGGTAGATTGACAGCTCTGGAGGCTGAACTCAGCTTATCACAAAGGATACCCAGGGTGGGAAAGAACTACAAGAATCGCCGCGATGACTGGCTGAAGGGCTTGACCCCTTGCCTTGAAATGACAGCCTCTAAGGGATGAACATATGGGTAGTTTTCTACAGGTCCCACCCCTGCCAAGAGTGCTGCTGATAACTGGCAATAATTAGTTTGTCTGTGGCATGAATACCTTTCCATGAGGAAAAACACCTGATTCATTGTATGATAACAATCAGATGACCCTCATGTTGTGATAGTGTTCGTGAAGTTAAGCGTTAATTTGACTGGCAGCCTCTGAGGCGAAAGGCTTTATCCTATTGCCAGTCCCCTGAATCATTCAGTCTACAGGGCTGTGATTACCAATTCATTTCATAAAGGCCAGCCATTTAAAATTCTCTCAAACTAGCAGCTGCTCAAGGAATGAAAAAGTGCCTGGGTCTGGACAAAAATATTTTTCTTCTTCTAGGTTAATTTAAAGAGAAAGCCAACAGTTCTGAGTCTGACAAATGAGACTCAATCAGCATTGAGCTATCGCTGAAGGATAACCCGTCTTTGCTTACTTGATGTACGGGATTCTTCCAGTTCCAGAGGTGGAAGTCATGGTTAGGCTGAAGAGCACTTGAAAGAGCACATGTAACCAGTCAGTAAGAGGAACCGTTTGGATTTCACGTGGAGAGAATAGGCAATCCACCCACTTGGGTTTCTTGTGGTGTTGCTGGATTCTTTGATTGCTGTTGCTTATAACCATAGGCAGACATAATACTTGTCCTTCTTTCCTCTATATTGTTTCTCTCTCCTCTTTACCACTGGTTCCTCTGCTCTAAAATACTGAATTATAACACAGGAAGGGCTATCAGTGACTTCTGAAATCTGACAGGTCTTAGCTTTCCTCCAGATGCTGAATTAACTTACACCTTACTGTGGCAGCAAACCTTAATGCAGTTGGCAGTAGGATTACAGCAGGTATATTTACCCTCAAGAACACTCATCTTCCATATCTAATTATCTCCTCATCTGCTGAGTCAGGAGGAAAATCAAAATTATCCTTTCTTTTAGATTATGTTTTCCTAGGACTGACATGAGAATTCTGGGTGACATTCTCAAAAGCATCCAATTTATATAGGATCAAAAGACTGTGGCTTTCAGGGGATCATCCGCTCCTCAGATGTATTAGGGACATTAGAAAAGAGTACCTTTGGTTTCTAACGTTGGAGATGGAGGCATAGATCGAAGATTGCTGTCTTTATTTCCATCAGTATAGGATAAGATAATAATTTATGTTTTAAGATGAGGCTTGGAAATTATGATCTTGTATGTTCTAACTGGAAACCAAGTTGCCCAGGGAGCGCATTTCAAAAGAGTATGAGTTTGCAGTCATAATTCCACTGTATTTTTTTTTCTTTGTCCCTCTGCAATATATTTTTCTGGCAGCCACAGTCCACTCCAGAGGAGGAAGAAGAAGGGTAGGGGGTTTGAGTTTGTGTGTGAAAAAGGCTCTTGATTTATCATGGAGACATGGGGGGGGGGTTCTTCTTTTCTGCAGCCTTCCTGTGTGATCTGCACATTACTATTCCCTGTTTGAAAACTGAGTATAAGCAAGATGCTTTTGTGCCTCCTTCATCAGTGTATCCCACTTAGCCTACAAGCAGATTTAGACAGAAGCTGTCTCTCATTCCAGAAGTATGTATGCCTCCAATATCTATGCCTTAATATCTTAACGATGATGTGCTGTCCCACTCACTAGCCCAGGCTGATGTGGAGCAGTTGTACTCACAGACACACCCTGCAGGTCCTTTTCTCATCCAGTTCTGTTCTGTCATCCCTGTTTAAGAATAGCAGAATTTCCTCGATAGAACCAAGTCTGTGAACAGCTATTAGAGCCAGCAACCTGTCTCCTCATCTCTTACTCCATGTAGCTGTGTCAGCAGTTTGGCCCAGTATCAAACCCAGTGTCGCCTGAATCTCACCAAAATACAAACATTAAGATAACAATACAGATGGAGTAAGATATGTAAGGTAACAATACAGATGGAAGTGTTTAAGTTAGAAAATGGTTTGTATAGTAGTTTGGGATCTTTTGGGTTGATAAATGCTGTGTAAGTTTAAAGCACTATTTTGTTTCAGCTCACATGAACTTTCATTCCTTGGCTTTACGTTTTGCTGTGTGGGTCAAGTTATAGCAGGTCTGTCTGGAACACCCATTGAGGCTACACAGTGGTGCATCTTCCGCTTCGTTGTTTAATATCAGATGCTTTATTATGGGAATTTAAATAAAATTTGACCTAAACAAGCAAAATCTGACCTTCCTGCTATTTTTAGAATGTTATGCCAGATCCCATGTCCGTGTTTCACAGGCCAATGTGTAATTAATGATGCGTGTCCTTCCTTCCCTTGTTAATTGATGCACAAGCTTTTGGGAGGTATGTATCATTATCTAATGTAATCATGCAGAAATGTGAAAGGCTCAAAAGGAAAGAAAAGAAAAAAATCTGCATGCCTTGATGTCTTATCACAGCTGAAGCAGGAGGGTGGAGGCGGGTTGCCCTAGCAAGTTCAGCACTGGACTGCCTCACAGTATTGCCAGGATCCGCCAGCTTTGAACAGTCTCTGGCTCCAAATACCTCCATGATCTCGTTTAGAGAAGTTGTTTTAAATGTCTTTTCCTTCTGTTGCCCCTTGTCCTGGCACCTGGCATGAGGGCAGAGGAGCCTCTCCCTCCATTTTCTACTCAGTGATCTCCATCTCGCTGTCATTTGCTTTCAGGTTGGAGGCAGATGTGTGGGAGACCGCAGGTTCCTTTAATCCCTATTAAGAACAGCAGATCACAGTGGCCCCTCTGGCCTTATTCCCTATGACTATAAAACTAGCTTTAGCAGCACAGAGATTTAATCTTTCTAGTGGAAATGTAGTGCTGGTCAAAGGTCTGTGCTGCATCTTTTAGGACGGTTTCTTAGCTGTGTGAAGTTAATCGTGAGGCAGTGTCCATTCCAAGTCACAGATTTTGGCAGGAGGCTTGTGCTACAGACTCGCCTTTCTGCAGCTCCGCTCTCTTTGCTGGGAGACATCCCAAAGAGGAAAGCCACAAACTCTGCCAGAGGTGCGGAGCAGGCCTCCGGCCCCTCTTGCAAACTCCTTTTCTCACCTGCCTCCTCTTCCCACCACCTATTTAGTGACCAGAGGGAGAGAATGAGCAGCTCTGGCGTGCACTATGAGCTGTTTGGGGGCGATAAGCAGCTCTGTGTCTCTCTGTTATCTTTAAAACCTACCTGGTGCAGTCTGTCAGCTCCTCCAGGTCCTCTCCGAGAGCATAGCTGGGGACAGGTCAAGGTGACAGTGCTACGTGGTGCTCCGGCTCTGCCCCCACCAGCGCATACAGCAGATAAGTAGGGCTGATAGGGAGCAGCCAGTCACTCCTTCAGCTGTTGCTGCCCAGTTTTGTTCCTCCATCTTCGGTTAATTTAGATCATACCTAAAGTGCGTCCACAACTACGTTTAAGCAAAAGCGGTTACCATAGTAACACTGGAGATTTTCTAAATGCAGTCAATGATGTAAACAACTAAAATGACTGTCACCCCAATAGTTGTTTATTTCTTCTGTGTAGTTTGAGTATTTAAATCTGTTGTAGCACACACATTTACCAATTCTAAGTATAACTTGGAGGAGTAACGTGTTTTTTTTCTTATTGCTTCCATTTCAGCAGATCTGTTTCCATGTCAACAGTTCACATTGATAAAGAATTGACATTCTGACTGCATTTGGCAGTGTAGGGTACAAGGTGACAATTAAAATAAATCAATGCTTCTAATGATGCTGATGCTAAAACTATGCCAAAATACTGGGATTCCCATGCACAGTAGCCAGAGATTGCTGTGTGAATCTGCAGAGAGGCAGGAATTCTCATGGGAATAGACTTTCTTTGCAAGGTTTTCAAGCCTTCCTGCTTACAGATGCAGAAAGACTAGGAAAGCAAACTCTCTGAAAAATGCACCTAGCACTCTGTGTGCGTGCACATGTGTGTTTGCTTTGGCTCATCCACTCCTCATCTAGGTGACGTCTAGAAATGCATAAAGCATGCGATAAAAATTAGAATGCAATTCTTAGACTAAAAACCTGTTTTGAGTCAAGTTTCTGGCAAAAATTGAAGAGCAGGAGGACTTAATTACAGCCCCTCTCCTAATTTCCTTGTAGTGAATATATGTGTTGAAATTACGGAGGGACAAGAACATGGAGGCCTGGAAGGGCATTTTTTTAAGCTTGCAAGCCTATTCAACAAAGACCAACACTTCAAATTGTGTATTTGGGGTATTGAAGTGGACTCCTTTTCTCTGTCTGTGTGAGCAGCATGTAGATAGACAGTTGCCACAGCTGAGGTGTCATCACTGTGCTTGGTTTCCCTTAGTGTGTAGAGGGGCTGAGATCAGTGGCCCACTGTATTAAGCACCCTGTTTACACATGATAGGAGAGACAGGCACAATCCACAAGAATTCTTGGACTAAGCAGGCAGAAAACAGGGAAAAGAGAGAAAAATGTTACCCCCATTTTGCAGGGGAGGAAAGGGATTAAAAGTTTTTCAAAGCTGCAGATAGAAGTGGCAGCTTCCAGGTGATGGATGCAAGCTCCCTGCCTGTGGTTTGGATGCCAGAAGATCTCTTATCTAGTGTTGGCTTGGGGTCATACTGGAGTCTCATGGCAGATGTGGAAATCCAGCTCAGTGCTCCTGAACTGAGATGTGCTCACCTTCAAGGGTGAGCAAAGCTTGGGAATACATTTCCAAGGAGCCATTGGGCTTGTCTGAAGGCACTCTGTCTAGTTTGAAGTAGGTTTGAATCTATGATTTCCATTGCATCTGGGGACTATATATACCTCCTAATTAGGTGTCTACATGATGCACCTAGTGATCTTAGTTGCTGTGGGTTCTCTTGGTAGCCAATGGAAAGAAACAGTTGTGTCCAAGCAGCAGTTCAACTTGCCTTCAGCAAGTGTTTAGCACTGCCTGATACAGCTTCACAAATGTGTAAATTCACTTTCATAGCACGGGATCGTATAATTTCTGTGGGTTTAACAAGTCCACAAACTTACTTTGCCTAGTGAGGCTTCTATTTTTAAATGGAATTCTTAGGTATTATTTGGAGAGAAGAATATAAAAGCAGTAAGAGTGATGCGATTCCCGGTACCACTGAGGTATACCAAAATGTGGTGTTTTCATTCTCATACATGCACACAAGAGCAAGCTCCAAACCCCAAAATGAGTCATGTGTGTAATGGAGAATGGAGATGAATATAGTAAACCCCCCACATGTACTAATGATGATTTTATTTCCAGATTGCATTATTTGGAGGATCTCCGAGTGCTTCAGAAGGACTAATGAATTATGCCTCACAGCAGCCCATAAGGTGGTAAGTATCATTGCTGTATTTTGTAAACGTGAAAGAATTGTGGGATATTGGCAAACAGATAAATTGTTAAATCGGTCAAGTCCGTGGCAAATAACTTTTCCCTGTAGAAAAATACCACTCTTTCAGATACAAGACAGGTACAATGTTTATATGTTTCAGCAAACGAGCCATTGCTGAATGACTTTAATTTGATTGTGCAGGAGTGAGACACTTCTAGGATGTATCCTGTGAATGTCACTGAGGTGCTGCAACATAAAAAATAGATGGTGACTGAGAAGGGATGTTTTTGGTCTTGAATATTGGCTGTAGCTGACAGCAGAAAAGCAGCTGGTTAGATGGGTCTGCACAATAACGAGGGCTAAGAAGATCTAACTCTCTCTGTTGAACTGCTGTTGGCCTTCCTTATCATATTACCTCATCTCCTAGCTGCAGGGATTGGCAATCTTTCAAGGAAGCGTGCGCACTGTTCTTTTCCCCCACCTTGAATTAGAGGTATGAAAGTAGCAGGGGCTGCAAGTGCTGCTTCTCAGAGGTTGGGCTAGTGAGGGATCCTGTGAGGGGGTGACCTCCAGCACCTATGGGATTTGGCTTTGGAGGGCACCAGGGTCAGGCAGGTGTCCCTCCTGGTGCCACAGCTTCCAGTGCCTGGCTCTGCCCAAGCTCTGGTGTCTCCCGTTGGAAATCCTTTACCACAGGCTTGTGGCTGTCAGCTCTCAAGCCAGGTTTCAGTACCTATAGCCATTGTTCCATGCAGATGTGACTAGCCACATGGTAATGCTGCTTCTACCTCCATTTTATTAGCTATCTTTAATTAACAGGCAATTATAATAACCAGACAGACAAATGTAATAACCTACTGTCATGCTTCATTGTAAATAATGGCCATAGTAGCCACAGCAATATTATTTGACTTAATATGAATGTTTGACATACGCCATCAAGAATGAGATGAACATGATGTTTAAGACAAGCTGTATATTAACGAGTGGTCCGTGTTGTTCAAAAGCTTGGGAAACCCAGCCGTGAGCAGTAACAGTAAAGTTCTGAAGAATGAAAGGATGCTCACAACCATTTATGTGCAAGTTAATGCAAACCAGAGAAAATGCATAACCAAATGCAGACAGGAGTTGAAGGAAAGCCGTAACTTAGTCCCAGAAGTTCTGTACTAAAGACCTAGACTTTAACAGGAGTAAACAAGACCTGTTCCTAAGTAAGAGCTGAGAAATCTTTGTATGAAACAGACGGAATATATAAATGAAAGATGTCAAATGGTGTTTGGCTGTAATTGGATACAGCATGAATGCCGTGAAAATGTTAACCTAATTCTGTCCTGAATCCGAAACAAAACTTTGCTCTTGCCACCTAAGATTTCTTCTAGGCTTTGCTGAGATGCAGTTGTGGAACCACTAATTGAAAGAAAACTATAATTCTAATAGTTGAACATGCCCTTTTGTCACCAGGGTTGTCTAACACTAGAAAGTGGAGGAGGAAAGAATCAGTTACTTTACAGTCCTTCATGTAAAAAAGAAAAAAATGGTGTGGGAAATAATAAAAAACGCAGTTTTTCTAAAATCAGATATATTAAGCTGTAGGCTTCTGCCCTTCTAAAATAAAAGGAAGCAAGAGATTGTTGGTGGCAAAAATACTACCTTGTGGGATGTTAATAGAATTGTAAAACCCATTCCCCTGCCTTTGGGATGATGTAGTGAAAATGCAAGGCATTACTCACAGTTCTGCTTGGTTTCATTCAGTGTCTGAGTTGCCTTTTGCCGTCAGCGGGGTGCAATTCCTATGGAGTGAAACAATGCATACAGCGTGGACTAAGTGCCACAAACCAGCTGTGTGCTGCCTCAGGCAGTACCTCAATGGTTAATAGGACCCATGAATGTGCATGCTAACAGCAGTGAATACAGCCAGTTTAAGGATCAAGACCAAAGGTTGTTTTCAGATAAGAGAAAGGAGAAGGTGAAAATAGACAGGCGTGCCAGAATACAGGGTTGTGAGCAGATTTAGGACCTTGGTACAAAGCAGAGATTCTCCTCCTCCTGCTGTTACTTTGCAACTGAAACAGACGTAACTAAAATACTGCTTCAAACTGCCTTAAACTTCCTAGAGGCTCTGTTCTACTGGTGAGGGTTGGGCAGGTCAGAAGGGAAGAGTAGTAGCTATGTCTCACTGAAAACTAGCGGGGCTTTCTGCTGGGGCACACATTATTGAGCAGGCACTTTGCTACCTTTTGAAAGGACAGGCATGCCCCTCCTAGTCTGTGAAGATAGGTGTGCAGGCACAGAAACCTGGTACCGGAGAGGATGCTGCAATGATTCAGTGGTAATAGATTTTTGACCAAAAGCAGAGTGAAGGAGCATGCGGTGACACATGCGATACCCCTGTTCTACCTCTCCTGCCTTGGATGTGCCAGGTACAGTCATTTTGTAAAAAACGGTTTGGCTACCAAACTGTTTTCCAGTCCACGGCAGAGGAGCAACATAGCAAGTAATTGTCTGCCTGGCTGCTCCGTTCACTCTCCTGTACCTGTAAGATGGAGAACTGTTGCTGCCACAGGAGAAATAGCAGTGGGTCTGTGGTGACAAGGTAAGCAGGTACCAGTGACTTGCAAGTGCATACTGCAGCGAGAGGGCAATCCCAGGTGTCAAAAATGTCTCACCTTGGTTCTGTGTCTGGATGTTTAATTGCTGAGCCAACATCCTGATGTACATTGTTATTCTGGAAGAAAGTTACTCCATTTACTCCTGAGGTTCCTGGAAGGATTGCTGGGGTCAGAGACTGGCCTATAATTGCAGCTGTCAGCTCACTGTTAAATGGAGAGATGTAAAATACCTCCTTGCACATCATTTGTTAACATTTAAAACCCATCAGGGGACATATAAAACATTCTTCTTTTTGTAACATTTATAAACTACTGAGGAGCACAGACACATTCCCCTATATTAATTACTCTAATTTAGGCAGTGTCCATGGAGGGCCTGTGAGCACAGAAGCTATGATTCCCTCCCCAATTCTTTTATTTCTAGGCATTGAGGTTCCCCTGAGCCCATTCGAGCTGCAAATTCTCCTGGCATGAAGCAGGGTAATGCTGGAGACTGAATGTATTTTCAGACCTTGTATACATGAGGGAGTTGCGCTAAGATTACTGGTAAACCTGCTTAGTTAAACCAATGCAAAATGTGACATGGACAGTCTTATTTCATCTGGTCGCTTCTTTTAGATTTGGATTAAGTTTGAAATCAAGTAAACCTCCATTTAACATCCTTAAATAAAGATGTATGAAGGCATTCACATCAGTTTAACTTGAATTGTTTCAGTCAGATTTAAATGAAACTGGTGAAACTTTCTTGTACTGAGATGACCTCAGTAAATACAAACTTCTGTCTCTCTTCTACAGGCCTGAGGGGTTGCAGCTCTTCTGTTTTTTTCACAGGGCATAATTTTAGTCACCTATGCTAGGACCCAATGGGAGTTATAAGCCCTGCTGGATCAGGGTAAATCATAGAATCATAGAATATTCTAGGCTGGAAGGGACCTCTAGAGGTCATCTGGTCCAACCTCCCTACTGGAATAGGGACATCTGTACCTAGGTCAGGTTGCTCAGAGCCCCATCAAGCCTGACCTTGAATGACTCCCGGGATGAGGCCTCTACCACCTCTCTGGGCAGCCCATTCCAGTGATCTATTACCCTTGTGTTAAAGAACTTTTTCCTAATATCCAGCCTAAATCTATCCTTTCCTAGCTTAAAACCATTACTCCTCGTCTTATCACTACAAACCCTTTAAAATAGACCTTCCCCCGCCTTCCTGTAGGTACCCTTCAAGTTATGGGGATTTAGCGGCCAACGAAGGAACGTGAAAGAAAGGAGCTTTACTTGTCTCACTTGAGGGAAATGACCACAGCAGCTCCTTTCAACCTTTTCAGGCCTAGTTCTGTGAACGGGTTGGGCCTGCCATAGGTCCTCAGTGTCTTCTTGTGGGTGTCAGAGTATCCAACAGGGCTGGCACACACAGGGTAGTCCAAGCGATTCATCTGACTGCTGAAACGTCAGCCTGCAGCATCTTTAGATGGCAAATTCCCTTTAGAGCGTTCTCTGCTGGCCTTTGGTATTGGTACCTGTGCCATTTAAAGCAAGAAAATAGGCAGGTACCTATTCTCCTTGGGTTATTTCAGCCAGCTAATAAAAAGTAGGAAACGTGGCGACATTCAGTTCCTTAAATGTTTGCGGTGGGCATGTTTTCCTGCAGTAGTGTGACATTTGGAGAATAAAATTAAAATGTTATACTGAGTGTCATCTTGAGTTTCCTCCATGAAATAATTTGGAGAGTGTTCCCCAGCTGCGTGTTCTGAGCCGTGAGAATTGTTGCTGAAAGCACATAATGTTGTGTATACTTAATTTTAAATGACTCCACCGTGCAGGAGTCTGTACGTGTTAGAGAATTACTGTGGTTTTGAATGGTACAGATCTGTGTTTTTCTTCATCCAAGGTGAAGCCAGATAAACGCTACTTGTCACTTTCTTGCTCTGCTCTTGCTCCTTCACCTGTGAATGTTTTAGTAAGTGTCCCAAACCAGTGATGGAAAAGCACTAAGAAATACCTAGAGTACTAGGGTTCTTGTGCAGGGGAGAGCTGATCAGGTCCAGTGCCTGGAGAGCCATCCTTCTGCAGAGGTGTTCTTCCCATTAGCTGTGTCACTAAGCCATATATCATAGGAGGGCTGAAATTTGTTTTTATCAATTCAGGAACAAGATCCTACATCTGTTCCTAATTACAGGTAGGGATCTCAGAGGAGGTCTGAGTTACGGTGTGTGTGGATATCAAAATGCATAGCTCTCATTACTTGAATAGGTAAATAATTTTATTCATCATCTGTGCAGGGACGTAGGAAGCGTAGCCCTGGAGATGTTAACAATTAACTGCAATCTCATTTGCATTAGTGGCTATCAATATCTTTAACTCTTCTGTGCAGTAGTTTAATATTGACTATGGAAACCTTCTGAAAAGGGGGTAATTTTTTTTTTTGTCAGTTGGGCATTAACAAATATATTTCTCTTTTTGACAGATTGAATTTACGTTATATTTTTCCATAGGGTGTTTTTATGGTTTTTTTGCTTTCTTTCTTTACGGGAGTGAGGGACCAAGTGTCTTCTGTGAAATCTGAGCTATCACTGTTTATGGACTGGCTTCCATTTGGGTTGAGAGGCTAACCACCATGCAGGACTGTTCCCTGTGTCTGATAGAGATTATTTCCCTGGACCCAAAATTTTAGTTTTGGCAGAACTGATGTAGTTGCTTAGCCTTTTGAGGGCAACTGTCTCTATCCCATGTAGTATACAGATTTTACAGTCCAGTAAATGCAAGGATTTCCTTGTGGTATTTTTAAAGGACTTGCCCTTACTGTAGGGTTACTCTAGTTGCTTGCAAAAAGGTCATATGTATGAAATGCACCAAGAGACTCCACAAGCCATATTGATACAATTTACTGCTATAGATTAAAAAAAACATGAGAGAAAAATAACAAGAAGTGTAGCTACTTGCAAGCAAAGACTCTATTACTCAGATTTTAAACTTGGGCTGGTTTAATTGAAGCACGCTAGTGCTTACTTCACTACTTTTACTGAAGCAGTCTGCACAGCTGGAGAGCATAGGCAAAAACTTGGGTGTAATACCACGCACCAGATGCTGATATGACTTACCTGTGTTCCTTAATCATGACACTACAACATAGCTGCCCTCCCTGTAATAATCCTAACTTAGGGGTGGTTAACTCAAGGGTATGTAATTGCTGAGAAACTCCTTTGTTTTTCTGTTATAAATTCTAAGTGTATCCCAGGCAGTGAAAAATACTGCTGACAGATTGGTTCTGCCCTCTGCTAATTGTGGTAGCAGAAGTGCTTTGGTGCTTTGTACGTGTGAGGTTGGGAAGTTCTTCTGAGAACCCTTACACGCGCAGTAATGTAAAATACGCTGCTGCTGGTACTGATAGCGTTCTATGATGGCGTGACGAGCTGGGTAGATGAGGGCAGAGCTGTGGATTTTGTCTTCCTTGACTTCAGTAAGGCTTTTGGCACTGTCCCACACAACATCCTTATAGAGAAGCTCAAGAAGTGTGGTTTAGATGAGTGCACTGTGAGGTGGATAGGGAACTGGCTAAACAATAGAGCCCAGAGGGTTGTGATCAATGGCACAGAGTCCACTTGGAGACCTGTGGTTAGTGGTGTTCCCCAGGGGTCAGTGCTGGGCCCAGCCTTGTTTAACATCTTCATTAATGACCTGGATGAAGGGACTGAGTATACCTTCAGCAAGTTTGCCAATGATACAAAAGCGGGAGGAGTAGCTGACACACCAGAAGGCTGTGCTGCCATTCAGTGAGATCCAGACAGACTGGAGAGTTGGGCTGAGGGGAATCTCATTAAGTTCAACAAGGGCAATAGTAAAGTCCTGCACCTGGGGAGGAATAACCCAATCCACCAGTACAGGTTAGGGGTTGGCCTGCTCAAAGCAGCTCTGTGGAGAAGGACCTGGGAGTCCTGGTGGGCAACAAGTTCACCATGAGACAGCAGTGTGCCCTTGTGGCCAAGAAGGCCAATGGTATCCTGGGCTGCATTAAAAAGAGTGTGACCAGCAGGTCGAGGGAGGTTCTCCTTCCCCTCTATTCTGCCCTGGTAAGGCCACATCTGGAATATTGTGTTCAGTTCTGGGCTTCTCAAGGGCAACAGAGAACTACTGGAGAGAGTCCAACGGAGGGCTCCGAAGATGATTAAGGAACTGGAACATCTCTCGTATGAGGAAAGACTGAGATCCCTGGGGCTGTTTAGCTTGGAAAAGAGAAGGCTGAGAGAGAATGGGAACAGGAGAAAATCTGTTTTCAAATTTGATTTCAAACCAGTGCAGTTAACTAGAATTCAGTACCAAGCGGCACACTGTTGGTATTATTAGTAAAGCAATCAGTTTGGAAGCAACTACAGGAATATGGGTGGTAAATAGATGGCAGCACAAATTTATTAAAAGTAAAAAATATAAACTAACTTAATTGCTTTCTCTGATAGGATAAAAAGCTTAGTGAGGTATAAGGTAAATCCACTAGATCTCTGTTTCATGAACATTTTTCTTAAAGTTCCGTACAACAGTCTCATAGGAAAATTAGAAGTATGGATAAGATATAATTTTTGCAAAATATGATGTTGTTTTGAGTGGCAGTAAATATATATGTCAAGGTATATGTAAAGTGCTTGTTACATTGGTACTTATATATTAATAACTCTGTTTTGAGAGAGAAGAGAGCTGTCTTTCAGGAATCAATTCTGGCTCCAATACTAAGTTAATGTGCTCTATTTTCATTAATTGCTTTGATGGTAGGATTAAGACTTCATTGATCGTATGTGTGAATGATATTAGTCTTGTTGGGACTGCAAATACCATGCAGAGAGTAGTCATTAAAATAAATCCTTCTCTGGACGTGTCCCCGGCATGTGCCCTAGAGCCTCAGACAGGGAATGTGTGCATAGCAGGGCCACTTTGGAATTTCTCTGTAGAGCAAAACTCCCTCTGTCCTTCTAGCTGGGGTCAAGAGATTGGCTCTCTATCTGCAATTACATTTGGAAAAAAAAAACCAAAAACAAAACCAAAAAACAACAACCTTGAAAAACTTACATTAAAAGAACATTAAGGTTGTAAAGCCAACCACTGAGTAATGAGGAAATAATAGAATTCAAGTGGCCTGTATAATTTTATTTCAGCTTCCTAATGCATATGTATTGTGAGGCAGTCTTTAATTCCAGGAATCCATACTATTTTTAACTCAGGATTCTCCTTTGGTAGCCCTCTGCATAGGAAGGAATTTCATGCAGATTGAGTTTTGCTTCATGCAATTTCATGAAAAATTCCTCAGCGTTTCATTCCAGGCCAGTTTGCAGCCCACCATTGCTAATTATACTCTTGCAAAACGGAGATGTGTGTGCAGAAACATGGAAGCGCTTCAGTGTAATTTTTCAGAAGCACTATGAAACATACAGTCTTAAAGTGCAACAGCGATATAAGGAATTGCTGAAATCTTAGCATTTTTTGGAGAAATCAAATCAAACTCAAAAAACCACTTCCAGATTCACGTTTCAGTATAGATATTTTGCAATGTCTGTAATGATAGCCATAATATGATCTGAATGTACACTGAATCTTTGTGTCTGAAGGTTTGCACTGTTGCCTTAGATGCATGACAATTAGGCATTTTCTGTGGAATGCTCTGGATAATACCATTAGATGCACAATAATTAGGTGTTTTCATCTCATTAATATTCATTTTCATACATTTAAATGCCTCTCTTATAGCATTTGTTAATTAACATACATTTACAATGGTATATTCCTCTTCCCCATTCACCCATTCTGACTAATTTAATGAGCTGACATATCAGGTGACTTCTTTTACAGAATTCTGCTGTTACATCTTTGGTGGGAACAAAGAAGTGGTTATCGTGCTGTTTGCGGGTGGTATTAGCAGAGCTATTTTTTCTCACAAGGGATCTGGGGCATGGAGAGTTTGTCCTCAGTGACACTGTTGCAAAACAGAGTGCTCCTTACTGTCTGTTTCCTTTTATTCATATTATTAAAACCAAAACCTGCATCCCAGAAGCAAAGTTTGGGCCCTAATGTGGTTTTTTAATTGAAAGTGAATACAGTTTGTACCTCTAAAAGTTTGTGTTTCATGCAACTTCGAGGGTAGAGTGCAGCCTGCAAAACTGTAGCGAGGGACATACCAGCATTAAAAAATATCTTTCCTCATTCTTGTAAGTAGGGCTAATTTAAAAGGTAAACTAAAACATTCAGGGGAGTTGAAGGAAATCCCTGTCTCCTGAAAATGTCTGCAAGGAGGTGAAGTAGTAACTGAAATGCTGCTGTATAATTACACCTACTGGGGATATTCATTATGATTCTTGGGTTACTCCAGAGTCTGACTATTAGTATTGAGCTAGACAGCTTGCCCCTGTATCATACAAATATTTTAACAGACTGTGCACAGCACCTCCCACAATAATGTCTGTGCTTTCCATTCCTGTGTTGCTGTTGAAGTACAAATAATAATAATAGTAAACACATACAGAAAATAAGCATAGTTCCTTCTGTAGATTTAGCAGATGGAGCTTTTGTGACAGGACACTAGAGTTTTTTTGTGTCTTGTTTCATCAAAAATTAAGGGGAAAAACTCCTGTAAAATTCTTCATACTGATAAATCAAAAAGCAATCCCAGCAGTTAACAGATTATTCAAATTCAAATGGAGAAAACATACCTGGAGGGGAATTTTGAAACAGGCTCAATGTCAACTTAATTCTGTTCCCACTGAAGTCAATGGGAGTTAAGCCAGTACAGAGCGTTTTTCAAAATCTTCACCCTAGAATCTGCATACCCATCTAAGTTCGATGAGTTTTATTCTTTGGAAGATTCCAAGTTATTAAGGAAGAGATTTTCAGTAGCACCTGAGGGATTTAGAAGCACAGTTCAATTAGTCTTTCACTGCAATTTGTGCTTCTAAATACCTGAGACAGGTTTGAAAATCTCATGCTAAAACCCCGTCTCAACTGTTGGTTAAAGCCTCAGTGCACATGTCTATTCCGATAAAAACAGGATTCCAGTCTGAGGCACATGCAGAATTTTGCGTGTGGTTAGATGGTATGCCAGGAGAATAGGCTGTCACATTATCGTTAACTATAGATGAAGGGCACTGTCAAGTGAGGAACATTTGAACAACATTGCAGACTCTGCCGTGGCGGTCCTGTGGTGGGTTCTGCTTAATAGCAAAGAGTCATGTTCTGTGACCCCTCTTAAACTGAGAGACACGTAACTCTCTGAAGATGCCAAGGTGGTAAGTTAGTATTCATTTCAAGCACGACGGGAGGATCTGGTGCTCCACTTTTTGGACTGGCATATCATTTAGTAGTGATGGATGCAGTTATACGTCAGTGAACATGATTTACATGGGTTTAAACGGCTCCTCTTGACGTGGTTTTTATACGGTGTTACCGCAGCCATCCAACAAAACCCTGCCCTGCTAGTTCAGTGAAGATGATCAGATTTAGGTGTCTTGACAGCCCTCGCTTTTTCTGCTGGCAAGAAAAGACATATCCCTGCTTTCCCAAATTTCATGGAAGAGGAAACACAATTCCTTTCAAGTGTCTGGAAGAGAAAAGAGGAGAGAGTTCTGTCAGTGTGTTAGAAACGGGGTGGGTTTCAGCCGTGGTTCTTAGAAGGAAGGGTTCAAAGCCCGGTGTTTGTGAGCAGCTTGGCTGGCAATGCCGAGTTAACTCCCTCACTGTTTGGGAGCTCCAGTGGTCCAGAGATTGGTCTAGCTTTTTTTTGCTCATAGGATGTAGTGTATGTTTTACACAGAAATGGGCATATACCTCTCTTCAGAGGTCAGATTCTCCTTCAGATATTTCTCACTCTGATGGAAAATAGTTAAACAGCTACTGAACAACACTCCTGGCAGAATGATGGTTTGGACCATACCAGTCCATCTCAGGACCTCTTGTGAAGCTGCCTTGCTTTACATTTTTAACTCTGCTGCAGCATAATTGAACAGGAATTTGGCGATCAGGCAGGAAGAAATGGGAGTAAGAAGCTGATAAATGTTTTCCTTTAAAAAGGATGGCTAAAAAAGGATATTAAATTTGAATTATTTTAGTGTGCAATACAGCACGCAACAATGAAGTGAAAGCTTGTAATTTATTACATGAGCTGTCCTAGTCATGCTAAAATTAAGCATAACAGGACAGGCAGTCTTAGTCTTTACTTGGGTAAGCAGATGGGTGATGGAGAGTTAAGTCTGTTTTTGTATCATGCCTTCTTCTCAGCAAGCCTTGTGCTCATGTTACGGGGAGGAAAAGCAGGAACATTACAGAGCATACCTAGAGAAATGCCAGATGCTCTTCTCCTGTGAGCTTCATCCTGGGGGATGAAGCAGCAGGAAACGAAAGGAGCCTCCTCCTGACGAATGCAGGGAGGTAGCAAGCTCTGCTAAGCAGGGTGAAATAGCTCCCCGGTTTGTAAAAGGAAGGATTCTGGGAGGTGAAGTAGCTGTAATTCATGAAACCCCTGCTAGCCTGTTCAAGGGACTACTGTGTTTTTCAATAGAGAGTGAGGAATTACTGTCTTTATATGCTGTTGAGCCTAAACCAAGCCCACTGGTGCAAAACTGTTTCAAGGGAGAGCATTTGAACTTGCACTAGAAATAGCAGTTAATGGCTGGCTCCAAAAGGTTCATGTTATATTAAGAGTTGAGATTTACTGTCTGGCCAGGATATGTCTTTATGAAAATACCTTTGTTTAAATATAGATAGCCCATTGGAGCTGCTTGATAAAGGAAAATACGAACTATGATGTCATGGGATTAGTCCTTGAGGTAGAAGGATGGGAGGTGAGAAGTGAAACATAGAATGGTTTGTGTTGGAAGGGACCTTTAAAGGTCATGTAGTCCAACACCCCCTGCAATAAGTAGGGATATCTTCCACTAGGCCCGGTTGCTCAGCCCCGTCCAACCTGACCTTGAACACTTCCAGGAAGGGGGCAGCTACCACCTCTCTGGGCAACTTGTTCCAGTGTTTCACCAGCCTCGTAAAAAATTTCTTCCTTATTTCTAGTCTAAATGTACCCTCTCTTAGTTCAAAAATATTACCCCTTGTCCTATCGCTACAGGCTCTATCAAAAACTCCCTTTCCATCTTTCTTATAGGCCCCCTTTAAGTATTGAAATGCTGCTATAAGGTCTCTCTGGAGCCTTCTTTTCTCTGGAACAAGGAACCCAAGCTCTCTCAGCGTGTCCTCACAGGAGAGCTGTTCCAGCCTTCTGATCATTTTCATGGCCTTCCTCCAGATCTGCTCCAACAGTTCCATGTCTGTCTTGTGCTGAGGATTCCAGAGCTGGGCACAGTACTCCAGGTGAGGTCTCTACCAGAGTAGAGGGACAAAATCACCTCCCTCTACCTGTTGATCATGCTTCTTTTGATGCAGCCCAGGATATAGTTTGCCTTCTGGGCTGCTAGCACGTATTCTTGGCTTGTGTCCAGCTTTTCATCCACCAACACCCCCAAGTCCTTCTCTGCAGGGCTGCTCTCAATCCCTTCATCACCCAGCCTCTTGATACCAGGGGTTGCCCTGAACCAGGTGCAGGACCTTGTACTTGGCCTTGTTGAACATCATGAGGTTTACACAGGCCCACTTCATGGTCCAGGTCCCCCTGGATGGCATCCCTTCCCTCAACTGCGCCACTCAGCTTGGTGTCATCTGCAAACTTGCTGAGGGTACACTCAATCCCACTGTCCACATCATGGATGAAGATACTAAACAGAACTGGTCCCAGTATGGACCCGTGGGGGACACCAGCTGTCACTGATAGCCATCCAGACATTGAGCTGTTGACCACTACTCTCTGGATGGGACCATCCAGCTAATTATTTATCCACCGAATAGTCTACCCATCAAATCCATATCTCTCCAGTGTAGAGAGAAGGATGTTGTGCTGTACTGTGTGACTTACAGAAGTCCAGGTAGATGACATCCATAGCTCTTCCCTTCTCCACTGAAGGGGTAAGCTGTTGGAGTGGTCACAGAAAACACACCATGTAGAGAAGGATGCAAAGGAGTGAGAAGACAAAAGTGTCCCCATGACGCAGATAAAAGGCTGAAGAGCTCCGGCAGCTTTTCTGATTTGGGATAGAAAAGTGCCTTATGCAGAGACTCCTTCCTGGTGGTCAGTCTCTGAGCAGGTACTTGCACAGTTTGTTTTACTTTGGTTTCTGTGAACAACTGCACCTCCTGATAAACATTAGAAAGGCCCCCTCAATTCTGCATGGCTTGCCTGGCCTGTAGGCTCAGTCCAGAGTGATGTGTAATGGGAGCTTTACTTTGACAGAAGCTCTGCACAGATTGGTGATTTGGAGAGTAACGTTTTCTTCCGTCTTGGTCTAATCTTGGAGGAAGTGAGTCACTGCTATCTTTCATTTGCTTGGAGGTTGTGCTGGTAGGGAGAACACATTATGTAAGAGTCAGGTTTCCTGTCCTTCCTTCCTATACCTGTTTCTCTCTTGTCTAACTCATCCCACTTACTGCGAAAGAAAGAACTGGACTTGAAATGGAGTCCATGAACAAGTGGCTCTGAAAAGGACAGATGAGCTATCTAATTAATGGCTTCTGTCCATTGCTGCCACCAAGCCTAGCCTACTTCTGCCTTTACCTGGCGGAAGGAGAAGAGATGATCAGGTAGCAGTGCTGTGCTGTTCCCCTCTGGGCAGAACCTGGGACCTATTCAGCTTCATGAGGAAACAGCAAACCTGCAGCAGCAAAACCTCTGTAAGATGTTAATCCTGTTGTAAGGATGATAGCGGTGCAGAGGTCATCCTTAGCAGGATGGGCAGGTGAGGTGTAGACATGGGCAGTACAAGAATTCCAGGACATTCCTTGGAGCCGTCCATAAACCTGTACAAATCCAGGGCCTCTAAAGATGCCTCCTCTCCCTCACCCCCGGCTGAGCTGTTCTTACAGTGCTGAGGCCGAAGGCTGGGACACAGTGCCTATCCTAAGGTGAGGTGAAAATAGCAGCGTAACCATTTTGTGCTGTTCTCCTTCCTGACGTAATCTAGTACTGTAAGTTTTACACACCAGTGCACAGATTACTGGCATTTACTAGGAAGCACGAGGAGCAGGCTGGCAACTGCTTGGAGGCATGCAGAATATACAGGCAATTGCTCTGGAGCATGGGGAACACGCAGGCAATTCAATTCCCAACTGGTTTCTAGGCAGGAGCTACCAATTAAAATTAAAAGAATAAAAGACTGCAAGCTTGGGACTGATGATATGCTCTGGAGAGAGGAGATGCCAACAGCTTGTGCTACAAAGATGCCGCTCTTTCAGCAGATTTCAAATGGTGAAAGAAACTCAGGTAACAGATCATTCTTTTCTTCTGGCTTCCCTGATTTTCATGTACTTAGTCGTGCAGCCAAAATTCCTACAAAGACAGACGGGGCTGCTCCCCGTGAATTCCAAGCAGCGAGCCAGCCTTTTGAGAGCTGATGCAGTCAATGTGCCGGCAGTCACATACCTGGGAAGTGAGATTTTAAAACCAAGCATCAGGTGTCTGAGCAGAGAGTGGTAAATTATGTGGCTTGGATAATCTACTAATGAGAGCATGGTATTTATATATGTATGAAAAGATTTAGGATTAAAAAAAAAAATTATCCATCTAATGTGTCTTTCACATTAATTGTTTATGAGTCTCTGAAGCAGACCTCCCCTTCTGATGGGCAGAACTGAAGCCTAACTAGGTAAGGTTATTAGACATACATGGGATCCACAAAGCTGGGATTTATCCTGTTCCCATTGCAGTGGTCCCTGAGGATCATGTAGGAAGTGAGCAGGTTTTAACTACAATTACCAAACTGCAGCGACCATGGGACAGATGAAGTCGTAAATCACAGTCTGTCATTGGTTATAAAGTCAAAGCATGCTTCCCTTGCTCCTCCCAGAAGTCATGTGAATGTTAATGAACTAGTCAGGTGGAGGCTGTTAGGTGGGAGAATTTTCAGAAAAAGCAGGGAGTTTCTCAAATTTTTTAATGAGTTGTACAAAAGAAGATAACATAAAGACTAATAGCACTAATAGTGCATCAAGACATGGACGTTGTAATGGTGGTGCAAGGCAAGAACTGTGATCTTACCTGAACTCCCTGCCAACCAGAGAAAAAGCTGTACTGTCAGCTACTGAAAAATGGTGGCACTATCCAGTCAAAGTGTCTAGAGGTAGCTTATGCATTGTTTTAAGAAGTCTTGTGCTATGTGAAGCAGAGTAAGAAAGTGAAAACCTTTCAGGCACTCCACCTCCACTGCGTAACTTGGGAATCACTGGACTCCACACCACAGGACTTCAAAGTCATTGTGGTACCTTGTGTCAACACAATTCTGCTCCATGAGGGTTTGTTTTGTGAAGGATGAATGGCGTGGCTTTCAGATTTCTCTTAACGCAGGAGCTGATCCACTAGCAGGTGCAGGATGGAAGCGTTTATTATTGCTTAGCTTAATAAACCGCATTTGAAATTACGATATTGATTACAATGCTGAATGAAAAGGCTGAGCTGGCGTTACAGTATTTGACACAAGGAGCATTTTAAAATGTTTACGCTGGTTGCATGGTGCAGCAGTATTGTTTTTGGAAAGCAATAGACGTAAAATATGGTGTTGCATCGAAGCACTAGGTGCTTCTGAATTCATTTACTTAAGTTTAGATCTAAAAATCAAAGACGTTGCATGGCAAAAGGTGCTCACCCAGAGTTCTTGTCCCCATTAACAATCATAAGCTAACACTTGCTGTATCAGTTCACCAAATTAATGACATTAAAGCACAGCAAAAATACATTTGCAGTAACCCTGATAAGTTCTGTAGGATCTCCTGACAGGATAAACATGTCTTCTCTGCCCTCCTTTTTTTCCCTCCCCCCCCAAACAAGCAATAAAAACATTTTGCATAAACAAATTCCAAATTACAACTAATCATAGGAAAGCTGACAAATGTATGCTATGCTAGTCTGTGAAAATACTAATCAAAGCAGCCTGTCAATTGTTAAAGTTAATGATTTAGATATGCAAAACTCCGACTAAATTTTTGTGGATAATTACATAATTACGCCTCGGTTAACACAATCAAAAATAGCAATTGCATGCTCCATCTTGAAATCACCATGGCAGTTCCCTGCTAGCTTTAAAAGGCCTCTTCACCCTTGTTCCCCCTGCACACAAAGTGCAGTAAGGAAAGGGAAGAAACCTGGGAGCCACCTGGGAAAGAAAAGCAACTGTGGTTGGTGCCTCCTGCCTACTCCATCCACTCTTTGCCTTCTGCAAAGACAAGCCCCCTGGAGAACAAAGCACCTGCAGGAGTGGGTGGAGATGTGGAAAAAGCCAGCCAGATAACGGAGGATTGGAAACAGGAGATCTGCTGTTACAAGCTGCAGTAGCAGCACATCTACCTGTGGTTTGAAATATGTGTGACAACAAACTTTTCCTGTGGGAGGAGGCCTTTGAGGTTGAAGAGGAGGGAGTTCATACTGTAAATAATACAGGAACTCAGGACTGGCAAGGCTTACCTAGGTCATTCCATTTTTCATTAAATTATCAAATCATTCAAAAGTTCATTTTGATCCTGAAGAGTACCTTCCCAAGTGTTTGGTGTAGAAGGGTCTGTCGAGCTCTTTCAGCCAGACTGGCACCCCTGTGAGCTATGAAATGTCCTTTCCACCTGACCACATGCTTAAAGCCTTTGTTGGAGGTGCCAGAGGAGGGGAGGCTCTCAGGGGAGGGGAAATGAAAGGGGGTAAGCAAGCCCAATCCTGTTGGGCATTGGTCTTTTTTCAGCTCCTTTGAAAATAGCTCTGAGTCTGTTCTAAGGACCTTTGAAAAGCCTAGTCCCTGGAAATCTTGAATTTCTCTTGCAGCACTGGTTTTTTTCCTTCTGTTGCCTTCTTGCTCTCTTTTTATACTATGTCTACTTTTTAAACTATACAGTGTAGAGATTCCAGATGTCGGGAATCTCAGGGAGGTGACACAGTATAAATAAAATGAATATTGGGCTCTTTCCTGAATGTCACATTGACTGGGATGGGGTAATGATAGCGATAGGAATTTAAAAAGTAATATATCTCTTGTGTAATTTTTTATCATAATTTTTCTATACAGTTTTCATTAAATAGATAAATGACCTAAGTGAAAAAGAGAAATAAAGTGAAAGCATAAAATCAGTCCCTGTCAAGAGCTAGATAAAAAGAGCCAGGGCCCAAGCCTTCTGAAATTGGCTGCCTAAACTAAATCTGCAAGTAGATGTTCAGGTGGATTGACTGGCTTTACTAGTTGCTTACTAGTAGTAGGGACCTAACACATGAGGGAAGCAAATGCACATTGATGCCCCCCCCCCCCCGATTATGCTGTCAAAGTCAGCTTCAGCTAATTAATGTTATGGGGCCCATTATTGCTTTTGTTATATTTTCAAGAGTAACTATTACCAGTCCACTCGGTGGGTTGCTCGGCCTGTAATAAGGGCATGAAATTAAATAGTAGTGCCGTTGGATGTCTGAATGAAACCCGAAATGTTGTTTTGGAAACCTCGCAAGCACCTGGAGCAATAGCAGGGCTCTGAGGCACTATTCACCAGTCTTACACTGCTTACTTCTGCTGCACTGATGAAGCAAAAATAAACTTCCTGTACTTGGACAGATTTTAAACATTTTTCTACAAGACAGAAACCAGATGGAATATTTTCACAGCTGACACCAAAATTCACAGTTTTCGTGACTTCTGTGATATTGTGATTTATACAGGGACTTTCTGTATAAGCAGCCCTGAGCAGACAGCCTCTTGCCATTCAAGCTTTTAAACATTATTTGGATTGGTAGGTCAAAAGATTGTATTAGCTGTGTGAAATGTGAACTATCGGTGGATTTAAATCATAGCTCTGTGGGCTGTTCTGTTTCTGCATCTCGACTGTAAGTCATGATAATAAAATATGTTAAAAGTACGCTGCTCCAAAATGGATAGCAAACCCTTAAATGCCTTGAAATTCATCATTTCTAGAAGCAAACAAAAAATTCTTATGTCAGGGCATGAGCACAAGGCAGGCTATTGTCTTCAAGCGTTTGCTAGCTCTCTTAAAGGGAGGACATGAGTGGCAGAAGGCATTCTGCTTGGGGCTGCATGTTTCACAGGCAGTGTATTCAGATAAAGATAAACCTGACAAAAAAAGTGTTGAAGGTTGGGTTTGGCATGTGTTTGTTTGTTTGTTTTTCCCTGCTGGGGACTGATGAAGCCAAGTCGAAGCTGCTGGTAGACTGGGTAGAAGGAACCAGTGGAGAGTGTGGGACCTGGCAGAGCTGGATGCAGGCAGGCGTTTTTCCCCACGTCCTGTTTCCTTTGCTCTCCATTTATGCCTGGATCAGTTTGTTGTTCTTTGCAGCAGTCGAGCTTCTTCCCACCTTTGTGAGAATTCATGGTTTCCTGGGAAACTTGTGTTGACCTGTGCCTGAAGAAAACTTCAGAAACGCATTGATTTTTCTGTTTTTACGGGGCTTTCTCTACGCACGAGAGCAGTATTTCAGCAACCCTGGTGGCTGCCTGCCTCTTTCCAGATGCAGTCCCAGATTTTATGTTTTCCTGTCACAGTGTTAGGTGATGCGGCTTTTGGCTGTGTGATATCCTTACAAACCTGGAGCAGCATGTTGGTGTTCCTGGTGCTAACAGTACTCAGGAGTTCAGCCTGCTGAGGGAGGCAGCGTTGGAGGTATTCTTTGTGTGTGTGTATTTGTAGGATCCCATACTCTCAAATCAACCTCTCTTCCCATCCAAGAGAGCTGGTGTGCACAGGGCTCCAGAGATCAGAGAAGTGCCTTGGCTTTAATCAGGTGTTTTCTTAGGAAGGGATGTGTTGTTGCTAGGGGATGTAATTTCTTTCCAGCTCTGAGAAAGATGGAGGTATATATAATTTTACGTGTTTTATAATGTGTGCGCCTTATCTTTATAGGAGGATTTATTGTGTAAATCAATGACAAAATAAATGGTAACAGCTCCTACACAGATAGGGCAAGGGAAAGGCTCAGTTTCTAATGTGCTTTTCATGCTCAACGAGTTCTTAAGGCTACTGGCATACCAAAGTGTCCTTCAGTCTTCTCTAACGTATGTGCCAGTCACAGTGGTCAAATGAAGTAGCATAAAACCACATTTATCCTTCATAATGAAATGGCAGTTGATGTTGTTTGGACCTGATGTGCAAGACTTCTCTCCCCAACCCCCCCTTGCCCCCCCCCGAAATAATGGTAGAACTATGGTAGAGACAGAGGAGGATACTAATCTGTAGCTGATCTTCATATCTTACTGAATTGTATACTAAATAAATGTTGGTTCCAATGATATCTGCTGAAAATTGGCATACAACAAAACATTTGGTGATAACATATGGAAGGAGGTGTGGGAGACAGTTAGAAGAAGCTTTCCTTTTTTTCTGTACATGTTTATAATCCAGTGTCCTCAACATTATCAATACTGCATATTGAAACTGTCTGTATGCAACCTGGCTTTCCAAAAAAAAAAAAAGTGCTGGTGTGAGTAGAAAATACTGCCATTCTTAACACGTTATTTTACCATTTGGACCTTTTTTGCCTGTGTTTTTTTTTTCTTTCCCCCCCCCCCCCCCCCCCCGGCAGCCTCAGTGAATACAGACACTGTATTCTAAGGTTCATGCTAATGAGCAGTTGTTTAGAAGGTTGTAGCACAAATCTGTAATGCTCTCCTATAGACAGTCACTGAAATCCAGGAAACCACATTTTAAATACAATGCTGATATATATCCATGGCAGTTTAAACAAATGCAGTCACTTTTGCAAGATACTTCCTTTGGCTGTGCTGATCTGGCAAATTACTTAAATGTATGCTTAAATTCCATGTGTACTTGCTTTGAAGTCAATGGGATTACTTATATGTTTATATACTCTGGTGGTTTGAGGCCTTAAAACATAGGAGGACAGTTAGCATTTAGAAAAATAGGGCTGGAAGGAGCCTCAAGAAGTCCCCCTTCACCAGGACTGGTTATATTTATGTCATTCCTGGCAGAATTTTTTTTCTAGGCTGTTCTTAAAAACATCTAGTGATGGACATTCCAGATTCCATAGCTTTCCCAGGCTCCATCACAGTGCTTCACTATTTTAATTATTATAAATGTTTTTCTCTAATGTCTGACCTGCATCCATCTTGCTGCAAGTTAAACCCATTATTGTTTGAACTTTCTAACATGCAAGAATCCTGTGTGACAAGCTTTTACACGTTCAAAGTCTTAGAAGTGCCTTCCCAAGAATTATTTTCTCTGATGATGCCAAAGTTTTCAAATCTTTTCTCCTGGACACATTTTCTGGACCTCTAGCCGCTTCCATTGCCCATCTTCTGGGACTTTCCAGTTAGTCCATCTCTGCCTTGCATTCTTCTTCTCTCCATCCCCCATTGAATTTCAGCCCTCTTCTTGACACCACTGTAATTTGTCAACATCTCCTCAAACTCTGAGCCTTCATACTTGCAGTTGTCCTATGCACAGCATGTCTATAGTCTTCAAGCACAGTAAGCGTTCTGTTTTGTGGCCAGATAGTTCACAAAAGTAGTGAACAGAATCACATCCACAGCAGAGTTTTGTAATCCTCCTGTTCCCACAGATGGTTTGCTTTGACTATGGGCAAATGAGAACTTTCTCTACGCATCACACCCAACCACTTTTATACCTGTCTCGCCACCATTTCGTTCAGACCACGTTTTGTTAGTGTGCGTGTGAGAGTGACATTTGAGACAGCACCAAAAGCTTTACTAAATCAAGAAACGTGACATCTCCTGCTTTGCTTCTGCCACGAGGCCTGTTCCTATAAGGCAGAAGGAAATTAAATTGATTTGACAGGATTTATTCTTCACAAATCCATACTAGCTGCTATTCATTTCCATGTTATCTTCTAGGCGCTTACAAATAGTTTGATTACTTGTTTTGATGTTTTTCTGAGTACTGAAGACAAATTGACTGGCTGGTAACTCCTTAGCTCTGCTTTCCCCCCCTTTGTAGAGCTGGGTATTCTGTTTGCTCTTTTCCAGCCTTTTGGCACCTCATCTTCTATCCTTGCATTCTCAGAGGTGACTGTCCAGAGATTCAGAGATTGCATAAGTGACTATTTAAGAATCCTGAGTTGAAATTCATTGTGCCCAGTCAACTTGAAGACCTCTGATTTAGTTAAGGGCATTTTAATCTGCTCTTTTTAGGCCATCACCTTCCTGCTACTACATCTTCTGTTCCTTCTCTGCACTGGCATCTGTGTTTGTTAGAAGTTTCTCAGCAGCACTACCAATTCTCCTAAACTTTCTGGTTTTGCCTTCTATGAGAGTTCAGGTCAACTGCCAGAGTTTAATCCTGCCAGCATCAATGGTTGTGTTGCTTCTGGATCAAGGCTTAACTGGAGACTATGGAAGGAACCTCGATTACTGGTTCTTACTTGGGCAGCAGTCTTGCTGAAGTGTGAGAGCCCTGAAGGAAACTAAGAACTGCAATAATGGGACCTGTAGTGGGTTGCGATTTGGGATGCCTGCAGACCAAATGGTGTAGGGCAGGGTTTGAGCTGGTATATCCATTCATTTTCAATCAGAACAAATAGCTCACCTGTCATTCCTGGAGCTTAATGAACGCTTGTGCCACAGCATCATTCCTCTTTGTTAGAGCCGAGAGTTTATTTTAACAAATAGTATATATTTAGAGAACAAATTGACCATGTTGTATCTACCTCCTAAAGTTGTTGTTTGTGGTGAGGCTTTCTTGTTTACAGTTCTTCACTGCTGGTCAGGTACCAGAATGGTAACTTCATCCTCTATCTGCTTCCCCCAAAAAAGTGAAGTAGGGAGCATCATTAGAAACTTGCGTACATTTTAATTCATGACAATTTCCATGATGTCAGTTTTTCCATAGTCAAAAGAAGAACGTTAGTTGAGATTACTATTGAACTAGTAACAATTTACTGTATAGAAATCAAAACTTTCTGTGCTAATTATATTTATGAGGGCTTTTAGTTCCTCTCTTATAGCAGAGTATTTTAATTCCTGTTATATTTTTGCATAACCTTTTTTTTGAAAGAAATGCAAAAATTCAGTAGCCAAGCTTGTCATTTTAAGATGTGCAATGAGAGGCCAGGCTAAAAGAAACTGCAATATTCTATATAATTTCATGGGGGCTTCTAAGGAAATATGCCAATTTTATGGGGGCTCTTATGGAAAAATCCTGATTTCATGTGGATTCAGGTGAAAAGGTAAATTTCATGGGATTTCTGAAAATGGCTGGATTTCACTGGTTCCATGAAATCTATGACAGCTATGGAAAAAATGCACAGTTCTTGTCATGGAGTAAATTTTTATTGCAGTCTGCACAACTTTTATTTTCTGTGTACATCTGTTCCTCTGACACGTATTATGCATTCTGGACCTCTTCCTCATCTTGTAGTCTCTTCCTGTGAATATTTTACTCTTCTTGATGGATGCATAGTGCTCTGATCCTCAGATGATAGAAATCCATGACTGCCTACAAAGGAGGTTCAGTGTGCGAGTGTGTGTGGGGGAAGGGCATGAAAAATAAGAAATACTAAATACAGTCCTGGGGATTTCATATTTTATGGTAATACCAGCTTATTTTATGCAATATAGGAGGGGAAAATAATCAGCACTAAGGAACAGGAATGATTTATCATATTCAATGTCAGATCTAAGCAATGTAGCATCAGAAGCAACCTACTTGCAATTTGTAAAATCCTGGCTTGTGCAGAGGGTCCAGCACAAGACCACCCGCGGAACATACAAAGCTTTAGAGGAGAACGACTGTGTTGTGGCATCTCAATTTATCCTGTAAGCAATGCCCTCGCTGGCTAGGACACACATGTGACTGTAGCATGCTTGCGTTGCTCCCTCTCTTGATAGAGGCAGCAGAGCTGAAATAGATCTTGCTTTTCAAGGAGAGAAATTAAGACATAGAGGAGAAAAGGAATGCATCCTCAGACAGGGCTTGAAAATCAATGGTGAGATGAGGTGAAAACTTGCAGGAAGGCTGTGTCGGAAGGGCATGGGAAATGACAAAGAAAAAGCGATATTAGATAAGTGGAGGAATCAGAAAGGAAAGAATTGTGAGGCAGATTAAGCCAAATCTATGCAGGGTTTTAAATGAAGAAGTCTGAACAGTGTCTTGAGACGAACCGGGAGCCATCTGATTAGCTTTGATTTAATGATATTCTTGAACATCTTTGTGTGCCTGAGCAGCCAGAACTGAGAACATTCCTGACAGCGGAGATGAAGCCTCTCCTAGTGAATTGCCTTCCCCTCAGCTGAGGGGAGACGTGGAGAAATGTCACAAAGTACTGCAGAGGTGGTGGGGCTGTGGGTCGTTTTTCACACAGGAAAAGGGGCAGAAAGAAATACCAGGGTCCTCCGTGATGTCCTGGACCATTCCAGCTTCCATGAGAAACAGGAAGCAGAGAGCTGCAGCTGAGGCTAGCTATTGATGCACATCAAGCCTTGTCTATATTTAGCAAAGCCAAGGGGAGGTTCTGAGGAACAAGAGGGTCAAATGAAAAGCAACATCTGGTGCATGAGGGAGTTGTTCAAGTTAGCTGCAATGGGCACAGGTATTTGTGCTGCACTTTATGCTGTTCTTTACTGCCTGCTACCCACTCTTCTCATGAAACCTAATAAGTTCCCAGATCTGTATTCCCTTTTGCTGTGTTTCTGTAAATGCTAAATAGAATTTTGCCATGTATAATGTTTTCCAGAGAAAACATCATCACCTTTGTTATATTTTGAAGGAAGTTTTGGCCTGTTGGGACCTAGAACTGCTTTTCCCCTTTCCCCATCAAACAACCTGCAATCCAGCTCTCCTTTGCATAATCCTATTTCAAATATGAACAATATGAATCCTCCAGTTTATGCTAGCAAGGAAATTTGAGTGGTTATATTTCATCATTGCCTTAGAGAAGAAGGGCAGGGCAGCTGCCAAGCTGTCTTTGTACAGCTTTTCTCTGCTGAAATCTAGTGAAGAAACTGTAGTCATCTTGATAACACATTCAAGCTTTTTTTTTTTCTCCCCTCTTTTGCTAGCTCACAGTATCAGCAAGTTAGGGCTGTGCATTTTTCATTTGCAATAGATAATAACAGCCTGCCCACCTCATCCCCAAAGGGTACAGGTCAGACAAGGTCCAACTATCTCTGGCTTCAGCTTCCTGATATATCTGCCTCTATCTTGGTGACCCTCAGACCACGGTAGTGATGCCTATATTACCTCTAAGATTTCTAGTGAAAAAAGGCTAGTTAAAATGTTCTATACCATCATGTAGTAAACTAGTTGGAAACCCACTATTTAGCTTTAGTGAGCTTTTCAACATAGGAAAGGGATGTTCATCTTGAGAATAGCAAAGTCTAGAAGGAGATGTCTGTAATAGCATTGACTAGAGAAGCCTGTAGGTCAGAAGGAGGCAGGTCAGGAGGAGGCAGGAGCCTTCATGAGGAGCTGTGGGAGGTTGAGGTGGTTGGTCTGCCACTGGTCTCTGCCATAGTGACCCTTCCTTTGCCAGGGAGCTGAACCATGCTCTGCAGGGTTGACTACTAGCAGAGCTTCTCCAGCCCCACTCTTCATGTACAGCAGGGCAGGGTTGGTGTTTGTGTCTCTTTGGGGCTTCATGCTGCACCTGGTCCTCATGGTGTAAGCATCAAAGCTAGGTGTGATGTCTTCTGGGATCGGAACAGGATGTGTCAGTACTTCTAGTCAAGAACATAGACCAGTTTTGTTCTTTGAAACTTTCCAGTTACTCCTTTTCCTTACATACAAAGTACACTTGCCTTATGTCTTTTGTCAAGTCAGGTAAGAAGAAAATGTCCACTTTGTAATATATTTTGGCAGACTGTCCCTTTTTCCTCAGAAGCAATTTGTGCCAATATCTAACTAATCAACCAACTAAATATACATGGCTAATGCCTACAAACTTAGTCATGCTGTTAGGCCTTGCTTGCTGAAAGTGTTCTGTTCACACCAGATGCTGCAACCCTGACCATACCTTTGTGGATTAGCATGCTGGATTAAATATGTGTACAGAACTGGCGATCAGAGTAAAAGGGCATGGACTATCTGAGCCTTTACTCTCAAATGTACCCCATGGGTAAGGTAGATGGATTAGTATCATCACATGTAATCGTATAATTTTAGCTGTCAACCCCCTTGATCACCCCCACTTTAGGAATCCCCAAATATCCACAGAGAGCCATGAGGCCCCGGGATGCCTGAGTTCACACAGGCAAGGATGCACAGTACCTGTAGTGGTTGTTATTTCCACCAAGGGAGAACTGGATGGCACCCCAGCTATTTCCTTTTGGGTGTCTCCTTTCAAAGCAGTCAAAGGCAGTGGGACTGGGAGTGCTCAATGCCTTGCTGTTTGGATGTGTCTGACATTGTAATTTCTTCTCCAGGGTAAGCTGGCTAAATTAATTTGATTTTAAAGAAGTGAAGCACTGAGACTGTGCCTGACATTTTCAGGATTCCAGGACGCTATGTTCCCAGATCAATATGCTGATTTAGTAACATAACTTATGCTCAGGAAGGCCATGTGACACTCCCAGACCCATCCATCTTAGTCGAGCATTTCCATTACAGCTGCGCAAATCCAGGACAGCAAGTGAGATTTTTACAAGTTTCCCATTAGAAAGGAATAGTGTGGAATTACAGACACCCGCCTTACCTACCCCCCACCATCCCTCAAATACCAGATTTGAATATATGTGTTTTCTCACATTTGAGTCTCAAGCAGGCACTGACACAAGACCATGTCTGTGTTGCTAGCAGTCAAATAGGCAGGCACACATATACATAGATATGCAGATACAACAATAATAGCCTACTTCCCATAAAATGTGTACTTGTATATACAGATAAAGATGATCTGGTTTTAAGCAGGCACTTTTTTGGATTAAAAGATATACCTGAAAAGATAAAAGGGCACTTCAAGTACCAAGACATCATGTAGTTAAAAATCAAGGAGAGATTTAAGTTCTTCACAGACTTAAACAGTATCAGAATAGTGCACAAAATGTAGTCAGAGTTTCTCCACATGAAAACAAACCAGATATCATTTGGTCATGTGGCTCATTTAATTTATATAAAAAGTGTTTGGCTGTAGGCCATTCATGTTTATGATATCCACAGAAACAGCACACTGGAGACAGTGGCTGTTGTGTCACTCAAACAAAATTGACTGTAGGACACAGACAATATGAGTGAACTTCTTATTCTGGCAAAATTCTTGGTAAAAGTATATCAGAAAAAATGCTACTCTCACTTTCTATGTTAAACAGCTGGCATTGCAGCTTTCTTACATGACACAATGCTTAGGGTTTATACTTCCTTTTACTTACAAGGTACTGGCAACGGCATCTCCTAATAGTGCTAGAAAAATCTTTGTATGGTAGTTATTTCAAGGTGCACAGAAATTCTGTTTTAAATAATGAGCGGGCTTTCTCTAATGAACAGAGCAGAAATGAATGTAGTTAGTCGATCATAGCAGTGCAGTTGCCTAAATCTTGAACCAGTACCACTTGTTTCCATATTTGCCCAGCTTTGATTTGGGATATTTTGGTACTGTGCTGTTTACCCGGAGGGATATTTGCCTGACTACAGCTTTTAAGAACAGGTTTAAATTTATGCTGGAAAGTGCCTGCGCCTTACCAAAGGATACAAGGATTAGGAAAATGCCTTTCCTACTCCAAGTATCGCAAGTGCTCCTGAAGTTGTCACGTCCTTTATGCCCCACGCTGACAGAGCCTTGTACATCAGAACCTTTGTGCTTGCCAGGGAACCAGGATTTGTAGGATCACTGAACTTACCCATTTTGTATATCAATCTGCGAGGCAGCACTTCAATCATGTATTTTCAAGGTTAGAGTGTTCATTTTGGCCTCATACTTGCAAAGTGGCATAGAAATGCTATGCACGGTCCATGGTAATGCTATAATCTATTGCTTTCTAAAAGCCACCCAAAGTACTGCACTGTAATCAAATAGCAATTCTTGATGACATCGTGTGCTCCAGATGTATCCTGAAACAGACTGACACAAATATGTCATTTAAAGATGCACCGCCAATCAGGAAGTCTTGCGAAAGGGAGCACTTGTGTACAAAGGGTTTTAATTTATGGCTTTGTTTTAATGAAGCATTTGCTAACAGTGAAGCATTTGTTCTGTCCCAGTTACTCTCAACAAGGTAACTGAAGTAGCTATATTCTGACCTGCAACATGGGACCAGCCTGAGGTTAGTTTATGTCTGTGAGGAAGAAAATAGGCCTGTGACTCCTACTCCTTACTTGACTTTGGTTGCTGACCAAAAAAACACACTGTTTTTATACTGGGAAAGAAGAAAACAACCAAAAAATTATAGAATCATTAAGGTTGGAAGAGGCCTTTAAGAATAGAAGACTTAGACTATGAAAGCAGATCTTAAAGTGGCTGTTTCTAACTGGGTTTTTTTTTCTTCTTCTTTTTTACTGCAGAACCTATGAATCTTCCAAAATATAATTGCTTTCTGCCTCAGGTGGTTCTTACAAACATTAGCAGGTTACTTTACGTAGTATGGAGGACTAGAGTTTTTCACAGAATCATGGAATCATGGGATCATTTAGGCTGGAGAAGACTTTTAAGATCACCGGATCCAGCTGTTAACCCAGCACTGCCAAGACAGGCTTTTGTCAGGCTTATGTAATTGAAAATGTCTCCTTTCTCTTTTGTTGTCCCTTGAATGTTCGGTTAATGATTGGACTTGATGATCTTAAAGGTCTTTTCCAATCTAGGCAATTCTGTGAATGTCAGTCAGGGGACAGTGTCCTTCCTGACTTCCCTTTTTTTTGAGAGGCGTCTAAAATGACCACTTCCCACCCCATTCCTCCAGGAACCCTGGCTGAGCAAGCTCACAGTTCGTAATGCTTCACGTCTAACTTTTGCTGATGTGCTTCCAGCTCCTTGAGTGGCCAGTCTGCCTGTGCTGCCTTCCTGGCTCTGCTGGACACCTAGTGTCTGCCAAGACAACACAAGACATCTGCTAAATGTCCACTTGTTGACTGGGGTGTTGTGTAGCCCAATCCAGGTGTCCTTTCTGCCATGCTCTCCTATCATTCTCCCACCGGTTGTGGGAGTTGCTCTTTCATGCCGCAAGATACCTCATCCAGGTACCTTCAGGTATGGAAAACAGCCTCAATTTCTCTTTCTTGATAGCGGGAGGTAGGTAAGTTGCTGCGCATCTTCTTGCTGTATTTCTGAGAGTAATGACAAGGTGTCTGTATGGGTGGGCCAGCCTCTGCCTCTATCTGTGAGAGGCAGACACGTTTACAAAGTCAGCCAGATTTTTAGACCTGTCTAGGACAGGCATACTTTTAAGCCTCGCATGGAATACAAAACACATACATCATCATTACTTTGTTACCAGTCACTAATGAAAATGAGTAAAAGTTCACAGTATGTTCAATGTTATACCTGATTTTTGGTGTAATATTGCTCTGGGTCTCTGTGAGAATGTAACCTAGATCTCGGGAAGCAACAGACCAAGTTTGACATTGCGAGTATATCCAACAATGTAAATACAGTCATTGCACCTTAATTTGCAGAAATGTAATATTTAGCTACTTCTGGTAGATTTTAAAATGCTTTTCAGCACAGTTTACTTGAAGATGATTTATTTTGTAAGACAACCTGGCCAACGCGATGGTTCTTGGAGTCCTAAGTTCTGTAGCATAAAGAGAAGCGAGCATATTTATGCCTTGTAAAGCCAGCAGAAGTCTGTCTGTTGACATTCATGGGACTCTGGATTAGATCTTTAATGAACATCTCCTGCTATCATTATAGGAGCAAATATTGGAACAGCATCATGAAAACTTCAGTTTTAGTCGATACAAAGGATTTATTAAATTTTTTTAGAACATAAAGTAGTGTGAAAATTGCTTCTTCGCCTGCTGCTCTTTTCATGCTTATCCCACAGTGACCTGAGCCACCCTAAATAATATTTTGTCAGAAAGGATCTGAGGCCAAGATTAGGGCAAAGGAAGAAGCCATGCAATGTAACATCGGCCAGTTGCTTTGAAACAAAAGGACAAGTTGCAAATTCAGAAGTCCAATCTGAATGCACCCAACAAGATGTGGGGAGAACTTTGTGAATCTGTTAAGAATTTCCCAGGTGTGGTGTGCTGGGTTGCAAAGAACCTGATAGTTTGGAAATGTAAACACAAATATGTAAAACTTAAGACACAGAATGAATGAATCATGTTAATTTTACACTGCCCCCCCTTTGGACTAATTAGTGCAAATTAAACGCTGCACTTGTCAGGCACAGCAGTTTGTGCACCGTGTATTGCATTAAGAATTATTCTTGGAACCATTTGCACAATGAGAAAATAGTGTGAAAATATTTTTATTTCAATTAGTGGTAGTTTCACAGTCATTAAAAGATTTCTGTAATAGGCTTAGACTCCCATGGCCCGCGCAGCTGCATGAGGTCTGGTTTGCATTCAAAGGTGGGAAAAAAATGTAGTGGGAAGGCAGACATTTAGCTGACTGGATTTACTTAATTACCCCCCACCCCATTCTAAAATGCCAAACCAGGCTGATCAATTATCTGTCCCTTCATCAGAGGCCAATTGCTTAATTGCAAATTATCCCTAATAATTACACAGTCAAATAACTACTGGATTTATTTTTAATGAATGTGGGAGCCCTTAACAAGGATTTAAATGTACCCACCAGGATTACTCAAAATCGACAGCTATCAAAGGGCTGGAATCTGCCACTCTCACTTACGTGGAGGAGAACCTCACCCCGCTTATTTTCTGTTCGTTTCCAGTGAGACTCGGGGAAGTAAAGATGCCGTGTCCGTGCTTGGTGATGTTTTTAGGGTCTAACGTTCTCCTTGTTTCAGTGAGACAGGCTGAAAAGGAGAGATTGCTGAACATGAGAAAGGGCATCAGAACATGGGATGCTGTGAAGCCGGGGCAGAATATAGCACAGAGCGCAGAAACCCTGCCAGTACCAAAATGAGATGGAGCTGTGCCAGGCAGCAAAACAGATTGTCCGAGCAGCAGCGGCCGGCCCTGGGAGGCACAGCCAGGGCGGGGAGGGGGCTCTGCCCACGGGGCTGGGGGCCTGCCCTCACCCTGGGATACATCGCTCCCAATGGCCCCTGCAGCGGGAATGTCATCAGCGCTGACACAAAACGCAAGGCAAGGCTTTTGACGCTTGGTTTCCAGTTTTGACAGAGGGAGGAAACATAAGGTGTCTTTTTAGTATTTTATCTTTTCTCTTTTCCCCTCCCTTCTCTCTCTCCTCCCTTCAATAGCTTTCTCTCTTCAAATTACCTTAAATCACGGGATCCGTGGGCCCCGTTCCGTGGTGCTGGCCTCTCCTCAGCCTGGAAACAAGAGGTATACTTTGAAATACTAAACCAAATGAGAACAGGAATTTAAATGTAATGCTGTGTCTGCTCACAGGCAGGCAAAGAAGATTCAGTAGCTGAATAAGTAACAGAAAAATTGGAGTGTGAAGGAGGAAATAAACTGAATGCAAAGGAGCGCACAAAGGGGAGCTAAACTACACACGCTTTCTAACGTGGTGCAGGTAAACGAAAGCAGCTGAACTGTTTTTGAAATAGAAATTCAGCATCTGTCTGTTCTTTATCTTTCTTTCATTGACGTCCAGAGGTCCGGTTCAGAATTGGGGTCCCACTGTGCGAACCACACTAAAACCACTGTAGCTCGGTGTCTCCCACCGCCGTGGCCCAGCATCTAAGCAAAAGCGCTCTCTCACTGCTGATTTGCCTTTTCACTCCTGTGTTGCTTGCTCTTTGTAGGTCATGTGTAAGCAATTTTTCTGCTGCTTTTTCTAGGAGGTTAAGTAATTAACTTGGAGGAGAATGGAAAGCTGTGATCTCGCCTTCCTTTGAAAGGCCTTTTCCTGAGATTTCCGCAGCATGCCTCTTCCTCTTCTGAAATTTCTTCCTCTGGATTCTTGCACAGGGAGTTGATATTCTTGACATCAAAGCCCCAGCTGGTATCTTTCTTGATTGTGAAGCATGCTATGGTATATTACACTCCTAAAGAGATTTTAACACTGACGAAGTGAGGCGTGAGGGAATATTGGACTGCTTTGTTTTGTGAGTTCCTTTTTCATGCCAGAGCCCTGTCTACTTGCACTCTGCTGTGACGGGTGCCAAAGTTTGCTAATGTGACCATAGTGTGAAAATTTCAGATTGCGCTTAATGGCTCAGTGACTGGAGGACACAGTCCTGAAGTTCCTGAAATATGGCTGGATCTTCTGGTTGTTACTGCTTGAAACAGTGACCCCACGACTGGTGTAAGCTTGACTAAAGGCTCATGTTGGCTTTGAACGTCTTCTCTAGTCTGCCTGTGCCATTGTTCAGTCTGTTGGGTTTGTTCCGTGCAGGGTTAATTAGGAACACACCATGGTTACTACATGTGGAATTAGCACATTAAAGTCAATGTGGATTTCTACCTATGCCCCTTGTTCACAGAAAGGAAACCAAGACCCTGCACTTGGAAAGTAGTTGCTGGATTTAGTCTCAGTATCAGATCCAGTATTGGGGTAGGGAGAATCGTCCGCCCATCCTTTTAAACTGAACATATCTTTTATTTCCTATTTTTCTAATTGATTGACCTCACCCTTCGATATTTTTATTACCAGTTTCTCATTCCTTCTTTCTTTTGCCCCCTTCAACACACATCCCAGGCTGCACTGCTGTTTGCTCTTCTTGTGGTTGTGGTTATTTGTGGTTAGTCTTGACTTTTAATTGCATCCAGAATAACTTTTCCCAGCATCTGCACCCCTGAAATAAATGCCAGTAACGGTTAAGGGAGCCAGAATCTAGCTCAATATTAATAAGAAAATTCCAGCACTGCTGCTTTTCTTCTGCTTTCCTTTTTAATCTGGAATCAGCACATCTTCCAGCTTCAACTCCCTTGTCATTTGTTCAGCGGGATCACTTTTCTGAGAGCAACACTGGGCACAGGCACCTCTTTAGATCTCTCTTTTCCATCCTATGCCTACTGTGGCTTTTTATGCATCAGAAATGAGAGTGTGAAGCGACCTTTTCCTCAACACGGTCTGCAGCAGGTTTCCCAATGAATCTTCTCTTCCCGCGCTGTCTTGGCACGATAAAACAACCAGCGGTTCCAAAGCATGCTGTAAATTAAGCTTTCCTCAAGGAACAGTGGTTGTTACAGATACTGTGGAGCGCACCGAGAAGCGTCGCGGGTTACTGAGAAGGAAGAAACGCTCGTGTATAATCTTTTGACCTCATTTTGACCTGCGTAGAAAAAAAAAAGAAAAAGAAGGTGGTAGGTGAAATAGGCGTCTCTATCCCGACGACGCTCCTCCCGCCTGCCCTCTGAGGGAGGAAGGCCGGGGCGGCGGCGGGTGNCAGCGGCCGGGGAGAGGGTCCTGTTTGCGCCGCCTCTTAGCCACGGGCACGTACACTTCACTTGATAGCGCCTTTGCTTTTAACAATATTTAAAACGTGAAAAAGAACATGTTTGTGACCTACTCAGCCGTTTAACTCTCCATTTTGGTTTGGGGTTTTTTTTGTGTCGTTTAATCTAACCCATCCACTTTGTTAATTCGGCGTGCTATGCTTTATTTTTACTCTTCCTGACTGAGAAGCAAAGGACAGCAGAAGAGCATTCTCTGCTGTGAATATACGTTCAGAGAATCTCTGCAAGATAGATAATGGTTCACCGAGATAGAGTGTGGCTTGTTGCAGCTCGGTGCTGCTGGCGTTGCCCCCTGTAAAGGGCAGCGATCTGCCTGATAGTTCTCTAAAATGCGTAAAAACAGATTGCAGGGAAGAGAGGAAATGACCCTGGGACATCCTGGGAAGCCTTGGAAAGACCTACAAACAAGAGCAAGGGAAGTCTAGAATGGAAATGAAAGATAAAGCTTGAAAAACAGTTAAAATGAGGAAAATACAGAATGGTCTCTCAAGTGCTGTGGGGGCCTCTTGTATTTGAATACCTCATTAAGCAGCTGTATGGGATTTGAGCATCTAAATTCCTTAAACTCTGGCCCCAAAGAATTAAGATTTTAAGTTGTCTTAAGGGGAAGTGATCTTGTATTTCAGGATTTGAAAATATGGGATGAGCAGTTACTCCCCACTCCATGTACTTTAAGATTTGTCTTATCAATCATAAGCCTAGGAGATCCTAGTGAGGATTTAAATTCTGTACAGCTATGTACTGGTTTATTTTCAGAAATACAGAATGGGCAGAAATGCTAGAGGTCCTGCCTTATGAATTAAATATCTTGTCAATGGGCTTGGATTCTGTGAAGTGTTTGGCTCTGAGCATGTGCAGAGCTCTATGGGACTATCCCCGTGCATGGTTAGGTGGGTACGTGTGTGTCCTCTGCTAGATCAAGGCACATTCTAGTTCAGCCTAGTAAAGCTCACAGACTAGGGCAAAAGCATTCAGGCTGTACAGAAATACTCTTACCTGATGGAGATATTTCAAACTTCTGCTCCTTTAAAAGTACAAACCCAGCCCTTTTCATTCGGTGCTAGGCGTGACGAATTTGGACTTTCGGGAGAAAACTGCTTTTGACTTATGATGCTGAACTAAATTAGGAAACAGAGCAGGGGGGAAAAAAAAAAGGTGTTCTAAAGGTACAATTTGGAGTTAATTCTAAAAAAATTCAGCATATAGACAAAATTATAAGTAGCTAAGAATAGGAATGTAAAAACTGCTGTACCCTCTCAGCTGTGTCATCGATGTTGCTACCATGACACTACAGTAATTTATTGTTGCAGAACATTCCCTCCTAGAACTCTCTAAATATTTTAAGGAATTTCAATTACATATTGCAGGGAATGTCTTTAGAAGCGTTTGGGTTTGCTAGCTTTAGGGACCTTAGAGGAATCCATATGCAGAGAGCAAACAAAACCAATGAGAAATGTACACTGTTTAATTAAAATACCAGGTTTTGGCGCGTTCTTTTTCATGCTAACCATGACTTATTAGGAAAAAAGCCCTGCATAAAATCCTTCAAGTGTGCAGATAGTATTTTTTCTTCTGAGCTTTGTTCCAATGGCTGTATTGTCACCAGAAAAAAAATAATAATAGAGTTACGTATATTTTTTGTTATTTTCATATGTTAGTAAGTTATAGGCTGTTTTGGACCATTTATGTGATCAGTAATTTAAAGGTTCATTGTCCTGAGAAATGTTGAAATCATTATGAAAGAGAGAAGTAGCAGATTTGATAACTTCATTTCGGTAGTCAATTGTCGTGATAGACATTCAGTTCCTGTGGATGCAGGCAGGCGGGATTGCTGCTTGGTGAAGAGTGCTGCCATGCTTGGTGCCAGCCAGAGCTCGCTGATTCTCAAGTTTCATATGGAAACACACGAGTTATTTTTGCTACATGGGTGTATGCAACTAGGAGGTGTAGTTTCCAGACTGTTGCAACAGCAGAGTTGGTACTTTCAACACGAAACATCTCTCCTCTTTACTTTCCACACAGATCTTTAATGATTTCAAGGAGTATGATTCAGAAGGGGGGGAAGGCTTGGATGCTTCAGTAAATTGTTAAAGGCCTTTTGTCACTCGGTTTTGGGTGGCAATCCTGTCTCTGCAGTGCAATGCAAGGTACTTCACAGCAAAATAGTGCTATGTAAAGCACGCTTCAAAATTTCAGTCTGGGAGGCAGTGAATAGATTCTGATTTAGAACTGGCTTTAGTTGGGAGCCAAAATTTTCCTGATTCCTGTATGATTTTGGCTTCTAGATGACTGTAGTATTCTCCACTTCACTTTGACGCTGGACTTCGCTTTTGTCTGCTTTGTGAGGCTGCATAAGAAAAGTGATACATCCCAATTTTTAGAAGTAAATGTTTACTTCCTTTCAAAGTCCAAACTGAGCCCACTGGTGGCAGGTTAAAGTTAAAAGGAGTTGTGAGAGGGGTAAGCCTGATGCCATAATGATAGGTAATGGAGACCTTTTGGGGAGTCGTGCAGATATCTTAATGCATTAGGAAAAACGTGCTCATTCCTTGTTGAGTTCTATCTTATCAGGAACAAGTGCTACGAGGGAGGGATGGAAGGTTCTGGGCGCAATTCTGGGCCATGTGGACTAGACCACCCAGCTCAGTCCATCTCTGCTTGCACCAGTCTAGCTTCTCCCGCTGGGTACACCAAAGGATACGCGCTGCAGGAGCTGATCAGTAGCTGAGCCTATCTCTTGCATAGGTACAATCAGTATTAAAAATTTGTTCCAAGTTTTGCGCTTGGTGACACCAGTGTTCTCCTAAAATCAGCCAACAAAGGAGAGCACAGCATGGCTATTTATTTTTACATTCTCTTGCATCTGTGCTTTCAGTGGCGGGACGTGGTGCTCTTGGTGCCCTGTCTCTGAGCACCTCTCAGCTGGCACTGAGCTCATCAGCCAGGACCGGCCTGTACAAAACTAACTAATTCCAAAGAGGGCTAAGTGGCTTCCAGTTATGATATTATTAGTACTGAGGTAACTGGGTGGCACACCAGAAGAATTTGAAATTGCTAGCTTAGTTATGAGTGTAAGGGACTCTGGCTTATTCTTCCTTAAATACACTCTTTCTGTATTCCCTTGACTGCAACTAAACTGCAGAATATTTACCTGCCTGATTGTTGTTTGTAAATCTAGGCTCTTTCCTCCCCCGCTTCTAAATCTTCCTTAGATGCTGTGAGGAAAAAATAGCATATAGGAAAGTGGCTGTAAAGCATTTCTTTTCTGCTCTGCCTCTCTGCGTAGAGCTTTTTGTGGCACTCAGGGGTGCAGTAGGGCTTGAACAGTCCAGACAGTGTGCCAAAGCATATTCCTGTAGGACATCACTAGAGATCCCAGCTCGTAAACCCTGCCTGCAGAGCTGTAGCCGAAGAGAGAAAGAGAGAGAGGGAAAGAGAAAGGGAAAGAGGTGGAGCAAGGAGGATGCAGGGGTGTGATTAAGGGCTTCCAGAGAAGGCAGAAAGCAAAAATGGAGAGAGAGAAAATAGTGGACAGACTAGGGAGATGCAAAGCAACAGCATCCAAGGGCCAGGCTGAAAACAAAGGGGCTGGAACAGTGAGTAAAGGAAAAAGGTTATTGCTATCCTGGGGTAATATATTAAGAAGAAAAACTGGGCCAATCACAATCATCCTGTGTGGAAAGTCCAAGAGCTGGCTGGGAATCAGCAGGCAGAGGCTGTGAGGTGGAAGGGGAGGTGGAAGAAAGAGGTTGGCCATGAGAACAAGAAAATGTGCTGTGCTTTGTTAGGGATTGAGAATCGTTCAGCTGGGAAGATCTGTTTGGTGGACAAAATGCTCAGAAATCTACAGGGAGAGAGGGAAAGGGCCTTTTGCAAGGAGGCAGTACGAAAAGCTTCACATAGTGATATTTGTTAATAAAGTAAGAGCGGCAATGATTTCATTAAAAACTACTGGATGCTTAGCACAGTTGAATCATTGAATCATTCAGGTTGGAAAAGACCTCTAGGATCATCTAGTCCAACCGTCTTTGAACATCTCGAAGAGTAGAAGGGCAGCATCACCTCCCTTGACTCACTGGCCACCCTGTTTTTGATGCAGCCCAGGATGGGATTGGCTTTCTGGGGTGCAAGCACACATTGCTGGTTCATACTCAGTTTGTCATTCACCAGCACCTCCAAGTCCTTCTCCTCAGGGCTTCTCTCAATCCACTCATTGCCCAACCTGTATTTGTGCTCTGTTATAGTAGGTTGTTACCGAATCAGTTTTTCATTCTTAAAAACAGGAGGATCTGAGACAATGGAAAGGGAAGTTGGTGGAGCTCTTGCAAGCCCTCCTAGCGCAGAATCTGCCTAGATGTTGTTAGCCATGAGTCAGCTGCATCTTGGTTTCTAATGAATGATTTGAAAACTGTTGCCCGTTTCTGAGAAGCTCTCGTATACTGCTAATATTCTCATGTCTGTTACCTTGTTAGTCTCATAATTTATTTCTGCATTTGGCTAGCTTTCCTCAGACCTGTATAACACAAATTCTATACTTCCTATGGTGTTAAATAACAATTTTAATGCAGGATGTTATTGTATTTAGCTGTAACTGAACAGAAACTAAAGAATCCAGGCAGCATTAAGTGGCTCTTGAAAATTCAGCCAGTCCCCTTGTTCTGACACTCAACATTGTGAGAAATTGAAAGTGGGATAAGTGAATGGGGCTTGCTAGGGGAGTCTGCTTTTTTTCCCTTCTTCAACTGCAACTCTCATTAAATTATGGCTAAACTCTCAATTAGAAAAAAGCAAAAGAGTGACAGCTGAATTTTCAGACTCTGATGACTTAAAAAATTAGGTTTAAAGATGTAAGGAAATAAAAAGTGTTGAAATGTATGACTGTAAACATCCAAAGGCACATAATATTGTCTTCTAAATTCAGCTTCTGATATTCACGTTCCTGAATAGCCCATTTCAGTGACATTACTGGGGCAAGATCCCTATGGGTATAATTCCCATTACTTCATTAACATCAGTTCAAGTTAGCATCTCTACACAGGTTTGAACTTGCTTGATGAGTATTGTGAGGTTCATGTTATATGTGCAACAAAATGTTGCTGCCGTCATCAAATGGACATATATGCCACCAAGCTGGTGGCAAGTACGTTGTGCTGGCTGCATGGGTAGAAAGCTGCCAAGTGCAAGCAGAGTAGTCCTTGACCAAGCAGCGAAGGACTCTGTGAGTGTCCTGTGTGGGGAGGAGTGGGAAGGAAGGTTGTGAGTGAAGAACATCATAGAGCAGCAGCTAAGGACTCCCAGGGAACAAGTGCTTTAAAAAGCTCTGAATGCCTAAAAGCAGCTTTTTATGAAGTTGAATGGAGCCTCTGAAAGGGAATATGAGCAACAGGCAAGTAGGTTTATTAATATGGCTTGTTCAGCAAGCTAACCTTGTTTAATAGTCTGAGGAAGTAAGAAACTGTCACCAAAGCATTGCAGAAACACAGGGAATACTGCAGTTGGAAAGCATGAAACTCTAGAGCTATGATATTAGTTTCCCATGAGAGGCCAAAAGAAAGAGGGACACTTGAAACACTCATAACAGGTTTAAGACTTAGGAGTTACAGAGGTAATTTGAACTCTCTTCAGAAATAGATGTTAATAGGCATCAGTGACCCAGGCTGCGAACAGGGATGTTAGAAAATCCGGAGTGAACCCTAAAAAACAGTAAGGGTGCAGCAGGCCACACCTGCAGGTGCTGGCAGGAAAACCGAGGCAGGGATCCCCTTGGGACCACAACCCATCACAAGCCCGAAGAAGCAGGAGGCAGAGCAAAAGCGATGCCTCCAAGGGGAAAACTGCCAAATGTACCCAGAGCTCTCTTTAAATGCTGCCCTGGCACGCTGCGCTATCTGCGTGTGATGGCTTTCAGCAGGCTGTGAGAAATGCTTTGGTAGCCTTAGCTGAGTCCCACCACAGAAATGCCAAGCTTCTTAAGCTGCTTAACAGGCTTGGCGAAGAGGATAATGATTAACCGTTTATTAAAGTCAGCCCCTCTAGGTCAGGATGAGGGATATTGGTAGTGAGAAAGCTCATGCTGCTCTTGCCTTCCCAGGGCCTTTTATGCAGATAGAGGGCTTCAGCCTTCAGGGATACAGTCACTGGTATTAAATTTACTTAAAAGTATGAAGTGGCTTCATTTCTGTCCTGAATACCACTGTGGGCCATTGTAAACTCCCCCAGTGCAGTTTGAATCTCCTTAAAGGGAGAGGTGCACTGCTTTCTAAGAATAACTCTACAGAGAGCGTGCAGTGTACATGTCAACTTAATTAAATGGATTTGTTTAAAATATGATCAATGGTGTGTGAAATTGTATAATTATTCCATAAATACACTTTGTTAATTAATTAATATTTTAATTAAAGGGTAATTGGAAACTCTTGGTGTTACTAGCTTTTTTGAAGGACATAAATGTGTCTGCCTCATCCTCACTGATTAGACTGAAAAAAGCCTAAAAAAAAAAAGGTATTAAACTAGGTGCCTAGGAGATTTTATTTAAAAAAAAAAAAAAAAAGCACAGGTGACAGCTATGTCCCAGTCTGCCATAGGAAGGAATTTGGTTGCCCTTTAAAATCTTCTTTCTCAATCAGCCTTTGGTTTTTCTAATACCGTTCGCCTCTGTTATTCTGGGAGAGTGATTGTCTCTCTGGGAGGCTTGCCTTGAAATGTCTCCCTGGAAAACAAACTTGGAACAAAGTGCTGTGGACTAGTTGTAGGTTGAGAGAGCTGGTATTAGCAGTTTGTCAGAGCTAGACATAAATCCCCCTTTTCCTCTCATAATCATTTTCCTCCAGTATCTTTCAGTTTACCTGTTTATTTTGAAGACTGTCCATATTAACAAGCCCAGGCTCCCTATTACTCACTGCCGGAACGGCACTCCAATCCCCAGGCCACTTTTTGTAACTGCTGGTGTGGAATAAATGAAAAGAAATGGCTGGAAACCGAGAAGAGAGAGAAATGACTGTGGCCCTTATCTTGCCCCTGGAAATTCATATATAATTCACACTGAAGCCAGTAGGATAGGAAGGGCAAATTTGGGGCCTGTCTGCGAAAAGTTATCAAGAGCTCCCAAATTAAGGCCCTAATTTTGCAGACTTGCACAGTCAAATGTGAATGCCCCTATGAAGGCAGCGGACAGGGTGTTGCTTGCATGTCTGAAGTGAGCTCACACTTTTGTTTGTAGCTTTGGAGCACAGACAAGTACGAACCAGGAAATTCTGGACAGTAGATAGGTATTCTGCATGTTTTGATCTTCTGCTTACACGGCAAAATTAAACTCATCACTTTCTGCTGGTGTTAACTGCTCTGTAACTGCTTGCTACTCCTGAATGCATTAAGAGCTAGTAAGTGTTGTTTGACTGTGACGGATCTAAAATCAGTGCTTTTGGATTTCAAACCTATTCTGCAGTACTATACCCAGTGTAGATCTAGAAGGTCCAAAGAGAAATACTAGTTCATCGCAGTGACAGCGCTTTATTCTGTGACATAAGAGGATTATATGGGGCTAGCACAGAAAGAACAGGGAGCACCAGAACTAGAATAGGGACAAGTGAAAACTGAGTCAGTCAGGAGTAGATTACAGTGCACATCTAAGACAAGCAAAGGACCCAGTGTGCATATATTTGCACAGAAAAAGTTACACAGCTTCAGTGATTTACAGAGAACAGTTTGCCAGGGAACATTTTTAAAGCAAAGTCTAATCTGAGATTTAAAATATCTTTTTATTCCTAACTGTGAAATTGAGCTCATTGCATTGTATCCTCATAGAAAGCTACTCTTATTTGTCTTTAAATTCAACAGTGAATCACGAGCCACGGCTGACTTATTCATGCGTGAGATGTCAGGTGCATGAGAGCTTACATCACATGCCATGCCGATGCATAAAATTTTTAAATCTGCCCTTGACAACTGAACAATTCAGCAACCTGGACCCAAGCTGAAAGGATCAAAAAGTAGGACAAAAATTACAACTGTTTATACAGCTTTGCACAATGCCATGGCAATGCTTTTTGCAAGAAGAAATATTTACCGAGAGTAAACAGAGTTTAGAATGAGATTTAATGTCTGTGTCTTCTCTGTGGGGATCCACACACAGAACACTGGGTTTAACGCTGCTTGGAGAGCCTGAGCTTTTACCTTGGTGAGTCCTCTGTTTTTCAAAGGTACAGGAGTGACTGGGGTAAAAAAAAGTGTCCATGACGTGAAGAAAAACTTGCATAGGCAAAAGAGAAATGTAATGTAAGTGCTGCTTCTGGTTTTTTGCTGTACTGCAGATTGTTTGACAGGGATGATACCAATTGCTGCCAACAGTAGCATAGTTTATGATACTGACATCTGTCCAACAGAAACTGACCCCAAAACATCAAACTTACATTGCAGATGTCACTGAATAATCATTAGGTGGTGATAACTTTCAGTTGCCCAGTGGGGAGAGGTTCCAGCATATTAAATGGACAAAAAGTTTCTGAATTTCAAAAACATCACAGTGAGAATTTGCGCTTGAGACAGCGGGCTGAGGGTTTGCAATCTATCTTTTGCTTCCTTGCAAGGCGTAAGAGCAGAAGGAATGGTCTTTTCAGCAAGGCTGGAGAAAGTCTGAAATACTTACGGGGATCTGTTTTCTGACTGGATGTACAGGTCCCAATTTATCTTGGGGCTAACTCCACCGGCATCTGAAGTCGTGCCTGTTTATTTCCAGGCTGAATTTGCACCAACAGAAAACCGATCATTCTGGCAGGGACATTTTATTACATTCAGGAACTATCTAAATGTTGAGGTGATTTTAGTCGATATCTGTTTCACATCTTTTTATATCACCTGCAAGCATTAAGGCTTGCAAAACTGAAATTATGAACCTCCACCTATAGGAAGCCACCTAAATAAATGGCTTGATTTTTCTCCTCCCAGGAGTGCTGTAAGCAGACAGGGTTCAGTGAAAGCTGTAAGCCACACAGGAGCTCTGATCATTGAGCTTCCCATTTAAGTGAATAAAAATTAAGTTAGGTGACACTGGACATTCATGTGGCTTGCATTTAGAGATCTGAGTATGTCCTCAGTTCTACTGGGGACAGTATAACTTTATATATCCTTTTTGGTTGCTTATTTAACTGTAGAATTATTTGCCTAAGAAACAGTCTCTCCCACCATTTTTAGATAAGGCCTTAAATTTGGAAGGGACAAGTCTACGCAATACTTCTCTGAAGCCCAAACTAAGAGATGAGTGTGTATAAATCTAAGCTGCTCTGTTGTGTACTTCTAGATTCCTCAGCCTCTTCCTGACAATGATAAAGGGATTGGGATTCCTTTCTGTGTAAATCCAGGAGGACAGCCAAAGCCTGCAGGGAAAATCTCATCCCTTCTCACACCCTGGTGTAGAATTTACACCTTCTTGCAAATCAGCTCGGAAATTAATCCTCTTGATCTAACTGAATCTGAAGGAGTCTAACATGGAATAATTTTCATGATGAGGGGCTGAAAGACATGTGTAGCAAGAAAGACAGCAATCAGAAGGATGTAAGAAGATAGAAATTTAAGTGATAGCTTACTTATACAGGCTAGCTTGCTTTAGATGGAATACTTCAGATTCACTTAGATTTTTATATGAATTTGGTTCTTCCTGCCTGAGAGAGAAAGCAAGACCTCAGCGTTACTTCCTGGTGCTAGATGAGAAACATGTAACAATATCAACACTTTTTACTTCCTATATACCCGATTTTAAAAGGAATTACGAAATGGATATGATTGTTTTATTTTTGAGTTGTATGCTGGGAAAGCAATGCACTCATATAGATATGAACAGAAATCATTGCAGCCTGTTAAATTAGGAAACACACTTTCAAATCTTAATATATTTTTGAGAGGAAGGAGCCTCTTGACTTGAATGGCGAAGGTCTGAAAATGGTCAGAGAGAGTCATAGAGCTAAGTGGGGATCCCAATTACGGATTAGCAATAATGCAAATGTTGCTGCAGAGGGACCACTCAGCTTCTGCAGCTCAGGAGCTGTGGCTAGAGCGCAGGTATAAAACACCCCTCCCTTTCATGATTGTTTTTAATTATCAGCACAACAACAGAGCTGGAATACCTGCTGCACATTGAGGCCTTTTGTGCGAGCCCATCAGCAGAGGCTGTGCAGGCCAAAGCCCGTTTTTTTTGCCTTCTGGAGGTCTTTCAGCTGGATTTTGCTTTCATGCAGATGCCTCTCTTTCCTATTTACTCCATATCTTCACTGGCTATTTCACTGGCTATAAGCAACAGATGCAGCCTTATGTGATGACACCGGAGTTTGGCTATCCAGCTGTGATCGTGAAGTTCTCCTGTGCAACCGTTAAGATTCTTGTGTACCTGCCAGGAAGTGAGGGTGCTCTGCAAGGATGGCCTCGGAGTGCAGACCTCTTGGAAATGATCAGTGAGTGTCTAGCCTCCCCCTTCTTTCGTAAGCGAGCTTGCAGGCTTGGACAGAAGAGCAGGAAGCTGACAAGCTTTTTGTTAAACTTGGGAATGAGGCATTAGTCCATGCTCTCTCCTTCTCATATGTTAGACCAATGTTGGGTGTGCCTTTGTTCTTGTGGCTCATCCCTGTGTTTTTCCTGTGTACTAAGCAGACACAATATACCTTCATGGAGACAATAAAGCAACCATGAAAACTGAGAGGAAGAGGCAAGAGTTGGCAAAGGGAGGTTTGCTTTCTCGCAGACAGTCACTGAAACTAATCCTCTCTGAGAAAATCTTGGCAAAGTTATACTGTAAGCTGTGCTTCCCGCTACAGGCTGCATAGTTTGAGACCGTATAAAACTTAAAAATACTGCTGGTGTACCTTTGATTTGGACCCACTTGATTGTGTGTTGGAGATGCTGTGCCTGTAGCACTGGGAGAATGAAAGGGACTGACTGGTCAGTCTGTGTGTCCTGGGGCAGGAGGGTCCAGGCCAGGACATGTGGACACATGCACAGGAAAAATTAATACTCCCTGAGCACGGGTGAGGAGTGATAACAGGAACTAGTCAGCAACAGGGAAGTGCAAGGAAACCTGGCCCAGGTTTTTGGCCCTTGGCAGTGCTGAGCTGCTCAAAGAGGATAGGAAAGAGGCAGAAAGAAGGTAGCTGAGCTCACAGCTCTAGCTGTGAGATGCCTTCGTGAACGTTCACAATGAACACCTTCATGCCCATTGCACAGCCTTTGCCTCCACCTTGGTCTTATTGTGAGGAGTCCAAGGAATGATAAATAGCAAAGGGTACAGGCAACTTCTGACCAATGCTGTGATAATGCAGATAATCCTCACTCACCGTGCCTGTTTTCCTGAGGGCTCTGTGCCAGAGATTATGTGGCAGCAAATTCCTACCTGTGCTAGACGCGTGAAGGATGACTTGTATACAGGAGGGCATAAGGTATGATTTTGTCAACAGCGAAGCAGGCAGAGGAAAGCAAGAGTAGGGCCTGGAAAAAGCTGTGTGGTAGGGGTGGGGAGGAAGAAGCAAAGTTGGCTAAAGCTGGTCTGGGGAATGAGAACCGACTGTACACATGCATCAGCAGGAGGAGTAACACTGCAGACGGTGTGTCCATTAATAAGTCAGGAGGAGGAGGAAAGGAGTGATGAGGAAAGTCATAATGACACTGAACCTCTTTTAAAATGAGGGATGATTGGAAAGGAATACAGATCTTGGGAAGATAGCTCTTAGCAAGCAGAGAGGGAATAGCAGGAATAAATGCAAATCAGCTGGCCTACGCCATGCCACACGAAGGCAATAAAGTGACCAACTCAGTGAATCGCTAATCGCTGTTTCTCAGAAATCACCGAGAGCTGCAGCAGCTCCAGAGAGCCGGAGGGGGAGAAGTGAAGGTGAAATTCCACCCTGAGCCCAGCGGGGCCGAGCAATTAAAGCCCAGTCAATCCAGCAGCAGTCCTCCGGGAAATAACGCAGCCAGCGAACGGAGGAAAGAAAAATCTTTAAGGAAGGAGGAAATGATGAATGGTGAGGGGCGGCCCTGCGCAGCTCTCCTCAAGGTGATAGCAGTGGTGCAAAGTGAATTCCTGAAAGTTAAGATTTTAATGCTGGGCTGTGACGTGGGGCTCCGTCTTGTTTTCCAGGCAATTGGGAAGGGCGGTGTAGGGGGAAGCTTTGAGTGGATTTGTATCTGCAAGGCACTTCTTGTTCTTGTGGTAAGGAAGGAATCCTGTGGAGTTGGGATGGGGGGGGAGGTAAATTCTACTTTGAGAGTTAATAAGAGGTTTAAACATTAATAGTAATAAATATAATATATACTGTATAAAACCACACCACTACACTGTGCCATTTAGGATCTAAATGAATACAGAAAAAAGGGAACAGAGAATTCAGGTGACAAAATAAGCGGTAAGGGTTTGAAATGTATTTTAATTTCCTACTGTAGCTAGCCCATTTTTCAAATGTTTTTCTGATGTTATTTCATATCAAAACATCTGCTTTACACAGCAAGGGCTAGGTTTTCAATCAGACTCTTCCTCTAAGTAACCCAAGGGTCTTCCCTAACCCACAGAAACCTTCCCAGCTTAAACACTGCCAAAATCTTGGATGTCTCTGCAGAGCATTTAAGCTTTGTCAGGGCTTTGCCAAAATCCTTGCACTGAAATAGTGAATTCTGCTTATCTGTGATTGAGGATACGTTTGTAATTAGATCTAGAGCATGGTAAGAATTGGATATGGCTAAAAATAGGTGTCCTTTCTTTCAGGTTTGATTTTAAGATGGATCAGGATTTGAGTCAGGATTTGGGTTTATTTGTGCCGTTTCACGACTGCTGCTCCCAGCAAGAGGAGACAAGTGGGAACAAAGGCCTTGGTGGGGGCAGGGTGCTATTGCTCTGGTGGCAGCAGCAAGGACCCCTGTCAGTGTAAGGTAATGATGTAGTTAGGAGTCCAGTTACCATTGCATGTAAGTGCTTTCAGGATTCATCGTGTTGATGAGTCAGACAGGCCAGACAACAATTTCAGTTTGCTTGTCTTTCACTTTTTGCTCTTGCAAGATGTTAGCTATTCTTTTTTTTTTTTTTTCCTCCCTTTCTTCTTTCTTTTCCAGGGAGTGAGGGCAGGTAGGGAAAAGGGAAGGGGAGACAGGATTTTTTAGGGATTTAAAAAAATTTTTTGTCCATAAATGTGGCTCTGAATGGCTGCAATTCAAATGCAACAAAAGCTGAGTGATACAGCAAATACAACAAAGGAAGAAATACTGAGAAAGCTGGATAGCTGGAAAATAAGAGTGGGAAAAGTAATGAAAATTATAATCAGATTGGAAAAAGAACGCAAAACACTTGATGTGAGGACAGAGTGCTTGGGAAGAGAGGACAGGCACAGAGAGCTCAGAGATTTCTAGCAGGTGTTGAGCCTGATGCACACATCCTTTGCACAACAGCGAGTGGCTAAGCAGGGAGAATACAAAGAAGCGTGACTGACATAAGCACAGTCACCATGCCAATGAGCACAAGTGCCTGTATATATTAATAGGCCAGAGGGAAGATGTGAATGCAACAGGAACGCTAGCTACCAGAGAATCAGCAATATGTGGACACAGGGTGAGAATTTGACATCTGATTGCACTGCTCGCTCTCTCTGGGGAAAAAGGGTTGCTCGGGCGTTTTAGAAATGTGCCTCCCAAAGACAGCCCAGCTACTCTGAGATTGGAGCAGGGGATGGTGGTGGTGGGACTAGGTAACGTGCAGCTAACATCGCAAAAATATGTGACAGTCCTGAGCTGGTGCAGCAGCTGGGTACAGATGTTAGAGAATATCATCAGGGTGGCCTTTATCGACTAGGGTTAGAGAGCAGTCAGCAGCCAGAAGCCTCCAAAAGACACGGCTGCTCTCCAGAACACCACAGCAGGGAGCTACACCCTTCCTGTGCTACAAACCTTGGCTGCTGTGGCTCCTGGAGAGGCTGAGCCCAGCCAGCCCTTCCCAGTTCATAGGACACGACTCAGACTTCCAGGATTTAAACTCCCTGCTTTGTGCTTTCCTCTGTTTCTAAAGCGTAGGGACAGATGGGAATGCACTCCCTTTTTCCTGTCTTTCATCTGCACGCCTGCGTACCTTCCACCAGGTCTCTTGCAGTGTCTTTCTGTAGATTATCCCGGCACCAACACCCTGGCCGTGTGTTAATCACTGAGCACAGTAACCATGCAAATGGCCTGGGATGTTTTAGCACTGGGGTCAGCTATTCTCCTTGCTGACTGACAGCCAGGCCTCTACTGACACGTTGGTTTACATAGTATGAGGGTGAATGGATATGTAGATAAACAGTTGAGCTTTCCTAAACGTTTCAGAAACCATTGTGTGGCTGTGCATGTACCCACACATGGACTTCTGCTGCGCTCCACGTGGGAGACTGCTTTGCTCACTGGATGCGTATGGTTTCTGCTTTAATCATGGTTCTTCATTTATTGTTGTGGCTTTTCATCCCTCCCCTCCAGTGTTAAAGCCTGCTGCAGAATGTGCTCCTGCTTAGTAAGCAGACCCCCAGTTTTGTGTTCTGTGCCTGTGCCATTTCTTAGCTTTGCAGAATAGTGGTGAAGCCGTTTGCCTATTGAGACTGTGGTTGAAGTGCCTCACCTCATTACATTTTTTTGTTCAGTCCTTCTACCTGCCTGTGGCTGCTCCTAAACATCTGCCTCCTAATTTTTTTCCCCTAGTCAGGCTCTCAGCCCTTTTATTCCCTTGCAGAAGGCCCTCCGCGGTGTTTGCGCACACATTGCATTGCACCTGGGGGCTGGAACAAATCTGACAGGTGCAAATGTGAAAGCTAAATCGTTCCTGAGATATTTAAGGGCAAACCCAGTAACTTTGTCCTCTTTTAATATTTGTGTTTCTCTGGGGGAATTCCTGGCTTTGGTTTTAAACACCTGAAGAAGTCCGTGGATGAATTTTTAGTCGTTTGTTTTTTAGCAGGTTTCTGCAGGTCTTTGTGATTCCGATCTTTGTTCTCTTTTCCTCATAGAGATGGATAAGGAAAACTTGCAGGAATTTGGTTTCTGAAACGCACTGCCAAAAAAATGGTGGGATATATGCTAGCATAATAGCAAGTAGCGAAGAGGGAATTTAGTAGGCTGGAGGAGTTTTCTAAAGCCCTACTCAACGTTTCATTTTATGATTCTTAATGACAAATGGTGATTGTGAATATTCATGAATTTTTCCCTGGGTTAATGTCACAACCTTTGCAGTAAAAAGGCTGTTTTCACCGGTAATAACTACCTTTCAATTTATTTATGCTTTATTTTTTTTACAGAGATAGACCCCGAATTAACATTCAAAGTGCGAGGAAGTAATTTTGCATGTTTGTTTGCTGGGGGAAGGGAAAAATATATTTCAAAAGTCTTACATTGTGTCTTTATTGAGACAATGCGGCTCTTTAGTTTCAGACTCTTGGGTATTTATCTCAGTATTTTTAGAGTGCTGGAAAAGGTGTCTGAATTCAGCTTTACTGGAGAGACAACTCCGCATGTAGTATGAAGAATTTGTTTGCCTCTTTGAGCATGAAGAATTTGGCTGCCTTTGTTTTTCTTGGTTATTCTAAGCATTAATTTAGTATTTTATCAGTAATTACCTTATATCCTTTCCCCTGGTCAGTATTCTGTCTTCTCCTTTTTTCCCTGGTTATGATTATATTTAGTGCCTTGTAGTCATCATGTCTTACTTTGCCACACTGAAGTGGATGTGCGCTTTATCTGTCCATAAGCCTAATTTATTCAAATAAGTTTACATTCGCTTGCTCTATGCACCATTTTACACTTACGTGCTACCAGCAAAAAATTCAGCTTTAAAAATTATATCCCCTGCAGGCCATTTATATAAAAGTTGAACAAAAGCAGGTATGGTGCTGAAATGTGGGAGCACTGCCTTGTTCCTGTCCCTCTAGTCACCCTGAACTGTGCCGTTGTGCTGACACCTTCTTCTTGTCCCACAGATAATTTTGAAGCCATTTGCTATTGTGCTTTTTCTATATCGTGCTTTACTGATTCTGCAGATCAATCTCTTTGTGGGGTGCAACAGCAAATGAATCTCTGCCATCTGGATAAATTATGCCAGTCACTTCACTTTTGCCTCTCTGTTGAGTAAAGTACTGAAAGAACTTAAAGCACATTTGACAGACATGACGTGAATCCGGCTGCCTTGCCTTTCCCGGGCTGACTGATTCTACATGTTGCATAACCCCGTCCCATATTAATGTTTCCAATATCCGTTCTGTGGCTGCAGTTGGGATTACTGGTGAGTGGATTCCTAAATCCTCCTTTGATTTAAAAAAAGAAAAAAAAAGTTTGGGTTTTGGAGGGTTTTTTGTTTGGTTGGTTGGGGTTTTTTTTAAATATTATTGTTTTTAAAAAGTAAGATAGGAATAACTACTTTCTAGGCATCTCCAGATACAGCTTCCTCAGGAAGCTATCAAGCAGTATTACTGAAGTTTTGCCAATTTCCCGTGCTATTTCCTTCCAACTTCGGAGATGCAGTTAATCTAAGTCTCAGGTCCTGTCAACTTTTAATAGTTTTAATTAACGAACTACCTGTCCAGATTGGATCATAAAGCCTTTTAACATGTAATTTTTTTCCCCCTCAAGAAAATGGATCCTTGTTTCCGGGATGTAACCTTCAGCTCCTTCTGTAAATACTCAGGCGAAGGATATTAATTCAGGCTCAGCACAGCATCAGTCTCATCTGTCACTGGCTTCTCACTCATTCCCTTTCGCGGCCCCACTGATTCCTTCCCCAGTCCTCTGCTTTTCATATATCAGATGAAAGATGTCCACCGAATTTCTTCAGATCCTTGCCATTTTTTAAAAAGCACTTGCTGCTCCAGCGTTTCCTGCCAGTGTTTATAATTGCTCCATTTCAAATGCAATGTCATCGGCTGACTTGCTAAGTAATGTAATAATAACACAACAGAGGAAACTGAAACCCTAGTAGGGGCCCAAGTGGCAAACTTGTCTGGATCTGGATACATTGAAGTGGAAGCGGCTCTAGTTTTACAGCGTGTGGTGTGAGGCCAGAATCTGGCCTTGTACATGAAATAGCTCATAAATTACGTGAGGGTTTTTCGTACGACGCAGCAGTGATGCTGCGTGGTGTTAAGAGCTCTAAACAGTGTTTTGTAGGGTGTTCACAAGGAAGCCTGAAGCTTGCCAGAACACCTTTTGGAGGAAAGCTTATATTTCCTCAGGAAAAAAATAATCTGACCTGGTTCTGAAATAAATCTCTTTTTCTTCCTAGAAGGCTGTTACTGCTGTATGTCTGTGTTAGATTTTTTGTGCTCCTCCATATGTTTTCGTGTTTGATTACATGACTGTGTTTGATTTACTGCATCATGCTCCATCCCGCTGTCATTACCAGCTTCAGTCCCAATCTGATAAACTTTTTCCTTTTATGCAAGAAGATGTTACAGTTCAAAAGTCCTGCTGTGAGGCTCCCCATATACAGGGAGGGCACGGACGGAGTTGCCTTGGGAGGGATGTTCCTGGTGTGCAAGTGAGGTGACTCCCGACAGCTCTGTGACCCGGAAAGCACCTTCAAAAGGCAGCAGCTAAAACATAAACAGGCGCCCAAGCCTGCAGGCGTTGCTCGCCTGCTTTTGCAGATCATTAACCAGATCAAGAGAGGGCAGAGGTGACGTAAAGCTACCACAGTTTTATCTACGAGGTCTCCATAGCCTGCTTGAAAGACGGTCTATACAGAGGTTTGCCAGCTGGCTGCAGAACACCCGCTGCCTGTGCCAGCGCTTTGCACTGGAGCAGAGCGCGGAGGTGTGGGTGAAAGGTTTCGCAGACCCAGCATTTGCTCCAGCAGGGATGTGTAGGCACGGCAGCTTGGATCTCTGTGCTCTGCTTTTGGAGGGTACATAAACCTTGTAGCTGGAATAGAGAATGTTGCTGCAGAAGCTGCTTTAGCTTAGTGGTAACTGCGCCTTCTACCTTTTTTTTTTTTTTTTTTATACCTTAATGTCCTAAATCATATTCTCTGTGTTGCTTAATACCACATCTGGCATTCTTCCCTTCCTTGCCGGTTTATGTACACATTAAATTAGAAAGCAGTCCTGTACCAGATCAAGCTTTGCTTCCTCCGCTTAATGTAATCCACTCGGAGGTCTAGATAATTAAACTCTCCCACTATCGCTGCCGTGGTTTTTACATGTTCTGCTTCATATATGCTATATTTCATACCTCCTTCCTGGTCAAGCTGCACACAGCACATTCCTTGTAGTACATCTCCAGTGTAGGTATAAGCCATATCACTCTGCTACAACCTAGTTTATTCCACACTTCATTTTTCAAGATGGGCCAGTTTCTCTTCTGGAAACATGACTAAGACTCTGCAGCTGTGTTCCTGCCTGTTTCTCTTTAGCAACCATTTAGGTACGGGGGTTAACCTAGAGGAGAGCCCACGCTGGATTTGGTGAAGATTGAGACAGCATGCAGAGAGTATCTCATGGGGCTTGTCCTTTTATCCTCCTCTTTCACTTTCCAGCTTCACTTCTGATCCTAAAAGAGCCTACAGTTAGGATGTTTTAAAAGGAGAGGCCTAATACAGAGCTCAACCTTGGACTTAGACTGAAAGCTGGGTCTTTTTCTTAAGTAAATATTTGATTGTCAGATAAAAGATTCTGAGTGCCCTAGTGGATGAGGGCAAGGCGGTGGATGTTGTCTACCTGGATTTCAGTAAGGCATTTGACACCGTTTCCCACAGCATTTTGCTGGAGAAGCTGGCAGCTCATGGCTTAGACAGGGTTAGAAACTGGCTGGATGGCCGAGCCCAGAGGGTGGTGGTGAACGGAGTAAAACCCAGTTGGTGACTGGTCACAAGCGGTGTCCCTCAGGGCTCAGTTTTGGGACCTGTCTTGTTTAATATCTTCATCAATGACCTGGATGAGGGGATCGAATGCACCCTCAGAAAATTTGCAGATGACACAAAATTAAGCACAAATGTTGATCTGCTTGAGGGTAGGAAGGCTCTGCAGCGGGATCTGGACAGGCTGGAGCAATGCGCTGAGGTCAATTCTATGAGGTTTAACAAAGCCA
>VZZY01005985.1:2681-26742 GCA_013400335.1 Eurystomus gularis | reverse complement strand
GAGTACTGTGTCCAGTTTTGGTCACCACAGTACAAGAAGGACATTGAGGTGCTGGAGTGGGTACAGAGAAGGGCAACAAGGCTGGTGAAAGAGCTGGAGAGCATGCCCTATGAGGAGCAGCTGAGGGAACTGGGTTTGTTTAGTCTAGAGAAGAGGAGGCTGAGAGGAGACCTCATTGCCCTCTACAACTACCTAAAAGGAGGTTGTAGCGAGGCTGGTGTTGGTCTCTTCTCTCAGAGTAGTAATGATAGGATGAGAGGAAATGGCCTTAAGTTGCGTGAGGGGAGGTTTAGATTAGATATTAGGAAGAAATTCTTCACTGAGAGGGTAGTTAGGCACTGGAATAGACTGCCCAGGGAGGTGGTGGAGTCACCATCCCTGGAGGTGTTTAAAGAACGAATAAATGTGGCGCTTGAGGATATGGTGTAGTGATTAGAGAGATGCTAGGAGAAAGGTTGGACTTGATGACCCTGGAGGTCCTTTCCAACCATAATGATTCTGTGATTCCAAAGTAAACCCATACTCCCTTGTTTGGGGCTGGCTGCCAAACCACCATGGCGAGGCAAGCCAGTGAGGCTTGAGCAGAACCCTTCTGCAGCCGTGCTCCTTAGAGCAGCTCTGCCTGGGACACCCAGTGCCACGCACCTGAGCAATGTCAGCAGCAAAGCAGAATGGGATAGATGGACAGAGTGCGGTGTATTCTCTTGTGAAACGGCTGTCGCTTTTGAATAGCATCCATAAAAAATGTTTTGGAAACTGTGGAGTCAGGCTGTAGACATTCACCTGTGTAGAACTGTCCTTTCATCTGTTTTAAGTCCTGGTAGTTTCACAGAACATCCTAAAGACATTTAGAACAATTTGTTAGGATGGGCGCACTCTATTAGAGGGCTCTAGAAATGAAAAAGGAAGGGAGGGAAAACTAGAAATATATTGGTGATTCATTGTGCACAAAGCGTGCTTAGCTCTAGCCAAGTCTTTCTCAATTTAAATTCAAAATTGTTCCAATTTTATTTTAAAATAGAAATAAGGTGTTGTACTACTGTACACAGTTGTTCTCCCAGCTAAGCTTTTTTAGTCAGCAAAAGCATAAATAATGTAAAATGTGATGTCACTTGAGGAAAAAAAATGCTGATGCTTATTGTCACGTTCTGTAGTGGAAATACCAGTACATTAGAGACTTAAATACGTTGATATGTCTCAGGACATGACTTGCTTCCAACTTACTCTGAAAAAGAAATACAGAAATGTTGATTTTAGTTGTTTTCAAATTTGCTGTCTGTGAATAAGTCTTTCTGTCACCCAATATAGTTTTTTTTCAGTGCCTACAGAGTACTAAATATTGGTGTGTATGCTAAAGTGCAAGCATTACATGGTTGTACTTGCATGCAGCACTTGCTGTTTCTTTCCCACGTGGGAAGACACGCTGCTTCATTGGCAGTTCAGTTTTATGAAGGTGGCTAGGGGCCTGTGTAAGCCATAGCAGCGTTTGGCCTTAAGAACTGCTACTGTCGAGAGGCCAAAATAACAAGCAGAATTCCCTGAATTTTGAACTATTCCCAAAATAGTTCAAAATATTGTGTTTGGTCAGGATTCTCGAGGAGGGAAGTACTTTGAATGATGTTTGTGTAGAAATGACATTGCAAGTTTTCTCTCTGTGGTTGATTCACGGTGGAACCCTAGGTAGACAAGGTATCCACACCACTGCCTGCTTGTTCTCCTCCCCCAGCCTGCCACCACTGCAGCCAGAAAGACTCATGAGGGTCCTGGTTCTCTTCTACTACTCAGCTCAACACTGAGGTTGGAAGAATCAGCTTTGCTTTTTTTTTTCTCCCCTCTAAAGAGCCTTCTCAAAGAGTCCCCTGTTGTCCTTCTCCAGCAGCAGCCAGCCCATCTAATCTGGGGGCTGCGTTCTTCCACCCCTGTTTGTAGAAGAGAGCCAGCTGCCTCGATACCTTTTCCTCACTGAGCAGGTAAGAAGGCTACTGGTACGCTTCCCAGCACCCCCTGTGAGGCTGATGAATGAAGCTGTGCTCCTAAGACCCTACCATGTAATTTGCAACATGTAATTTGTGTCGCATCATACCTAGCTGGAGCTCTAGTTCCTGGAGTACCCAAAAGATATCGACAAATGGATCATGTCACGTCAAAAATGAAATAGAAGGTGATAGTAATTGTGGACTATATAATTAGAAAGCAAGAATCAGAATGTCTAACTAACGGCAACACCTGGAATACCTGCACAAAAAGCTAATCAAAAGTCAACTTGAAATCCAGGAAAGCCTATATATGGCTGTTTCTGCCCCTTTAAAAAATGCTTAGAATATTGCAAATTGGACTTTAATCACACTTCTGACAATAGTCTGGCTTTTCAAGAAGGTCACATCCACTTAAACATACAAAGTTACACACAGTAGGTTCTTCTAAATGTAGACGCCTGCCTATAGAATAATGGTGAACCCAAGTCTGATAAAGTTTACTTAATGTTATGGAGTCTAAACATCTGTCAAAAGTACAGGGGAGAAGCAGCTTTAGGGCCATGTGAAAACAAAGCCTTTCTTCTCCCCTTTTAAATATTACTGCTGAGCCCTGGTTGAACATAGGCTGAAAAGTCCCTGTCTTGAGATTGGAGGAAGACAGGGATTTGCTTTTCCGAAGACATATTGAAAAGTTCTGTACTGCATGAAAGGTCATCCGTTCTAAACTTCCTCAGACTTGTGGCTTAGGTTTTGAGAGAACACAGCTGCTGGTACCACGGAAGTCTGTCATCAATAAGGTGTGGTATCTCTGAGTAGTCCATCTGATCGTGAACATTAGCTCTCTCTTCTTTATATCAATTTTACGTTGTATCTTGGCTGAAATAGTTCAAGAATGAGGTTTTGGCTTTTAAAGCTACTGTGATGGCATAGAAGGGCGGTATATTTTGACCCAAACTCTCTGTTACTACATGGTAAAATGGCAGAGTAATGATTTGAGCTGTTGTACTGAGGCTGGCAGTCATAGTGTCAATGTGAGCAATGGGCTCTTCAGAACTGGGCCTTAGATTTGGTGTTGCTTTTGAGTTGATGTTTGTCTTTATTATCTGGATTGTCAAAACCACCTCTAGTATCTATTAAAGCTTGTCATGACAATTGTTTGAAAAAAAAAAAACTTCTAGAAAACATTCTTCTGTCAAAATAGAGCATTTTACAAAAATACAAAATGTTACATGGAAGTAGGTTGGTTTCAGTGAAAATTGCTCAGGGCTAGGCTGGAATTTTTAGGAAAGAAAGGGAAAAGGACTACCTGGGAAACGGTGTGGTCAGCTGGGGCACTGGTGACCCCACATACTGTCCAGCCTGGGTACAGAGATGATTTATGATGCACGTCTGCCTACATGCCTGCCTCTGCCACTTTCTCTCAGCTTTGTCAGAGGTATGTTGTTGTGTGAACGGTTCACCATTCTCCAGTCCACTCTGCAGGCCAGTGGTTAGATTCCTGGTATTTACCACAGGATTCAGAGGCCAAAGTCCCAGTAGGGCTAAAGGCAAGACAATTAATTTAAACTTAGATCTGCCACATGTAAGCCGGCAGGCTGGCCACCTGATTGTTAGCAATGCTGTGGTGGATATGTCCAAATGTCCCTCTTAACTTTTTCACTTTTAAAAACATTTCCGTTTGACACTGGAATGAAAGTTAGCTCTGAAACAGGACTTTCCCTATTGTCTCGGAAACAAAATTGTTATATTCCCAACACTACTTCTCACATGCATTGTCCATCAGGTAAAACCAAAATGAAACAGGCTGTAATCCAGTAGATGCTAGATCCAGTCATGCGTGGTTTATATGCAGACCTTACTAGCGGTCAGGGTGAAGGTTTTATGTGTTTGGGTGAGCAGAGGGGGAAATCATGCCTACCGTCTTCATTTGTGCTCTTCTCCACAGTTGGAAGATGGTGTGGGCTCTTCTGTGAGTAGTAGATGTTATTGTGATGTTTGTAGTAAAAGCCAGAAGTTAGCTTCCTTTTGAAGACAGGAAGGACAGGGTTGACGTCAATGAAGGACAGGGTTGACGTCAATGCCAGGTTCTGGCTGCTGCTATGCTCAAGTTGCGTAGTATGCTAATGAAAATAATGTTATAGTTAACAGTGCATAGCTGTGCTTTCACCCACATTTCCAGGTCAGGAACACCCTCTTCTACTCTCCATTATGTGTCAAAGTGGAGGGGAGCAGGACTGTGGTATACTTCCTTCTTGCCTCATTTCATGCTATTTGTTCTTTAAAGCAGGTCTGAAGGGACGAGCAGTCTCTTCTTGGGTCCTGGTATTGTAAGAGGCTGCTCCACAGACAGCTCATACAGGAGCTTTTTCCTCTCCTTCCTCCCTTAGGACCCTTCATGGCCAACCACAGCCTATCCTGCAGGAAGTATTTCCAATAGAGTTGGGTATCACTGACATCTTCATGATAAACCACTTAAGCACAGAATCAGACTCACCTTTAGACATTTCTGTTGAAGTTCTTTTCAAAGAAAAATATGAAGAGGCAAACTCTGCTCTCCCTGAAACGCCTATAAATCTGGTGCAACTCTACTGAAGTCAAGAGCTAAAACCAAAACAAGGCCTGGAAATCTTATCTTCCGGCTCAGTCAACAAAGGGCCTGATTCATCATCAAGGAAAGTCAAGTCAAGTCAACACCAAAGGTACATTTAATTTGCTAATTTGATTTAGGACTTCACTAGTGAAGCAAGGTGACCCCCTAGAGCACTGGCTTCAGTCATCCTGAGCTATTCTTAAAATGATATAAAATATTATTGAAGACAGGCATTGCTCTGCCTGTAGAAGGGACCAGCTTTGGAATGTATTATTACTGCAGTGACTGGACAGCCTAGTCCTGGGCTATGATGCAAGTATGATGGGTGCTGGGAAAAACAGAGAATTAGGCCAAGTTTTGTCCAAGATACTTTTCCCTGTGCAGGGGAGCCATATAATATTCAAGTATTAGTTCACAATTACTGAGCTTGTAGGAGATCTTTATTCTGTGTCCAGATGTCCAGGAACTAACAACATGTAGACCTTCCGAGTGTCTAGTCTTGGAAAGCTCAACCATCAAAGAAAGACACGTTTTGAAATGTCCCACCGTGAGTGACAGCCTGGCCCCAAAACCTATTGGTTCAACCAGCGTGATGAAATGGATGGAACAGTTTGCACAGGCAATGATATGACCCAATTTGGGGGGATAATATAAGAGAGAAATTTTTTCGTTGTTGTTATTTTTAAATGATTTATTTGTAGCAACTGTATGAATTTGAACATGATATAAGGTTTTTATTTATTTGAAATAAGACAAAGGAGATCTATAGGATTAACATGTTCCAACTAAAAATCTCCAATAATCTATTATTATATCATTAAAATATTTTAAACTAAATGGGTTATACTATTTTTATGAAAGGCTAGTTTGTGAAAGCAGTAGTTTCCTACCACATGCAATAAAAAGCATTTCACATGCATGAAAAACTAGTGTACCAAATTTCAGGCTATAAATAAGGCAATTGTTAAATGTAAATGCTTAGAAACACTAGCAAAATTCAGCCAACAAAGCAGGGATCAGAAATTTATACCCTCGTTACCGGTAATTACAGTCACATTCTTTACTGAACTGTATTCCCAGCCAACACATAAAAGTGTCCTGATGCATTACCTGCTTAGAACTAAGTCCCCCCTAACACACGTGTGCCAGAAAGCGAATCTGCAGCTCTGTGGCCATGTTAGCACAGGGCGCTCTGCGTGCGGCTGTAAGTGTATCTGTCTACCTTTTAAGCAAAGTAGCTGAGAGCCCCTCAGGGTGTTCTTACGAAATGTAAATTCACTGACTTGGAGACCTCAGCATAAAATCGCTGCTTTTAGTGGATGATAGTTTAACACTTTCCTTGCCATAAGAAATTGAGGAAAAATAAATGCAGTCCCATGGTTGTTTTTTATGTGCATTCAGCATTTGTCTTTTTTTCTTTGACAAGAGGAAAGCAGTTTAGGCATCTATAAAAAGTAGCTTTTTCCTTTCCGTCTCTCTTCTTCTTTTCTCTTTTCTGTTTTCTCTCTTTTCCCTCTCTCCTCTCTCCTCTCTCCTCGCCCCTCTCTCCTCTCTCCTCTCCTCTCTCTTTCCAGAAATAAGCAATAAATTCTTAATGCTGCTGTGGCAGATCAATCTCAACCTGTCAATAATTCATATTTGATACTTCCGTTATTTCAATTAAGAAGGAATTGTGAGGAAAGATGAGCCTTCTTTTGGGTTCAGATTGACACCTCCTGTTAATATGCCTGAGAAAAACAATAAAAGCTCACACATGAGAGCTTAAATTCGTTAGTGCTCTTCTTGCAAGTATCTTGACAATGTGACATAAACCACATGCTTTTTTCTTTGAGTGGTGCCCACACGCACTTGATTAATATGTCTTTAAAAGTCCAACTAACTAGATTCAGACACATAAAAATGCCCATCCAGAGTGGCAAGCATCCACATATTTTACTTCGGTGGAACTGTTGCAGTTCCTTCACATCTGAAAACAAGGCCATTTTCACTGTACAGTGGGGTGCCAAGTGCTGTTTGTCCAGTTCTAAGGCCACTAGGCTGTAGCCGTGAAGCAAGACCAAAACACAGGTGCCCTTGGGGAAAAAAAGCTTGTTGCCTGGAAGACTGCTGTGACTTGAGCACCCTCTTCAAGAGTCAGTCATCCACATCTTAAATTATTTTTGTAATGAGGCTGTGTTATTGACAGGACAGCAAGCCCGGGATACGTTACGGAAGGCAGGAAGAAGATCCTGCCTACCCCAGAGCAGTCAGATGAGCTGAAGTCCTCACTATTGCTAGCCAGGTTCTGGATGTTCTCAATTTGGAAAATGGAGTGCCTAAGACAAATCACGAAGTCAGGACCCAAAAAGTTGTGCTCTTGATTTTTCTAAGCTCTTTAAGGCTTAAAAAAGTAAGCTTTGAGAATATTTAGTGCATTTAAAGATCTCTGCATGCCTTTCCGGGATGAATAGGCCCACTGTCCTAGCAGTGGTTTTCAAATGTTTCCAGTTTGAACTAAAACATTCTCCAGTGAACAGGCAGATGCCCTGGGTAGCAGGTGTGTTTCCTTACAAAAGGCTTCCTTTTCTTCATTACTTTTTTCATCCTATTGGAAGTAGTTAATGGAAAACCAGCTGCCTTAATGCGTTTCAGTAAGCTGATTCTCTTTGGAATCTTTAAAGGACAGTGCTAAAGCAACCTTGAGTTTTAAAGCATAGGAGACACTCTATCTAAAAATGTTCTCTGGGTTTCTTGTGTATGTTGCTAGTGATGTAAGCAGTCAGCTTTATTCCAGTTAGAAATTAAAATGCTACTTTTCTTTGTCCAGTTCTCCCAATTTGGCTGGGCTCTGATGGTCATATCTCTGTTTTTATTTTTATAACCATCTTTTTTCTTCATCTTTTTTTTTCTTTTTTTTTTAAGATGAAGTAAACTATTTCACAGACTTGCCAGTTAATATTGATTGCCTCCTGTTCTAAGTGCTGTACAAACGTAATGGAAGAAACGGTCCCTTCCCTGAAGGTCTTCCTTGATGATCTAAAACCAGAAGGAGCTGATGGAGATGTACTAAAACAGGTCTTGCAGGTCAGTGTTGTCAGTAGATTTTGGCTGGTGGGGCTGATTGAACAAGCTAACAGAAAATGCCTTTGATAATGCACAAACTGGGAAAGTTTATTCAGCGCCAGATCAGAGATGTGTACAGAAGCTGGGGAGACCTTCCCCATAGTATGCTAAGGGAATAGGTTGCACTCATCCTGCTCTCAAGGCTGTGTATGAACTGGTTCACAGTTCATACTGGTATATCATACCAGTATGGGTATATCATAAGGCTAGAGAAAGGGTGCAGTCCTGCTTACCCCCCAGGAAACAGGTAAGAGAAAAGCCACCTGAGCGCTCCAGTTGTATCATGCATTCTTCCTGATGTGCAGTAAAGTCTTAATTTCTCTGGGCCAGTGTGGTCCTGCAGCTGTCTTCTCAGAATTAATCACAGCTGGTTTCTCAACCCAAGAAAACTCTTCTGGAAACTTGTTTCTCTCTCCTGTGAGTGCATGCAAGAAAGAATGTGTTGGGGTTTTTTTCATAGTCACGTTTCAGATTAGAACTAGATGATACAAGCACAAAACACATCGTTAACTAGGGGAATCTATTAATACACGTAATCAGTAAGTAGGTACAGGACTGTTTTGTGTATTACAGTCACAAAACGACGCATAGTGTTTGCTAGCTGTTGTTCACTTCTAAATACTGTATGTTACTCGCTCATTAATTACTGCCACAGTTTGCAGGAATTATTCAGTAATTAATTGGCCTCTAAAACACTCTGCTGTATGTCTTTCACATTTGGGAAGTGCTACTCAACATCCTGTTTTTCATACAAGTTTTTCGTACAGGCTTTGCCAGAGCTCTTTGAACATGTCATCTTGGCAGATGAAAACATGACTTAGGAATGGCTACAAGAAATGAGATAGTCTGAAAAGTTTTAGAAGCAATGAAACATCACTATTAAATGTAATATTAATGTGGCATTCCTACATCATGAAATCCTACCAAACTGTAAACCAGGCAATACTGTAAAAAGTTTGCATGCAGACTACTTAATAATTTATGTAGTAATTCGGGAATTGGTTCAGGTCTTGGGAAGACTGATTTATTTTAATCCATTTGAACAATACAACTAAATAATAATCTGTACAAACCCAGCATCCTTCACTAGCATGGATCCCAAAGTACAGCATTGGTTGTGGAAAAGAAGCCACAGCTTCAGGCACCTGTGCCAGCTGTAGCATAGATCCAGTCTTCCCCGCTGCCCCTGATGAGCTGTAGGGATTCAGCATCACAGATGAGCGGGCCAGGCTCTGTTCGGAAAGAAGTATCTTCTCTACAGAGAGTTGCAGGGAGAGAGAGGCAGGCAGAGATGTAATTATTTATGTAGCACATAGCTCTTTATGATGTCTAATGACTGAAAATACTGGGAATGACTTTAAGTGTCATTTGAAAAAGCATCACAGATAGTAAATAGTGCAGTCCCCACTTCACAGGGCTCAGTTTTCAAGACCCAATCTCGTTGTGCCAGTCCATGCAGCACTCAACATGCAGAGCTGCTGGAGAATCTTGACACTTATTTAGATGCTTACATGGGAGCAGAAATCTGAAAATCTAGTCCCAGCTGCAGACGCTGCAATGTCTTTGGGAAATTCCAAGCAGTAGCTGGATCGTAAAGCAAGAGATCGCACAACAGCCTTGGAGTAAATCGGTATAATGAACTGTTAATCCACGCCCACTATCCAGCCAAAATAAATAAAATAAAAGCTCTTAGTGCATTACACTAATGCAGAGCCCAAGATAATACACAGGGGACATTCTTCCGTGAGCCAGCATGCCTGTTTGTCTGAGATCGTGGGCGCTGATGATCAGGGCACAACTGAGCACACTGACGAAGAAGCGTCAGGGACAGAAAGGGAGGCAGAATAGGAAAAGTTTCCTACAGGCTTGAGGATGGTGTCACCCCATCTGTCAGAACCACACATGCCACAAACTAACAACTCCTGCTTGTTCTGTGCTGGTAATGACATCCATAATAACCTGCCCGTTGCCTGTTCTGGCAAATACCGTCTTGCCCAATCAAAACAGCTAAATGGTGTTTCATTTTTCTGTACCTTTCTCCCTAAAAATCCTCTGTCATGAAGCTTTTGAACTGCTCCCCTTTGGCTTTGATTAGGCCAAATGGCAAGTTGAGACCTTTGCTTTTCTACTAAAGCCTTTTGGTTTTACAACCTCTGGCCTCCCGTTGCCATCTAGTTTGTCAAAGCACTGAAGCCGTACTCAGAAGGCAAACTCTTCAACGAGAACAAAATCTTCTCAGGCACAAATCTCTACAGCGCAGTGCTGAGGGTTGCAAAGTGCTTCCGTGAAAATGAGCTCTTAAGTCATCCCTGCTATGTGCCTAGACACAGTCATGGCTTTTTATCAGATAAAATGATTCTGATCTATGTATTAATTTAAAAAATAGATGCTGGTTGTGGAGATGGAGGAGATCAGTGTTGTGGTGGCTCCGTTTAGTAGGAACTGAAGATTGATACAATTCGATAGGGTTTGGGTACCTTGATAAGAGTTGAAGATGAATAGATACGTACAAAACGAAACGAAATCGTAACCATAGCTAGTATGTCATCTTCTTTCTGGACTTAGAAGAACTAAATGGGTACTGGAACTGAAGAACCAACCTGTAAAGGTGGCCTCCCAGAATAAGAAGACACATTACACAGTTAAATGTGGTAGAAGATTGTACAGTTGCATGTTCTGCTCCTGTAAATACTTTAGTGTACTTTGATCTCCAGGGTTGCCAGGCCAGCTTCCGCTTTTGTTAAATCAGATGCTTTTTTTGATGAATCTGCAGTGGATGTGGTGGGTTGTTGAGCATTACACTGAGCTAAAACTACTGAGACAAGCAATTGTGGACCATCTAAGCTGAAGAGCATTAACAATTAAGCTTTGGTGGCAGTATTTGATAAAAGAAAGATTCATTACCCTAAGTTTGCTGAAAGGACTGCTAACGTTGTCGAGTATTGGACGTGACTGAGGGGAGTACGAATGTGAACACTGATTAAATGAATAAAATGAAGCAAGTTAGCATTGAATTTAATATGAAAATGGTTTAGCCTGGAAGTTAGAGATCTGAATTTTTGCATAGTAGCAGAAATTTTACCAGCTATTTGATGAATGTACAGTTGTATATGAACATGTTTGATTAGAAACCAGTGGCCAACAGTGATTCAGAGCACAAGAGAGAACACAGAAATGTACAGAGGAATGCGGAATCGTCTGACCTGTATTAATACTGTGACAGCAAATACAGCTAAGCTATCAAGATAGTAGAAAGGCTTTCTAGCTCTAATACAAATTCCCAAATTGTTTTGGCACTGAACTCAGAATTGCACAGGCAGACGCATAGGATGACTCTGAACATGATAGGAACGCCAATAGCTGCTTTTGCTGAAACACGGAAATGCTATCCTTAGTACTAAATGGAAAAAACGTGATTTGGGGAGATACCAGTAAAAAAGCCAAGTGTTGTCAGGTGAGAAAATGAGGCCAAAGTAAAAGAAATATACTTTTTTCTAATGTTTAAGGAGGCAGAACTAAAGCCGGGTTTCAAACTGGCAGAAAAAAATTGAGGGAGATAAAATGATGCAGGAATCTGACTGAGACTGCAGCTAAATCAAAGAGGTAGGAATTAATGGTCTACCCCGAGGTATAATACACATGGCATAGTTTAGGTGGCCCAGCAGAAGCAGCAAATCACGCTTAGTGAGAGGTTTGGAATCAGGACTACTGAAAAGGAAAAAAAAAAAAAAGATCAATTTATTGCAGAGGGAGAAAGGTTTATAATAAATGGGAAGCAAGGTATAATGCAAAGTGAGTATGTGGGATTAGCTGGATGTATTGTTTTCTTCTTGAGAAATATGACTGAGCACTAATATAGCTTCTGTTACGGAAAAAGTAGCAGGGCTTTGCTTTGCAGGAAGAGCTTTAATGTCTTAACAAAATACAGTTCTCAATCTAGAACTCCAGTTAAAACACTGCAGTTGTCACCCCCTCCTCCCCAAAACGATACCAGGGAGACCGAGTTAGACCAGCTGATGCATTGTACTTTCCTTCCAACACACAAACGTCTAAACCAAAAGCTTAATCTGTCTAATTATCTGCTACAGTTAATCTAAATGGTACCCCAAACCATGCAATTAATGTTACTCGATCCTCTTCATCCTTAGTCTGCCATATGTGTATGGCACTTGAGGACAAAAATGAGTTTAGGTTGAATGGGGAAGTAATCCGTTCCCTTCACTGATGTATGCTAATGCCGTTAGAGCGTACACAGATGATACCATATTCTATTTGATCTATCTGACTTCATCGCAAGTGTTTTAAAGGATGGTCATAGTCAGTGGAGGAAAACATCAAACAAGAAGCTTTAACTGAGATGAGAGTACGGCTGAAGGGAAAATGCAGGTTGAAGTTGTTGATGCTTTTTACAAATTATAGGAACTGAGTCATCCGTTCCCTTTCCTCCTACCGCCAAATCAAACAGTGTACGACTAGAACTGAGAGAACTGTCCTTTGGAGATAAAAACAGTATGTGATCATTAATATATAGCTTATGTTTCCTATGCTGTATCAAGCCATGTGTCCACTTCTTCCTGGGTCATAACCAGCCACAACTAGGAGATAGCTTTCTAATCAAATGGAAGCATTATGATATCTAACTTTTATCACTGTTGTTGAGCCAGCAGACTTCCCTGCTTGGTAGGTCCATTTCAGAGCCTATGGGGTAAAAACCACTGGAGGAATAAAGTGGTATTAGACATGTATGTGTATATGCAGATCCCCATGTATTTGAAGGCTCTTCCTAACAATTTTTTTTGAAACCTTTTAAAAGATACACCAGTGTACAAAAATGATCTTCAGAAATCCCTTGTTGGGAAGTCTTTAATAGTACCTCTTCTGGCAATTCTTCTTCCAAGACAGGGACTACAAGAGGTGTTAGGAACATGATTGCTGTTGACTTGAACGTGTTCAGACTTCCCAGCAATGCAAGAGGTAACGCTCTTTCCTTAGTACAACAAACATACAGTACTAGGCACTTCTGTTTGGAGAGATCTGAATACATTATCCTTAACAAAGAGAGAAAAGGTGGGAGTTTCAGCCCTTTTGCTCCTTTACACCCGATAAAAAGGAAAGAATAAATTAAAGCCACCCTCAGTATCCTGTATCCAGCTGACAGAGATTGCTGGAAGCACCGCAGAGGCCAGCTGTGAGAGGCCTGTTTTCCCTCTGGCAGATACTGGCAGGGACAGGACTTGACTGGCAAGGAAAGGAAAAAGGCACTAGTCTGGGGAGAATAACCTTGGGATGTTTATGAAGACTGCAGGACATTCTTTATTACATCACTGACTTCCCCAGCACCCCAGATCAGGGTGATCTAAAGCTCTAGGGCAGCTTCTTACTCTGGAGTGACTCCGATTTTTGTCTTCTTAATTACATTATTGGCATAATGGATAATCAGTTAGAATCATATAAAATAGGGAGGAAACATCCAAGAATTTACATTACTTAGAGAAAAGATTTCATAAATATAACAATAAATGTGAACTTTATATATTTCTTTTAATTCAATAAGTGGAAACATAGCAAAGTGAAACAATTGTTGGAGATGTACTCCTGAAAACTCTTGGCTTGTTGGATGATATGTTAATTAATTGAGAAAACCTAAAAACTACAGAGAAAATAAACAGAAAAAAATCAATTGAACCAGAGAAAATTGTTAAAATAGGAGAAACAGTTCAGGATATTTTTCCAGGACCTGACTGCTTTATCTGACCAGATACATTTCTGCCTATTCCCGCTTTCACTCCCTTTCTCTCTCCTAAGTGTTGTAAGTGAAGTCTGCGGCAGGGACAATGCAAGAAGACTCACTATGAGCGTACATGAGTGGGTTCTGAAACTTACTGAAGAGCTGGTGTACAGGCTGGGCTGGAGTAATTGCAAATAATTATACATTACTCTTAACATATTTCCTCATCGTGGTGGCAAGATTTACTTTGAGGGAAATGTTAACAAGCGTTTGATGGAGGAAGAACGTAAGACTTGCATACTAGGGATTCCTGGAGACAGGTAATATGGTCGATCTTACTTAGAGCCGGAGCAAACTCTTCCACAGTGACAGACAGCGTGATCTTATGTGTCGCTAGACGGAAGGAAGACCAATGGCTCACATCATGTCCACCTTTCCCTCCTGCGGCAATACTAACTTTCTCTCATTCCATAAGGATCTCTAGTTCATCCCAGCTGTGTCTGCCTCTTAAATCTGTCTTCACAATCCACTTTTTGCCGTGATGCTTGAAGAAAACACCTTGCCAAAGGTACTTGGCTTGATTGGTAATATTTATAGTTAAAGAGATCGTACATAAACCAGATCTAGTAATAACTAAAACTACTTTGATTCACAACGACCTCATTGTGCAGTTGCTGTGAACATATGACTGCACTACTATTACTCATATTTTCTCCAGTCCTCCCCGTTTCAATGCTTTGCACCCTTGCTAATCGTACTGCTTGTTAGTTTAAGTCTGCATTTGAGTTCTCTCTGGATCAGTCTTGGATTGTGCTTTGGAAACCTGTCATTTCCCTGCATGCTCTGGCTTATAGCATCTGATGCATCGGCCTCCTTGTTGCTAGTGGCTCATTTGGGCTCTATGGGTTGGACTCATCTCACCTGGCTTTACCTTTTAACATATAAATCTGAGTCAAGGGACATAGGTAAGAACCTTTAGGAAGCCATTCAGAACTATTTGTGACCAGTACTCTAAAGTGGATTGTATTATTGACAGTTCAAGTTTGGTCTCCCCCCGGACCGCTGCGCAAGCAAACATCCATTGGACGTATGTAAATGTATATATGCATATGCATGTATTCATTTTTAAGTCTACACTGGGAAGCAAAAGTCATTTGGAAATCTCCAGTATTTTTATAAGGAAATATGAGCGGCTTTGTTGAGTCAGATCAAAGGCAGAGGAAGGTCAGGTGAGCTGGTGATGCTGAAGTGATTACTGTGTGGTGCAGTGGCCAAGGAAGAGTATCAGCCAAAGTGAACAGTGAACTCAGTTCTGGAGGCTTAGCATGGGTGTATTTAAGCATGGGGTGCATATATTATCTGTAGTCTCATGTATCACACTGGAAGGAGCAGGATGCAGACAGACACTGGAAATACAGATTTGATAACAACAGAAATGAAAGATGAGTAACCCTAAAATCCCTACATATAAAAGGACGTTTATCCTCGCTGCAGCAGGAAGTGAACCACAGGAATGCAGATAGAATTATACACAGCGATGAATTTCATATGGTAGGAAAACGAGGGAGCTTAGTACCCCTGTCAGTGTGTGAAAACATACATTCCTTAAAGGTCCATTTCTGTTGCAACTTCTTTGTTTTACTGTCACAGCATGGCATGAATGGGAACCTCGAGTGTTCCTGTTTCATTGAACTTTCTCTTTTCTCCACAATCTGCTGCAGATTTGGCAGTGGTGGGTTTTAGCAGCTGAGATTCTCCAGACAAGAGAAGGAAGGGGGGGGGGGCAACAAAAAGCTAATTCTAAGGCTGATTTTAACAAAGAGAAAGGCTAAAAAGCTCTAGTCATTAAAGTAAAAATATTTACAACCATTCTGAAAGGATACCTATCATTTCTGATTCAGAACAAGACTAATGTACCATTTGACCTACAAGTTTACACAAGACTTAAATGATATGGTAGGAACTCTGTCCAAAGAGTTCTAAAAAAGCTCTAAAACTTGCAGCATTAATTGAATGGTACATTCATATTTTTGAGGTAAACGTATTATTGGTGTTCTCGATACCTTGCTTTTAAGGATGCAAAATCAATGCCTATTTTAGGCAACTATTTATTCACTCATACCAGTGCTTTTACAATAACACAGACATTTAAGGAATCATAAGATAACACCTGCAATTTGTCTAGAAGTACTAGAAAAAAATACTGTATTGTTAAACAAAATGATCAATGTCTGAGGTCTTTGACAACTCTAAAAACAACACCCTTTCACAGGCAGCACTATTAAATAATTTTTAATTTGAGGTAATAGTGAGGTTCAGGTTCTCTAACAATCCTGTGAAAACATCCACAAAAATATTCAGAAAACATTTGTTTTGGGGCAATACTAATCCTAGGTGACAGACAGTGTTCTGAAGGCTTTTTTTGTTGACAAAGACAACAATAATACTTCCTCATAAATAGCTGTATAATGACTACAATCTGCAAAATCCAAAGTCATTAAAAAAAATCTACATTCAGAGAACACAGTCCTCTCTCTTTCTGAAAAACAGTTTCCTTATTATGACTTCTTTTCATTTTGATTGAGCCAGATGCCAACAAATTTCTTTTGGGGCCCTATTCTTTAAAAACGGAGAGAAATTATTAGCAGAAGCCAGCAGCAAAATAACAGCAGAGTGCAGTTTGCTACAACAAACTTGAGAAATAATTACGAGACCCCGTATGCATCCTTACTTTCTCCATGGTTTTGCTGCGGAAGAGCAGGATGATCATTTCCATGTAGATGCCAGGGCACAGCTCTTTACTCATAACAGGATTTGGTTTGGCACAGCTGCGATGGGGAGCCTGGATTCACACCATCTTAATATGCCAACTGGCAATCCATGGGACTGCAGAAGACTGGCATAGCCTCTGGATTTACCGCGAATAGCACCATTTTACCCTCAGGACATCAAATCGTGCTGACCTCTCGTAAGTCTGACCCACATCTTGTGATCAGGGCCAAGAAATAAATAAATTAGCATTCTTCAGGGTCACAACTCCATTAGAATTGGCAATAAAAAAAGCAAGAAGCAATACTTTCTCCTTCCCACCTCCCAGCTTCCTCCTAGGATGGCTGTGCCCATAAACCGAAGATCATTAAAGAGGACTTTTGTAGTAATGATTGAGTGTACATTTCTGATAGCCATCAGATAATGGCTATATCAGCTTCTGTTAGAAGTCTCAAGAAACTCACCTTTGCTATGCATGATAAACTAATTTCTTCTAAAGACTTTGACAGCATTGTTGATTAAAGGCTTTAATGTTCACTTTATCTGTAAGGGCAATTGTTTTTTTGGTCAGTTTATTGCTTTGTGTAACAGCAAACCTGGATATTAAATGGGCTTGGGAGGTGTTAAGGAAAACTCTTCATGATCTCTGCGCTAAACTATTTGTATATCTATATATCTATATCTATCTAGATATACACTTACTCAGTCCACGTATAAAACAAATAACTTGATCTCAATTATCAGCTAAAATATCCTGAGACATTAAGTGCCAAGAATAATAAAATAATAACATTAATAATGGGCACTTCTTCCACCCTGCTTAGGATAACACTTTGCCACTTGGAATAGAGCAGATCCAGTGGAGCAGGGATAACAGACAGAATTTCAGGACCAAAGGTATATGGGGTCCTTGTTCAATTGCTTGATAATATCTCCTGGTCTGTCTGTAGCATGTTTTAACAAGATCTCTGTACTCAGGGCCTTGTTTCTTCTGTTCTGCGGATGCAGTGTAAAGCAGGTGTGTGGCTGCTCAAGGGGGCTAAAGTTACACCCAGAAAGGAGGATTGAGGCACTAACTGAAACATAACCATCATTCAGAGCACGTTGTAAGGTGTGCAGGGAATCGGCTGGCACGCCAGCGAGTGAGCGAGAGGTGAGAGGGCTTTCTCTGGGGGCTCATCTAGACAGCGCAGCACCGGCTGCCATAATAACAACTCCCTTGCTGGCAGGAGAGAGCAGCTTAAAATATTTGTGTGACTGCACATTTGGACGGGACTGCACACGCATGAGAAAGGATAGCTGTCTTGTTGAAACAAGAAAGTTTGCTCATGTCCCTTGTGGCGCCTTCGGTGTCTTGTTCTGCCCTGATTTTCCTGTTAAATCCTCACAATGCAGTTTATTCCGTATTTCTTCCACTGCTCTTATCAGCATTTTTTCTTGTTGGCTTTTCAACGTGTTCATTCTTGTCCTTCCCAAGTCCAGTAGCTCACATCTTGTCGCCATTCTTGGGATGTAATGTATCCTTCTGACCTCCCATTGGCAGCTGGGATATCATTTCCCTTTCCCGACGTTCTCTTTCTTGAACATCTGGGGCCACAGCTGTAAGTAGGTGAATATTGAAGAGCATTCAGGGAAGTGGAATGACAGTCATAAACTGATGGAAACTGGTATTGTCTAAACCTCAGCACTTACCTGCCGCTGAATGTCCCTCCTTACAAAGGAGGTGCTTAGTTGTAGTAATCTAGATGATAAGAGACTGTGCTGTCAGCATCCAGCTACTTGTAGCATCCTTTAAACCACCAGATGTGTGCAGCAGCCAGCTGGCCTCCGCACCCTTATTTGTCTATTCTCTGAAATCAGAGAAAGAAACAAGTTGTGAGGATATCAATAGAGAATCAACAGTACTTCTCTGGGATCATCTGTCAGCCCTACACTGTACAGCATGTGGAGTCCCATTTTTATGCCTTCTGACAGTAAAGATGAGGGCTGACTAACATGACCTCAGGGGACAGTAAGGGAAATGACCATCCACTGCCTGCTGGTGCTTATTGCAAGTCAGAATGATGGCCTGTAGAAAGATGGGAGTGCTTCCGGCACTGAGACCATCTTTGAGTCATGTTTGATTGTCATTCTTCCCAATGAAGCCGTAACCATAAATAATAGCGTTGTGTGAAATCAAGTATTTGAAAAACTTGAGCTTATTCCAGACAAGCCTGAATCCTTAGCAGTGGAAATGTGACAACAGATGAGGGAAGCAAAGCATTTGCAAAACTGGATAGTAAAACACACACGTGCCTTTTGTCGGAGTGTGAGAACTGAGACGGTAACAGAATCTCTGGCTACTTCAGTGAGCAGGTGACCACAGCTATGCAACATCACAACTACAGAGAAAAGACTTTGGAGAGAAATCTCACTCAAATTCTCTTCCTATAGAAATCACCTGAAGCAGACACTTTGTTGGTTTATGAGGAAGCAAAAAAGTTGCATTTACTTACTCTTTTGGTTTCAGATGCTCTTCCAGTCCTACAGAGCCTGGAATAGCTTGACGTAGCTATCCTGGGCATCCCTGGGCCAAAGCCAGGGCTTAGTCAATAGTGGTATGAGCTTGATTTTTCATTGGTATGAACTACTAGAGGTGCTTGATCACAGTGTTATGTACATGATGTGAAATGAAAATCCGGCTTGAGATGACTGTCATTCATCTGAAGCTGGTGTTAAATTGATGAAACTCTCTGCTTTCTAATGAAATCCTCTCCCTGATTCAATAAATGTGAAAATAGAACTCCCACATCAAAAACTTAAGTACAGAGGTAAAGCAAAATCTGTCACTGCCAAGAAGAGTATCATAACTCAGAAAGCAGCCAGGCCAAGGGGTAGAAACCTCTAGAATCTTTGCAAAGGTCACAAACCAAAGAGCTCAAAAGCTAGGGCATGCCTGAGTTGAGTTTATCCATGCAATCCTTACTTTACCAGCTTGATACATTCATCTGGTCAGGCTCTCAGTTGCCTGATCACATACTAGTCTTCCTGCAGGATTCATTCCTCATTTAGTCCATGCTCTCCATGGTCCCATTTCAGCCTCAGTCTTACTCCTTCACAAAGTTGCCCCAACTCCACACATCCATATTCCAAAGTATCGACAGGTTCTCCCTGTGGCACCTGTGTACTTCTCAAGTATCAGTGAGTCTGTCTCCGCACTCTGGAAGTGGGATCGCCCTTGTTTGGATAACTTGATAAGAGAGATCACTAAACTTGAACGCCCTGTGGCAGAGGATTACCTTTCACAATTGCCAGATCACTTGGCATTTCCAGTGTAGGGAATGCATTTACAGAGGGAGTATTTTTCAAAGATCAGCCAAAAAGAGACAGTTCAGATAATTTTTCCTTGCTGCACTTCTAACAATTCTGTTATGTGTGAATGAAGATTTTTTTTCTCAGAAATTTGTGCAGTTTGGCTGAGTGAGGGGTGTTCACGATGACCAAATTTCCAATTTTTGCTTCTTGCATTAGAGCTCCTTAGAAAAGGAGTTGTTAAATAGTTATTATTTTAGCACAGAAAATGTGTTTGTTAAGAACGATGCCTGGAAACCAGCTGGATGGTTTTGGAGACCACATACCTCTCAAACAGGGAACTTTTAGTCCCAAAGGGGTGAAACTCGACAAATCAAGAAGTATGTGAAAATAGGGGCCTGAAAGAAAAAAAAAACCAACAAAACAACAAAACCAAACCTGTCAGGCATCCTGAACTAGCAGCAGTGATACAACGCTTTCTTACAGGGTTTTTTGGGGACATGCAAGCCCCAAAAGAACAAATCTGTTTTCTGAGTAGCTGCCCCTGAGGAGCATTTGTGCGATGCCATGAGACAAAAGCAGCATACAACCCCCTTCACACCGAGGAGCCTGAAAGCTGATTAGGTGAACAAGCCCATGCTTGCTGCATACTGGCCAGGGAGTGCTTATTCTAAACCCCCTTGTTAGCTGCTGGCATGACATTTCTGGCACGTCACTTAGATTCGCACAGCATTCGCAGGGTAAAAGCCACTCCAGCCCTCCTCCAATAAAGGGCAGATTTTAAGAACCAGAAGGCAGTGAAACTGTGGCATTGATGCTGGGCCATCATTCATGAAGAAGAGACCTCTGTAGATTCTGAGGTGGTCTAAACAAGCCCAGGTGTTTTTACTAGGCAGCTCTTGGGACCTGGGGCTCAGAGCTCTCCGCCTGCGTCCTGTGAGGATCCCAGCATCGAAGGTGTGAGGATCACTGTGGGTTTTCTTTTTCCTGGGCACCGCTGTTTCTCAGCTGGCAGCATCCCATTGAATGTGGTGCTGCGACATTGACTTGCATCAGTGACGGATCGAGCCCTCTGGGAGTCGGCATAATGGGAGATCAGGAACCTGGACTCCTGCCTAGGAAGCAGCAGGAAAGCGGCTGTACTTGAAGCAGAATCAAACCAGATTCAAACTAATGGGAATATTTAAGCTGTGACAACTTGAAAAAAACCCACTCTGCTACATTATTTTAGTAAATATTTGTAGGTGCCTGTAATAGGGGAGTAATCACTGCATTTCCTTTCAAACTATAGCAAGGAGAGCAGTTTTCAGTAATACTGGATGATAAGAAGGCATTTTAATGGATGGTTTTAACCTTATTTTTGCTGGCAGATTATGCATTACAGCAGTTCTCAGGTGTCTTGGGTGTTTGGCAGGGAGCTGAGATGCGCTGCATGCATGGAAAGCAGAGGTGGCAGCCATGAGGGAGGTGTTCAGGAGGTGCCTGGCCCCAGGCATGAGAAGGAGGAATTGTACACATGTGCCAGCAGAGATGTGGGCACGTACAGAGGAAGGAAGGAGGGTGCCTAGCACTGCTGGAAGTCACAGAGATGAGCCACAGCTCACTGGGGCTGGGTTTGGTGTCACAGCAGTGCAGACAAACAGCTTTTGGGTTAGATTGGAGACCAAGTCCCGGAGAGTCCATGGAATGATTTGTAGCTCAAATGACGTTAGAGAGTCATGAGGGATTCCAGGCAGTGGGATGCAGATGTGCTGTTATTCTTGTGGACAGTGTACAAGACATTTACGTGTGTTCTCATGTGTTTTTCTTGCACCGATGAAATAAAAAATAAATTGTTTTGGGGACTTTGAGAAAGCTCATGCATCTCTCCTTCAGTTTACCCCCTGTCCTGGAAGGGGTGGACTGTACATTTGGAGTTCCCACGAGACTGGTGCTAGAAAAAAGGCTGTGCCAGAAACGTGTCTCCTTTCGAGGGTGGAAAACAGCTGAGCCACCATTTCCATTTTTGTCAAGGGGTGAGGCACAGAGCTGGGGGCAGGTAAAGGAATGTGGTCCTGAATGGAAGCCTGCCACTTGTGGTGCAAGGCGGGGGATGTCCCAATGAGAAAGCGAGGGGAGCAGAGGCAGCTGCTTTTCCAGTCCCCATCCACAGTTCTTCTGTAGCAGAGGCCCGTGCCCCAGGGGTAGCCTGCTCAGGATGCATAGCTGGTAGCACCCAGGGGAGAGCCAGAGGCACGGTGCCTGTGGTCAGGAACATTTTAGAGCTCCTGGCCGCAGTGAAAGGGAACCCAAACACGGCAGCCAAGCGAGAGTCCAGCCCTGACAGTGGATCTGTGGGCTTTAGGAGCCCTAGGAAAATAGCACACAAAAGGAAAGAGTGATAATATTAGAAAAAAAGACCCAGCTAGCAGTCTGTAATGAACTGCTGCATTCCCCAAGGGCTTGCTTCACCTCCTTTTTCTAATTCTGGTGCAATGCTTAAAATACGGATGGATCAGGGTAGGCTTGCAGATACACACTAGAGCCAGTCACAGAATGAACAAGAACAGAAAGTGCGTTTCAGTTTGTTTCCCTTTTTTGCAACTTTCTTTCAGAACAACCTTAATATTTACAAAGTCAGGACAGCTCCTGTGTTCACAGTGTTGCAACATACTGCTCTCGCTGCATTCCTGCTAAAAATGAATAAGGAATGGTTTCTGGATGAAAAACAGAGCCTGTGATTTTTAACTTTCCGTCCCTCCCGTCACAGCACGGATTATGGTGAAAAGGACAATCTGGAATTGCATTCTTAAGACTCGTACTGAGAAAGTTCTAGCTGGAAGGTTGGCTACATCACCGATAAATACCTGTACATTTTCCACTCTTCCATTCGTTCGCGGCTCCCAGGCTCAGGGCAGACTGCAGGATAGAACAGATTCATATCTGAAAACAAAAATACCTCTACTGAGCAGAAGGTTTCAGAGCAAACCCATCTGAATTGTATTCCACACTTCTTCTCCAGCACCAGAAAAGTGTACAAGTTTTCCAGGCTGGAGCAGAAAAGTTATATATAGCACTGCAATTTAATTCACATGACAATTAAAAAATACATGAAACAGTCTTCCTTATGCATGAGAAAAGATTATCAGAGTTTCCTCCCTTTTCCTTCTCTTTTCCTCCTCTAGATTATTAAAAATGTAACTCCTTCAGGAGCAATAAATTATCACAGAAAGGATTGCTTAAGTGAGACCCAGGTTGTGATGAAAGGAAGTTTGGAGTTTGGGAGAAGTCTGTGTTTGAAAAACGTCCTCAGTGTTTGGAGTATCGCATATGGCTTTTGACAACTAATTTGGGAGAAATGTGGTAGGGAATGAACCTCAACAGGAAAAGCGCTTGTTTTTTGTCACTTTGTGACATTACCGAAACATCGTTTCCCCTCATTTGTATTTTTTCCCATAAGTTCATATTAAAATGTATCAAAACAGAAAAGACTTTGAAAAAGGCAGCAGAGCTGTCATAAGGGATGACGCTAGCTACTTGGGAAGGTTACGCTTTATTATGTAAATACATGTTTGGGGGTATTTTAAAATGCGTATCGTGTGGTTAGAGGCAGATTGTTAGTTTGATAAACCACACTGGTTCCAAATAAAGCGTACCAGTCCATAACATAAATGCCGGCGGTGTGACTTCTTGCGAGCTATCCGGTCGACTCGAACCGTCCCTCCTCTGTACCAGTCTCACTTGTTGGCCTATTAACCATGAGGCTACTGGTCCTTGCCAAATCCCACTGCCAAAATCCACCTCTTCCCACTGCTCCTGGGAAAAAGCTCCTGTCGCCCTCTCCTGCGGATAATGCCCTAGCGCTGAGCACCCCGAGCCTGAATTCAGATCGGGGCAGAAGGAAGCAAAACTTCGGTCTGTGAACGGAGCCTTCATTTACTCACATGTAAAGCCCGTGGCATGGTGCGACTTTCCCTTCTCTTTCTGTAATTTGCAGGTAGCTAAAATGATTTCCCGGGCAGGGAGACCCATTTCTTAACCGCTTGGTGCCCGCGCTGGCCACGCCAGGCTGCAGCGACGTCCCTGCAAGTACCAGGAGGAGCTGGATGGAGAACCTGGTGCGTCATTTATTCAGTGAATATAGGCCCTTTTTGTGCTCGCAAGAACTCCGGGGAAGGCTGGAGGGTTTGGTTGTTTTTTTTTACCCTTAGTGGCCGAAACTCTTTAAGGCACTGCTGTGTGCGTGCGATATCCGTGTGTCGGCGGCGTGTTGCGAGAAGCGAGCTGAACGCTGACAGTTGAGGTGCGGGGTGCGTGCGGCCTGCACGGACGGGTGCCCCGCACCCCCTGCGCCCCGGCGTCGAGGCCCTCGCAGGCAAGTGGCGAATTTTGGGAAAGTGCCTCCAGCGATGGCCCAGCCGCTTGTGTGACATCCACGGTTCGGCCGGCTCCATGTCGCCTAAACACGCCTGAAATCTGCAGCACCTCACAGGCCGGCAAAAATGACAATGGAGGGAGGCGAGTGTGTGTCAGTGTGTGTGGGGGGGGCTGGTGGTCCTGAGGGATACCTAGAGGCGCTTGCTAAGTCAGACGTGGCCGTGCGCTCCCTTGCGCGCTGCCCTCCGG
>VZZY01005983.1:783121-912451 GCA_013400335.1 Eurystomus gularis | reverse complement strand
CCCCGCTCCGCCCTGAGGGCCCGCACGTAGCGGGAAGGCGCCCGGGACGCTGCGGCGGTGCCCGGGGGCTGAGGCGTTCGGCCGCTCCCTCCTTCCCTCCCTCCCTCCTCTTCCTCCCGGCTCCGTCCCGGGGCCTCCGATGTCGGCGCCTCGTCGCCCGCCAGCTGCCCGCTGCTGAGCCGTGAGGGGCGGGGGCCTTCGGGACCCCGCCGGGGACATGGGCAACGGGATGTGCTCCCGAAAACAGAAGCGGATTTTCCAGACCCTCCTGCTCCTGACCGTGGTGTTCGGCTTCCTCTACGGGGCGATGCTCTACTACGAGCTGCAGGGCCAGCTGAGGAAGGCTGAGGCCACGGCGCTCAAGTACCAGCAGCATCAAGAGTCCCTCTCAGCTCAGTTACAAGGTACTTACCTCGGCAGGAGCCCCTTTCCTAGGGCTGGCAGCATACCCTCCTCCTCCTCTTCCTCTGGGGAAGGCCGGGCTCCAGCTCTCCAACCTCGCTCTCCAACTTCTCTGTCCAACCTCTTGCAAAGTTTCACTCTTTGTGCGCTTCTTTCCCTTCTGTCCCTCCAGCCTGTGGGGTTTTGGTAGGGTAGGACCGTAGACCTGCTGAAGTGAGGTTTTGTCATGGGCTCCTCGGAGTTCTCATTCCCTGTCACTCCCACATATTTTGCAGAGTGACTCCTATTCCCAAAGGCCTGCACATGGCTTTGCAATTCCTGCTGGAAACGGCAAAGGCCGCTCGTCTAACAGGACAGACCGTGGCTGGTTCTGGGACTTCTGTGTGCTTCTGTGTTGCCTTGGCACTGTTAATTTTGTGCAGCTGAGAGAACGTTCAGCTGCAGAAATGCAAGGCTGCAGTTCCTGGGCACCATAAGCCTGAAAGAGCTCCAGGAGGGAGGAGAGGAGTAGTTTATTTTTTGTTTAAAGGGTGATTTGAAAGTGAACTTCAAAAAAAGTTATTTGGATAAGGCTATTCGATTACTTTTGGAAGAACTTTGAATTTCTTGGCTTAAAGCTGCCACATCAATACAGGTCCTTGTGGATCTTGGTTTAAGGACACACCGAATGTGGGCGTCCTGTGCTTGAAGATGAAAAGACGCCGATGTCTGCCGTCTGCCTGTCCAGAAACCAGATGCAAAGCAGCAGATACGCTCTAGGAAGCGCCAGACCTCAGCACCTCTCTAATTGTCAAGTGCAAGGTTATCAGGTCAGCATGTGAGATGTCCAGAGCCAACTTTCAAAACTCTTTAAGAGTTTTATTTCTCAAAAACTATGTAAAATAAGAGTGGTCTGCTCTAGCAGCTGTCACGGTACTTAACTTGGGGTGATCTTCAACCACACTTCTCACTGCGGGAACAGACATAAAAGCCTGCCTAGAAATGTACAGTTTTTATGCAGAGAGCACCCAATTCTGTTAGATCCTTACAGGGATTTGTTACTTGAATATATTCAGCTACAATCCAAGATAATCATTATTTAGTATTTCAATCTCAGGCCATTTCCAGGCAATGCTATGGAAAAAAATTGACAGAAACCTTCATTTTAGTCACTAAAAAGGTGTCAGTGTTTGGCTGGGAGATGGGTTTGTGGCAGATGGCTAAAGGACTACTTTGCTAGTCTGTATATTTGCCAACAGCATTTGAAGAGGACACAGGAACATCTTGTTCTCGAGCTAAAATTTAACAAGTTAGCTTTTTCTGTTGCCCTGGCTATACCAACCAGGAGATTGCAACAAACTTTATCCTGACACAGAGGAGCAATTCTCCTGATCAGAGATATTGGGTCTGGACTGTTAGTTTAAACTGTCCATGTCTGAAAAATTATTTTGAGTAGCCATCAGCTATCCAAGCAAGTTCACAGAAGCAGCAGGCAACTAGAAGTTGATATAACGTAACAATAAAACTGGTTCTTTAAATTTTCCTGTATTGTGGCAGTAGCTAATACTCCTAAAAGAGGGGAAGGCTGAGAGCCTGGAGATAAGCAGCAAGCGTTAGATGCCCGGTCTCCCACCAAAGTAAATGGAAGCTCTCGTGCCTGAGGGCTTCAGAGGGTTTGGGACTAGTGAGCTAGAAGTAAAGTTTTCTTCCCCGTCTTTCCCAGTACGATTAATGACCCTTTCTGGGATGGCTGTCCCTGCGTCATCACTTGGATTTTTGCAGTACTTTATTAGTGAGGAGAACACAGAGAATTCAGAACCTGTGCCCAGGTCAGCTAGAGATACGTGAGCCCCATGCTAACTAGTGATGTACAACATCAAAACCACTTCTGAACCTTTCCCATTTCACTCTTTGATGGAGAACAACAGGAAGGAGTGGTCTTTAAACAGAGACTTTGAAATGACATAAAGTGCTGACAGAAAACCCAGTGTTTGCAGGTGCCATATCTGACTGCACTTTGAACTTTTGATTTTAAATGGCCTGGCTTTTAAATCAATAACGTTGCTGTTGCCAAACAAAAAAAACCCTCTAAGAATATCTAGCCTACATCTCTTTGCTGACCCTAACAACACGAGAAATTACTTTGAGATAGTTCTTTTACGAGAACAATAAAATGTGTCACTACTCAAGCAGTGCAACTTTTATGTTCATGCAGGGTAATCAGTTTCTCTATAGATGTTGGTCGAGAGAGAACTTGGGGGTCTGAAGTAGGATGGGAGCACTCTGAAATCTTCTAAACAGGAACCAGTTAAAGGGTAAGGTCGCTGACACAGCGTTGCCAGGAGGAAAGGAGGGTGTCGTATCGACAGCAGTTGGTCTTTTAGTGTTTATAGCTCTCCTCTGGGTGATAAAATAAGACTTCAAAGCTCATTACAAATTGAGGCGAGAACTGAATTTTGGACTTCTACTTCCTGAATGACTGTTTCATCAGTAAGCTTTTATTGTTTTAAATTAAAAAAAAAAATAAAAGGACAGGATTGAAACGCTTGGATGACAGTGAAATAGCACCTGGTTGCTGAATTTTGTTGCATTTTGTTGTGACTGCTGGTGCTTATGAAGACAGTTGCTCTCCTGATAGTCCACAGAGGAACACTGTTAGGGCTTCTGGGGGAAAATTGAGTCTGAAATGCTTAAGGATCACAGACAACCCCTAAGCTTGTCTGTAAGGTCGCAGGTTGGATCTGAATGCTTTGGCTTGCCCAAAATCGTAAGAAGGATCCTCAGATGTAGCTCAGAGTGCAGCGTTCCTTCACTTCCTACTGTCCCCTCTACTATTTTTCTATCTCTGAATGGTTTTTTAGGGTTTTTCATTTTTGTAGGTAATAAGAACCTTCTTGGTACTTGCCTGAGTGAGCAGCGCTTTCTGGTTTTGCTTGAAAAGCCAGTCTTAGATTTTTATCTTTCTCATTGCCTTGTTTTGCTCAAACGCAGCACATGAAGCAGGCTAAATCTTGTGCATAGGTGGGAAAACCAAGGCAGAGTGTGCAGATCTCTAGAGAACCGTGCGGGAAGAGGTCTCAAAACAGTTGAGCGTGTGCACCTGATCTGAAGAGGGCTGCGTCTGACTGTTGTTGTAGGGAGTTCTGCTTTTTCTGGTGTTCGTAGCTTCAGCTACTCAGCTGAGAAGTATTTGTGCCTCTAGAAATAAGAGCAGGGTGCGACTGGAAGGATGGCAGGATAAGAATCACTGGTTTGGAGAGGCTGGGGTCTTAAGCTCACCCCCTTTAGACAGCTCACATTGTAGATTTCGTATTTGAAAGCTAAACTTCTCACAAAAGAGTGTCAAACTTTTGCCTTTTTTATCTACCAAAGCTCTGATGGGCATGGAGAAAGTAGGGCTGCTTTTGTAACCTGCAAAGGCAATACTGGAGGCAAAATCTAGAGATGCCACAAAATGTCTTGGCTGCTAAGAAAAGCTGAAGTCACTGTTATCTAGAAGGTCTTTCACAGAGAAGCTGATCTTGCTAGTAAGCTGATTATTTTTAAATCTCATTCTCTGAGCATTATATGTTCGAAACATGAAGATTATCATTTTAAGAAATACTAAATAAGATTAAAACAAAACTTGACACTCTTTGCCTCCTACAAAGATGTGTCAAACTAAATCTTAAACTATTGGCCAGATAGGAACAGACTTCATGTGCTAGAACAGAAACGCGCTGACAGCTGTAGATGAGCCTGATTGTGTCTTTGCTTCAAGACTGGATGTATCTACAAATGACTTTTTAGCCCTCACGGTTTCTGTCTTCTCATCCTCTGGGTATTAAGTAACCCCTTGTGTACTATTTTAATCTGTTTAATCTGTTTTAATCCCTAATCCTTAATAACAGCCTACATTTAGTGCCTTTTACTACCTTAATTTTCCTGCTTTTTCTCTTAGAGTCTTAACGTATCTGATGGCTTCACGTAATCTGTGTGCACCCCGAGACCATATTGTAATCTTGGGAGCCAGGCCAGCAGGGAGAGAGAGCTCAGACCTTGAGTCTGAGAGAGTTCAGACTTTGCCCTGCTGTAGACAAGCTGTGGAGCTCCTCAGAACTCTCTGATCCAGCGCTAGAAAGCACCAGCTGAAAAGCACATGTAGAATTCCTCTGTGCCTGTCGTGCCATCTCCTAAACTGAGGCCCCTTCTTGGAGGTGACCTGCTAGAAGCTGATCAGATAGATCTCTAGCAGCTCTATGTATAGAGACCTGCATAACACATCACAATACTAGAGCAAAGTTTAACCACTAACTTTAGTGGTTTATATTTGTTATGTCTGTCTGCAGGCTAACTATAGATGCCAGAGCGGTTCTTAGTGATCTATGTACCGATGGGGATGCACTTCTCTGTTTCACCCCTCTTTTGTAGTACTCTGTTTAGACTTATACCTTAAATTGGCAGAGCTAGGAGGGTGCCCAAAGACAGGCAATGAGGCTGGGGAAGGGTCTAGAGCACAGGTCTGGTGAGAAGCGGCTGAGGGACCTGGGGGTGTTCAGCCTGGAGAAAAGGAGGCTCAGGGGAGACCTTCTCGCTCTCAACAACTCCCTGAAAGGAGGTTGTAGAGAGGTGGGGGTTGGTCTCTTCTCCCACATAACAAGCGATAGGATAGGAGGAAATGGCCTCAAGTTGTGCCAGGGGAGGTTTAGGTTGGATGTTAGGAAAAATGTCTTCCCCAAAAGGGCTGTGAAGGGCTGTCCCAGGCTGGGCAGGGCAGTGGTGGAGTCCCCATCCCTGGAGGGGTTTCAAAGCCATGGAGATGTGGTGCTGAGGGACATGGGTTAGTGGTGACCTGGCAGTGCTGGGTTAGTGATTGGCCTCAATGATCTTAAACGTCTTTTCAACCAAAGTGATTCTATGATTCTGCAAGAACTAACAGTATTTTTGATGGCTTATTTTGCATATGCATCATACAAGTAGAGCTACATCTACGCAGCTCCTACATGCTTTGATTTCCCTCCATAATCACAGCATCCTGAATTCCAGCCATTTCTAGCAGTTTCACATTGCATGTAAGGCCACAGCACTTATTTTGGTGGTGTTTTGTTGCATCCTGACATCTGAAGGATCTGCGGTAGCATTGTCCCAGCAGAGGTTAGTTCTCTGTGTCCTCCTGACACATACTTGGCTGTGCTTCAACCCCAAGCTCAGAACTGCATGAAGTGGCCAATACAAGCGTCCCCGATTCTGCTGCCTGGCTTCCTGAAACGGCGTGTTTGCGTTTGCAACCTCCTCTAAAGAATCTGTCTTTTGTACTTCCATTCATGTTCTCCCCAGGGTATTTAACGTTCTAAATACTTACAACATGTGAAACGTTTCAAATTACTTGTGCAGAATTTTTGTATGGAAGATGTATATGCTGTAAATGTATATTCATATATGCAAATGTATATTCATCTATACATTTGTATGTATAAAATGTCTGTGTAGATAGATATATTCCTGTTTTGCAGCTCAACGGGAAGATAATCTGGAATTACCAAGTTTTCTTCATAATCTGAGTATAGAAAAGGTGCCAGAGCTTTGTTCAGTTCAGTTAACTCGGGGAGCTGGTTTGTTGCTTCTAGGTCCGTAGTGAGTGAGGGTCTCAGCAGCTGAATTCTATGACTCGAAATCTAAATTGAGTAAATGCCCATATTTATATATAATTTGTCTTCCATTCCTGTAATCTGTGCCTGAATGCCCCTAAATCACTTTTCATGTGGATGTAATAGTTCCAGGATCAATTTCTACCAGTGCTGCAATGTTACATCTGCACCCAAGTTGGAGTCTGGGCTGAAGAACATAGAGCGTGTAGTCTGAAGGAATTTTAAGCAGCACGAGGTAATAGGGTGTGTTTCTTCCTGGGTTTTGTTGGTCCCTCTTCCTGGTTTAACACTGGCCTGGTAGTTGACAGACTGATGCCAGAGAGAGCCACTGTCCTGAAACTATTTGTTACTGGTGATGATTTAAGCCTTTTAAAACTTGCAAGAGATTGATCTGTCTAGGTTTATAGAATCACAGAGTGGTTTGGTTTGGAAGGGACCTTAAAGCTCATCTACTTCCAACCCCCTGCCATGGCAGGGACACCTCCCACTAGACCAGGTTGCTCAGAGCCCCATCCAACCTGGTCTTAAACACATGCAGGGATGGAGCATCTACAGCTTCCCTGGGCACCCTGTTAGTGTCTCACCACCCTCAGAGTGAAGAACTTCTTCCTTATATCTAATCTTAATCTCCCTTTCTCCAGTTTAAAGCCATTACCCCTTTTCCTATCACTACAAGCTCTTGTAAAAAGTCCCCCCTAGCGTTCTTGCAGGCCCCCTTCAGATACTGGAAGGCCGCAGTAAGGTCTCCCTGGAGTCTTCTGTTCCCCAGGCCAAACAACCCCAACTCCCTCAGCCTGGCCTCGTGGGAGAGGAGCACTTCAGAACTGAGAGAAGAGGAGGGAGGCAAGATGGGTGGATGCTTTGGTGAGGTTGCATTCTGGCTTCTTCATCTTCTATCACGTATTCCCAGGTGTGATGTTATCTAAAACATCATCAGCTCTGTTGGAGGGAGACCAGCAGCAAAGCAGAGGATGAAACAGCCACAGTTATGATCTGACAGCTGTAGCTGCAAACCGAGCCTGAAAAGCTGTGCTCAACAGTGTAGTTTAAGCGGTGTCATGTGCACAATGTGGCAAGAGTCTCAGGGTGGTTGTGACTTCAGAATTGTACCAACAAAACTTTAATATCTGAGAGTTACGTGCTTCTGGAGTGGTTCAGTTAAATTGTTGCTTTACTGTGAAAACCAAAGCCTCAGCAAGCAGAGTGGAATAACTTCCTACACGAGCAAAGCTGATTGAATTCATCCATGTGATGTTCTAAATGCATTGTCTCATTGGGCTGGTCATTTTGCTGGGCAGGACACAGGCTTCTCAGCCTGTCTAGCTGGGTGGGGTGACCTGATGAGTAAGGCTTCCACCCACTCCGAGACCAGAGTACGCATTATAGCATCTCTTGCACAGTGGTGAGGATATTGCCAGCAATTTGTGGCTAGTAGAGTTCACTTTGCTCGTTTTGGAACAGGATCCTTGCGTAGAAAAAGCAATTAAATCTGTCCTGCTCAAAGTCAGGTGCTGTTTTGAGGTTTAATATAATGAAAGCTAAATAATTCAGCTTGCTGAAAAAACGAACCATACAGAACAACTGAGGAAGGCAGAGTCTTTTGTTGGTTTGGTTGGTTGCTTTTGGGGTTTGTTTTGTTTGTTTGTTTTCTTGGGATCTTTAGGGTTCAGGGGCATGAATTTCTAGTCATGCTGGAGCCTGAGGTAAGCACTTGAGGAGTTCAGCGTGGTTGCTGCTGCTCCGTGTTTAAAGAAGGGTCTTCCGAGCTAGAAGCAATTCTGATATTTTTCTCATGATCTAGCATAAACCAAGCTTCCCAAGATTTTTCTACTATGTAGCATTAATTAAGAAATAGAAGAAAGTGCAACTACTTCACCTCTTCCTCTACTTTTTTTTTTTTCTTTTCTTTTAACCCTCTGAGGTGTCTGAAATTAGCCTAGTATCTTCTTGTCCTGAGGTGACTCCGGTCCTGACTTTGGCAGTTGTTTCCAGGGCTTAATTACAGAGATGTTGAGTGAAACATGGCCCACTTGTGCTCCTGGAGGGCACGGTGAGCAGTCAGGCTGTTCCGATCCCTGCCACCGCCCTGAACAAGGCCATTTCCCAGGATTCAGCTAGTCTGTCATACTCGGATACATAATTTAAGGTTCAACAGTGATCGTCTGTTACCAAAAAATAAATGTATTATGAACCACTAAATCAAACTATTGATTTCTTTATGCAGAAACGTTATAGATTTGAATCTGCTCCTTAAGAATTTAAGTCTGAAACCACTGCACAGGTTTTGTTTGAACTATTTGCATTTATCATTGCTTGAAAAGAAAAAATCTTTAGCATAGATAGTGCATAGAAAACAGCACACGCAAGGTACGATGCTAATCTGACCCAGCGTGTCATAACCGTGGGTGGCACCAAAGGCTGGGAGAAATCTGCTGAGGAGTGCACGGGGAATCTTCTCTGGGATGGGAAACATGATCTCTTTCCTAATAAAGTCATGTCTGAAGCCTAACTGTTAGGGATTAAATATTTAATCGTGTTTAATACCCCTTCTCAACCTCTTATTTTTAGCAGCAGCTATTAGAGTTTACTGCTTCAACATGATAAATACCTCCCTATATCCCACCATATCTTGCAATTTGTTTTTAAATCTGTTGTTTCCTAGAGGTGTTATTGACTTCTAAGAAAGGGAATACATGAGGCAGGGCGGAGTGAAAGGATTCTATTAAATGTAGATGTTTACTGAGGTTTAGAAATTAATTTTCGTGTCACCCTTATAATTGAATGGAGGCCACAACTATTTCTTAGAAATCTAAGCATGTGTTTGTGGGGCGAGCTGCATCAGTGTGCCAAGTTCCTCAGCGTTCCTCCATTTCCAGAGCTGCAGGGAAAGCAAAACTTTTAAGATCTGCAACACTTCTCCATGTTGTACTTGTTCCTCTTTTCTCTTCAAGGATGCAAAGCTGAAGGTTTGATAAGCGTGTGAATTTTCTTATATGCTTATCTGGACTCTCCACACATTGCAGAGCTTTTTGAAGTTCTCTCATGATTAGTTCTGATACCTTATCTAATCTGTTACCAAGCTCTGCAATGTTAGTGCGGGAAACCTCCTTGACAGAAGGCAGGTTTCATAGAAAGCATCAATGGTCCTCCTTGTCCTGGGCAGGACACCAGGGGCTGAGTTGGAGTTTGTAGAGGCAAAAGCAGGAGTCTTGCAGCTTTGGTTAAGGAGTCGGCTGTGAGCTTTAAGGTTTCTCAGCACTCAGTGTCATGTCAGCTGCCAGGATACAGGTAATTCCCAAACTGTTCTTTAGGTTTACAGATAATTTCCAACTCACCCGGAAAAAAGTCCAGTGTTCCAAGAAGGGCAACAAGGCTGGTGAAGGGTCTAGAGCACAAGTCTTGAGAGGAGCGGCCGAGGGACCTGGGGTTGCTCGGCCTGGAGAAAAGGAGGCTCAGGGGAGACCTTCTCCCTCTTGACAGCTCCCTGAAAGCAGGTTGAAGCAAAGTGGGGCTTGGTCTCTTCTCCCACATAACAAGTGATAGGACAAGAAGAAACAGCCTGAAGTTGCTCCTGGGGAAGTTTAGGTTGGATATTAGGAAAAACTTATTCACGGAAAGGGTTGTTAGGCAAAGGCTGCCCAGGGCAGTGGTGGAGTTCCCAGCCCTGGAGGGGTTTAAAAGACTCGTAGATCTGGTGCTGAGGGACATGTTTTAGTGGTGTCCTGGCAGCGGTGGGTTAATGGTTGGACTCAATGATCTTAAAGGTCTCTTCCAAACAAAACGATTCTGTGATTGAAAATGTTCTATAAAAATGCACGTGGTCAGTTCTCTGTTATCTTTGGGTAGATCTTATCTAGTTTACAGGTGAATTTTGACCTAAGTGCAGGCTCTTGATCAGTCTCCATCTACAGCTCTGTGTGGAGCTGGTTTAGTCGCAGTGGTGCATCTCGGTGTAGAACCACTCTGCCTTGGAAGCACGGTGTGGTGGGACATCACTCTGGTGCACGGCCAGGCTGGTTACTGCACTCAAGCTGGTCAGCCTCACGTCTCCACAATTTGCTCAAGTCCCATTCTCCACTTGTAGTTTGTTACTGGAGTATGAAGTTAGGGGAGCAGGTTTCTTTTCATTGAGAGGTTATTTTTGGTGCCGAATCTTTAAAAGCAGCAGATATTACACTTTCTCCTTGTGCAACTGAAATCAGTCTACGACAGACACTACAACCCCCCTAAACGTGAAGGTCCAGATATTAAATACAAACTTCTCCCTTAAAATTATTAATACTTTGAGCAACAAAAACGACCAGAGAATTAAGTCAAAGCAGGGTTTGTTTTTAAGCACAACGGCTGCAGCATGTGCTAGAAGGATCCTGCAGTGATGGGCTCTAATTTGATGAAGTTATTACTTGACCGTTCTTCACACAAGTAAACTGAAAAGTGCTGGAGTTTGTTTTAAAGGAAACGCAATTGTCACGCTGCCTGCAGTGCTCGGCGTGATTTTCAGTGGACAAAGAACAGTCCATCCCTGCCCCAACACAAAATTGTTCCATAATTAAGCCAGAAAAATGCTTGCTTTTTACACACTATCAGTTTCACATTATCTTGGCAAGTAGAATTTCTGTCCTTTCTGTATAAATTCAATACAGAAAAACTGAAAGGGCATAAAATAGGAAGTATCTTCAATATTTTGTTCAGTATATCATAAATACTTGGTTTCTGTAATGTTGTTTTCTTGCGCTGTACTTAAAACACAGTTTTCTTAGTCTTTATTGTGGGAGTACTTCCATCGTTTCTGAGATGTTTGCTATGTCACTGGACTACCTGTTTATTGCTAAACTCTCAACTGAGAGTCTTTTGAAATAAATAGATGGAGTGTATACTGTGACCAGTATCGGTTGTACTGGGCTGGAGAACCCTGATACTTGTCCAGGAGCCAGCCACAGCTGGATGATCTGTGTCTGATAAGATTATCGGCAGTGAAATAGTGGATCTCCCTGTTTTGAAGCCAGATTCACTGACTTAAGTACAGAGCTGGAAGCTTGGGGAGCAGGTCTTGCTATATTAATAACGTGTTCTCCCAGCGTGAAACGTTAGCATCAGATGAGTCAAGAACTATCTTCTGAGAGCAAAACTTTAATTACGTCATTGGACTGGAAGTTCTGTCCTACATCCCATACTGAAGGGATTCTTTCTTGGCTCGTGGAAATACTTTACTCTCAGCAGAAAAGGGTTTAAACAGTTCCCTTTGCCATGGCAAGAATTGGAAATTAACTGTATTTTTATAACAAGTCCATGCTGTAAAGACCTTCATAGTGTTATCAGAGAAGTGCCAGTGTGGCTTTCCACACGCCGCCGGTTCGGCTCAGCTCTGCCACAGTCTGAGAGAAAACAACACGGAATGTTGCCAAGGCTGCTGAAATGGGCTGGGTTTAAGTGGAAGGTATTGCTGGAAGCTCAGAGAAAGATTGCAGAGTTGCATAAGGAACGATAACATTGAAATGAAAAAAAATTCTTGCATCATGTATATTGAAATCCCAGTGTAATCTTAATTTCCCAGCATGCAAGATCGCAGGAGTTGGGGTATTTTAAATTCTGGCATCATGCTTCTGACAGACCAAATAACACAGTTGCAAAACTGCTGATAACGTAACATAGGAAATACTTTCTTTTAAATATACAATAATTTGTATATTTTGCTTAATAATAGTTTTACTGCTTGGAGCTGCAAAGCAAAGATACGAGAAATAACCACGACGGTTAAATAAGTTTGCTTTCATCACATCGTTTGACTCCTGTGTGGCAGTTAACGTTCGGCAGTGGTCAAAGTGGTGTAATCTTCTGAGAACCTCCGAAGCATCACACCCCCCAGCCTCTTCTCCTCCACTTCCTTTTCTGTATGAGGAAGGTCACAGCAACATAGAATGGTTTGGGTTGGAAGGGACCTCAAAGATGATCTAGTTCCAACCCCCTGCCATGGCAGGGACAGCTTCTATTGGGCCACGTGGCTCAAGGCCCCATCCAACCTGGCCTTGAACACCTCCAGGGATGGAGCATCCATAGCCTCTCTGGGCAACCTGTGCCAGTGTCTCACCACCCTCAAAGCGAACAATTTCCTCCTAATTTCCAATCTAAATCGCCCTTCTTCCAGTTTGAACCCATTACCCTTTGTCCTATCGTGACATGTCTTTGTAAAAAGTGCCTCCCCAGCCTTCTTGTAGGTCCTCTTCAGATACTGGAAGGCCGCAGTAAGGTCTCCCTGGAGCCTTCTCTTCTCCAGGCTGAACAAGCCCATTCTCTCAGCCTGTCTTCGTAGGAGAGGTGTTCCAGCCCTCTAATAATCTTTGTAGCTCTCCTCCGGACCTGCTCCAACAGGCCCATGTACTTCTTGATATTAAATCAAAGATCTTAAATACAAAACCTGATTTAACTGGGATCAATTCAAGAACCGTTAAGTATTTCCTTGTTGGAGGCGGGTGTTTTAAGTAGCTGTGATGTTACCAGTTGTGTTTCTGAGCTCTGCTCTTTGGGGCTGGTTCACCTCTCTGTGAGTTATTTATAACCCACAGTTACTCCAGCTTTGGAGTAGTGCCTACTAGCCATTAGATGAACGTGGTTTTCCCCTTTTTTTTTGTACCATTCTATTAAATATATCATAGAAACAAAGTGGAATTATGTGTGCAAAGATCAGTACAAAATTAAGAACTTACCTTAGGAAAAAGTTCTTTGTGAAGTGCCTCGGTGGCGCTCACACCAGTAGGAATTTGTCAGGTTCCTTCTATTGGTTCCACCCCTCGGCTGGGAAACCTATAACAGAAAACACGTTTTTCAATGTATTTATTTCTCTGAGATTCTTGCTCAGAGGCAAGAATGTGGATAAGCTGGTGGTGAAGAAGGAGCTGCTGTAGTAACAAGAGCTTTGTAGTTTGGACTGTTCTTGCCTGGGAAGTTTCTGACTGGTGGGAATAATTTATCTTTATGGGAGAAAAACTCTTATATGTACTTAAACATCTGCCTGCACCCTACTCCTCAAAAGAGCAAGTGAGAAAATATGAAGGCTCTGCTTTCTTAATAGTGAATCAAAATCTTCATTATGTTGCACATTATGGATAGTCATTGGAGAAAAACGTTGCCAAACCAACCCGAAAATGAGCTGGAAGGGGAGAGGTGTGGGAGGAAGTGTTTCTCAGCCCTTTTTTGCCATCAGAAGGGCCAATTTGAGCAGCGGGGATGTCCTACCTGGGAGGCGGGTAGAGACATTGTGTTAAGGTGCAGGGTGAAGCTGGGAAAGCCAAAGCTCAGCAGAGCTGCCATTAGCTGTGAAAGGCACAGAGCACCGCGGTCCCTGAACCCCAAACTATTGCGTCCTCTTTCTCCCTCCTTCCTGCCCTTACTGTGGAGTAATTTGCTGCGGAGAGTTTCCCCCCCTCCCATCTGTTACACCACCAGGAGAGGAGCTGAGGAAGGTCCGCTTGCAGACAAAGAAGTGAAATGGAAAACATTCCCTCCGAAGCCGTTTTGTGGTTTAGTCCGTTTGCCAAAAAGCCTCTTTCCGCCCCTGACTGCCTGGGAGGGGAGACCACGATGGATGTTCCTTTCTCTCCTGAGTTGCTATGCTACCACCACTGCTCCTTTTGCAATGTCATTCGGTGCTCGCCGTCTCCGGTGCCTCGACAGAACCGTCGCTGCACTGCTGCCCGCTGTTTGGTTTGTTCCTTCTCTGAAAGCTCGCTTGCCGCTGACTTGGTGAATATTCATTACGTGCTTGTTTTGTCGCAGAGGATGTCGATACATTAGTTCATCTTGACTGATGCCCTTGACTTTAGAAGAAAAATAGCAAAGTGGAGATAAATGACAAGGACTGATTAGCAATCCAGCTTCGAAGCCAAAACAAAACCACTTGTAGATAAGCCCTAGAGCCTGCGGAATGCACCTTGATGGAATTAAGAACACGTTTTAAGGTGCGGGAGGAGGTTGCTGTGGCTGCCAAGATACAAATCTTTATTTGGTGCTTCCTGTTGAAGGCTTATGTTCGAGTTTCTTAGTTCTGAAGGAAAAATCACAGGTTCCATTAACACAAATTAGTAATTCTTTAGAAGAGTGCAACTTACCATTTGCTCAGTGAAAGGTACTTGTGGTAAGCTGAGCTTAATCACAGAACTGCCTAGATTGGAAAAGACCTTTAAGATCATTGAGTCCAATCATAAACCTAACACTGACAGGTCAAATAATTGTACGTTTGCAGGAGTTTTAATTAATATCATTGCTGCAACCTTGGTGATTTATTTCAGCTAATGATCCTTCAGTCTAGTGAGTGGCGAGGAAAGAGGAACTAAGGACCAGTGTGCACCATCACTTGTGAGAGATGTCCAAACCTGCACGTTCAAAACAAGCTGAAGGAAATGCTGCTTTACTGGCAGCTCAGTGCTGGTGCTCTCTGCCAGAGGATATTGGATGTCCTAAATATACGTGGATACAACAAACAATTGGACAAATTCATAAAAGTAAAGTCCCTTTTGGAATGGTGTACACAAAGGACCTGCGGTCACCTTGGACAGTCTTTGGGAGTCATAAATTGGTGGGAGACAGTGCCAAGGAAATAGTGTGAGCTCACTGTGTGTATTCTGTGTTGGACATCTGCTCTTGTCAGGTCCTGAGAGATGGCACGGCCAGACTGTTGGACCATTGATATGACCAAGAGAGGTGGTCGTACCATAAAAACCATCTAGAAATAAGGTTGTCTCTGCCTCCCCTGGTCAAACCTGGAGCAGTCTGCCCCATTCCACGCCACCCAGCGCTCCCACTAACCCATGTCCCTCAGCACCACATCTCCACGGCTTTGAAACCACTCCAGGGATGGGGACTCCACCACTGCCCTGCCCAGCCTGGGCCAAGGCTTGAGAGCTCTTTGGGGGAAGAAATTTTTCCTAATATCCAATCTAAACCTCCCCTGCTCCTCACTGCTACTCTCTTAAAAACTACAAGCAATACCACCAGAAGTTGTTACACCCCCTGTCCCCAGCTGCTAGGTCCTGCTGTCCCATCACCTGTAGCAGTGAGAGAAAAGGGAAGGACAATTTAAGAACAAGCAGCAGAACCACCTCTTCTGGTAGCAGTGTCAGCTCAAAGGGCTGGTGGAGTTTGGCAAAGGTGTCAGAGCATCTTTCCAAAAAACCACACGCGTGACACGCTGCGTGACCGCCGTGACCTGGTCTGCTGAGGTTATGGGTTGTGCTCTGAGTGGAGCCCCTACAACCTCAGCCTGTTTCTCTTTGGCTGAAGCGCTGCACACAGATCACTTCATTCATCTCTAGACTATTCTGTAGGAATTTTGACTCAAGCAAAGCAAAACTATAAGTGGATTTAAAAATCAGCAAAGATGGAATTTCACTCAAACTGAAGTGATTTCATGAGGAGACATCTCTGATCTCCTGGCTTTTTGGACAAGCATCCAGTTTATGCTTTAGCTATCGTAGACCTTGAGATGATTTATTGTGTTCTTCCTGCCTTCTCCTAAACCAGGGGGTGAAAAAACCCCTCAAGCCCCCACAGATCCTCTTCAGATGACGTGGATATTGGAAGTAGAAGGTACTTTAGCAGGTGTGTACTTGCTGTTGGAATATGCTTACTAAGAAATGCAGGACGTCGTACCCAAGCATTTCCTTTGTGCAGTCTGTGGGTCTTCAGCAGCGCTGGGCTGTCAAAGGATACTGTTATCCAGGCTTTACAAAAAGAGAAGGGTGCAGAAAACTGAGTTGTCCAAGTTTTTGGAAGAATTTAGGGATGGATCTCGAGTTCTCCATGTCTTAGCCTAAGCAGCCTGTCCGGTGCACTGCTGCACCTTCCCAAGCCATCCTGCTCTTGTGCAGCTCTCGTCCCTCCTTGTGACAGTTGGTTTGCTGCAGGGATTTCCTCTGTCCTGTTTTACTTCTTCTTCTCTTTACAAGCCAGGCAGGACACATGAAAGCGTGGGGAAGATGGGCCTAGCTGGAAAGAAGGAGGGTTTGGTAGCTTTCCTGTAGATCCACCGTAGCTGGTGGAGCTGCATCTCCAGAAACAAACCACTTACACAATTATCATGTTCTGTGTGTATGCCACGGAGATGACCCCAAATTCAGGGTCAGTAAGGCATGCTAACCAGAAAAAGGTCCCGTCCTGGATGCTACAAACAGTCCTTTATCCTGTGACCTCATTGCACTTGTATTTTCCTGCTCCTTTCCGTGCCAGTGCTCTCTGGGTGTGCTGCGGGCGGGTGGCGGGTGTTGCCCCTATTGCTTTTTAAATGAATTGTGTACAAAATTTCTCTTTTCAGTTGTATATGAGCACAGGTCAAGATTAGAAAAGTCATTACAAAAGGAAAGGCTTGAACATAAGAAAGCGAAAGAAGGTAAAAACGTGCTTTTCACTTTGATCTTTAAGATAACTTGATTATTTTAGAATTTCAGATGTATTTTGGTCAATTTAAAACAATTTATCAAGGTATAAAACATTAACGGGACCACCTGGGCAGACCCATGGTGGTCTTCTTAGTGCATCTTTTACATTTATTTTTTTAATCTAAAAAAAAACCTGTAATCATCTTTTTAGTGCTGTTTACAGCTGCCTGTAGTGTGGTATCCACTGGGAATGCGCGTGTGTCGATGTACGTAACCCTAAAACACACGTGGAGTGTGGGTGTGTGTAAATCCTGTTCTAGCATGCTGAAAATCTAAAATATGGGATCTTTCCCTGCGTTCCCTCAAGGCGAAATTAGACGTGGACTCGGGTGTAAAAGGTTTACATACCTTTTCCTGGTGAAAACTGAGTTCTAGGGTGCGTGAGGGGGAAACGGTGGCACACGTCGCAGTTCTCGCACATCCACCCTCTAAGAAACTTCAGCAGGACGCCGTCCTCTGAGTCTTCTCCGAGTCTTTTGTTATTCCAAATTCACTACAGTTTTCAGGGTAAAAAATTCTTCCCCAGAACTGAGGGCGAATTCAAACAGCCACTTTAGCAAAGATGAAGAAAGGTAAGAAATTCTTGTTGCGGCGCAGTTCTCGGCAGCTTTCTGGTGCCATCTAGTGTGGAGCTGTCCTGGTGCCGTGCAGAGGCGAGTCGGCATTTCCAGATCCTGAGAAGAGGGTCAAGGAACAAAAAGGCAAATTTTGTTTTATTTAATCTTAGTCTAGACTTTCACACTTCTTTAAAGTACTTTTTTATCCTAATACAAAATTCGCGATTTATAAATGTCCTTTTGAGTGATGCTACTGCGAGAGTTCGTCCCTATATCTCACACTAAGATAGGAAACTTTTTAAGGAAAATACCTTCTGAAATTTTTGAAGGAAAATATTTCCTCAAAATTTGAGCATTTTGTTAAATTCCCTCTAGCGTTTTCTGAAGGTCTTTCGGAAAATTGTAACTGCCTAAGTATTCAGCTCTTAAGAGAATTTATGTACGCAACAGTTAATGTTTTTTTGTCTAATCTTCCCGGTTCTTTTCATCAGTATTTTCCTTTTTCTGTTGTAGATTTTCTTGTTTATAAACTAGAGGCGCAGGAAACACTAAATAAAGGAAGGGTAAGTCATCTTTCCTGGTACCAGCCTTTAATAGTTGATGCTATTTTGAGTTGTGAGAAGGAAACGCTTTGCAATTATAACTGTTCAAAGGAAGGCGTCTTACAAAATACTAATTGAAAGAGTGCTCACTTACTCAAGATCTACTCTGCATGTGTAAGTGCTCTGCAGTTCCTAATTACCTGAGCTGTAACAGGAGATCCTCATATCGTTCCAGAAAATTAAGTTAGAAAATATCCTGCTCCTTATATTTTGGTAATTCACAGGTAACGTTACCATTTTGAAGGGGAAGGGGGAATAAGAAGGTATTAGAAATCGTTTTGTAGCATACTCCACGGGGAACAGGACAGCGACAACTTTCTAACACATAGTGTGCGAACTGGGAAGTATAAAAACATCAGGAAACTTTGGTTTATATACCGAGTGCCAGAAGGAAAGCTGTATCTGGCAGAGGACCCAGAGACCTGTAGAGAACTCTTTATAAAGTGAGTAAATTAGCATTTTATGGCTACTTCATGTTGAAACTGGGGAGCAGTTTGTGAGCTGAGTAACAGAAGCTAAAATCCATTGGTGCTGCAGTAAGTGCAAAGTAGAGATGCTTGCTGGGCTCCCAAGCAAGCGCAGGATTCATTTGTTCCCTGGGGGGTTCTGTCCTCTGGCTTGTGCCTCCTAAATACCCGCGTGTGCAGAGGTTGGAGGAATGACCCAAGTGTCCTAACCCTGCTCTTTTCCTCTTCCAGCAAGACTCCAACAGCCGATACAGCGCGCTGAGCGTACAACACCAGATGCTGAAGGTACGTAACCGAGGTGGCCGTGTCCACAGGACGCTGGTGTTCTGCTGTGTCAGGGAGATACAGCCCTGCCGCTTCCGGCGGTTCACCCCCGAACATCAGAACGTCCGTGGGGCATTCCTCTGACAGCAGTACCCTTAGAAGATGATTTACTGCCGTTTTTCCTAGCCAGGCTTTCCAGCAGGTAATTTAATCTTATCAGACGTGATTACTTGTGGAGAACGCTGACTTAGCAGGCTTCACGTGCTCTGGCACGGAAGGATTTTCTTAGACACATTCAGCAGCTCCCAATGGGACGGTGCAGGGTGAGAACAGCCTAGAACAGGAGACTGCTCATCACAGGGATCATTTGGTGTTTGAGAGGAGCTGCGCTGTGCATGCTTTGAATGACAACCTCGTTATGAATGCTCCCTGTTCATCGGGACTCATTTAACAAATTGCCAAAGACAATATCTGCCAGATATGCAGATACGGAACCGTTCCAGTGTCCCAACTTGGTATTTGCAGAGTCAACATGAAGAACTAAAGAAGCAGCACGCTGACCTTGAGGAAGATCACCGGAAACAAGGAGAAGAGTTTAGCAGAACGTTCAGTGATCACAAGGAGCGATACCTACAACTGCAGCAGGAAAAGGAGCAGGAGATCTCCAAGCTGAAGGGTACGTGTGACCTGCATCTGGCTGCCCACTTCAAACATGTAGTTGTCGTTGTGTTTTGTGTGGTGTGAGACAGAAACGCATCTCCTCTGTTCTCACCAACAGGTCATTTCTGCACCTCATGCCTCCTGATAAGCTACATTTTATTTATGATTTTCTGCGGCCTCTTTCTGAAATCTGTTCCTGGGTGTGCTTCATGTTTCCCTCTAGATTAAATGGTACAAAACACAGCACTTAAAAGCCTGTCAAGTGTCAGAGGCTGGTTTATCGAGTCTTTCATTTTTAGTTCTGAGACTTGTATAAACCTTGAAAAATAGGTTTGCCTCTTTACTCTTTTTCTTTTTTGTAATTGAAAGGCAATACAAGAAGTTTTGCTGCTTCTATCGGGGATTTAATTGTGCCACTTTATGCAGTGGCTTTATATACATTTTACACCTCACTTTCCTTACATGTATCAACTTCTCTGAAACACATGGCGCCTCTATACTTGGATGACGAAGTATTAAGTTTTTACTCGTGGCATCCAGTTTCCTATTAAAGAGATTCTTTGCAGTTTGCAGAGCTCTCCAGTCCTAATTACCCAATTGCATAGAACAAAAGGATGGGGCTCTCCCCCTCGAGGGCCTTCAGCCGCCTTCTGCCATGTGTCGCTAGCGCATGAGTTAGTTTTGGAGCTGCCTGCAGTTTGCTCTGCGCAGTATTTTGCAGGCAGAGGGTGTGTTTATTAGTTCAGCCTTGGCTCCACACCAGTGAAGTCTCAGAGTGAGCTGGATTGCAGCCTGGAGTGTGGGAAGAGCTTGCCTCTGTCTGCTTTGCAAAATTCCACATCAACATCATGTAAGGAGTGGGAAGAGAAGCCCCTCTCCCTGGTCCCAGAACGTAAAGCTCTTTAGGTATGCTGGCCATCTGGGCACGTCTTCCTAACGAATAGCGTAGTCCTGCCGCGTGAAATTCGCGCTCGCCAGATGCGATGCGAGGGAGGAGAGGAGGGTGGCTTCCTCTCTGCCTTTTAAAGATTTACATTGCCATCAGGAATTTTGCCGCCTGCAGTCCCCAGCGTGAACGGCGATGCATCATCCCAGTTGCAGGCTGGGTGCACTAATGTCAAATTTAACCAAATGTTACCATTTTCTACTTGAAAATGTAAAGCTTTTGCTAGGGCTGGGGAGAGGTACAATGTAAGCAAACCATACAATGACTCTAACCCATTTTCACCATAGCACTTGTGTAGGATTTCATGTAGTTTGTGTTACAGGCTTCATTCCGGTGCTTAATCTCCTATTATAAATCTGACCGGGTTTAAATTCTGTACGTCATTTCTTTTAAGCAGAATCCTTGTACAACTTACGGGAAGAGAACAGGCAGTTGAGGAAAGCTCACCAAGACATTCACACCCAGCTCCAAGATGTCAAGGTAGGCTTTGCTGTGAGGAGAACTTCCACAATCGTTAGGAAAAAGGAAAATTTTCCTAAGTTTTAATGAGCCAGAAATGGGCTCTCCTGAAGACTTGCAGTTCCTGTTATGTGGCGAAAAGGAGAGGAATATGGCTGAAAAGGATTTCTTTTCTTTTGCCACCTGCACTTTAGGTACACGCTCATTTGAAAAAAAAAAAAAAAAGGGAGAGAAGTACAGAAATTGGAAACTTGGTTTTGCAAATTAAGAATTCTATTCTGGCAAACTAAGTTTGCAGAAATTAATGTTTTCCAGCTCTATTTTTTTTTTTTTTTTTCCAAACGTTCATCAACATCTACTCCAACTTTGAACTTTATTTTAGTTACGCAAATTCTGGCCTCCGAATTTTCTTTCCTGGCACACTCACTTTTCCTGTCTGTTTTAATATGCATTCCATGTTAAATAAATAAATGCTGTCATTCCAGCTCAGGATTTCCTTTTCGAAAGAAATTGAATTATCTTCCTATTTAAAAATCCCCCCAGGCTACCTAATTTACTTCTAGAATTAACTTTATGTGAAACATGTCGTGTTCTTCTTTTTGTGTAGCAACAGCATAAGAACTTACTGTCCCAACACAACCAGCTTGTAGTGACTTTGGAAGACCACAAGAGCGCACTAGCTGCTGCCCAGGTCAGAAAGGAGAGCAGCTTCTCCCAGCTCTACCCTTCCTCCAGCTGGTTTCTCCTAGTCCAGCTGACTGTCGCGTTCTGCATGGAGCCTCTCGCATGGGGAATCTGCAGCTGGCACCGCGCCGCACACTGCAGGGACGTGCATGAGGGAAAGGGTTGCTCTGAAATCGGAAGCTGCAACAAATCCCAGGGCTGTGGGAAAAGAGAAAGCTGCCTTGCAGGCCCAGGAATGCATGTGTGACTGACCAGGGGAGTGTCTCTGCTTCCATGAGGGCTGTCAAATACCTTTCTTCCTCTGTCTTCTCTGATAGACCCTCTATTTAAGATCCCCCGCTCTGACGTTCACATGTATCACTTATAAAGACCCGGATGCTGGTGTACTATAAAAAAGAGACATAAAGTAAGACTATAAAGTCTCTCTTTCTATACAGCTGGAAGGTTTATAAGGCTCTATACATCAGCGCAGCAGAGGTTGAGTGTCTGTGGAGGCACGTCAGCTCCAGGTGGAACTCCAGTTAGTTGAAATGAAGCAGCAGCATCACCTTTCTTAAAAGGAATTTTCAAGTAAACTACCGGTGAAGCACAACCCTGACTAGACTATCGCGGGTCCGGTCAGCTGGGCCAGTACAAGCTCTGTAGGCCACAGGGAATCCAGTAATGCTGGAGCAGAGGAGTGCTGCTGGTGAAAGAGCAGAGGGAAAGGCAAGGAGGCAGCGTCAAGTTATTTTTATTCCTGATTTTCTTCACTGAAGTATTTTCACAGTCCACAAAATGATCAGCAGCGTTAAGAGCATTGGATCTTTTCCCCCACTTCTGCTTGTTGTGAATGTCAATTATGTGTAGATCCAAAAAAAAACAAGGGAAGACCGGGAAAGTCCTTCATAGACTAAGTATATGAAGAATCTGAATTTCCCGTAGTAAAATACGCTGGCAGCTAATTTTAAGCTCTTCTCCCACTGGCCACGTTAGCTGTATGGTATGTATTTGCTACCATCTGAAATTCCACAAGGGCAGATGCAGGGTCTGATTTAAGGTTCACCAGATCCAAAGGGAAGCTCCATATCCTTCTCCTGGCTTTGATTCATTCTTTAATTAGAAAACCTGTGTCACACGAAGCATTTCTATCTGCAGGCAGTGTGGCATTAATCACGTGGAGAGCCTTTCCTTCAGGAGAAGGCTCTTGCACGTTCTTTCAGAGCAGGAGGAATTTAGCACAGTTGCATCGTTTCTCCTGCAAACCAGCTACAGAAAGTTCACAGGGAATCACTGCGGAGAAACGCAGCTCGGGAAATGACCCCTCTATTCCTAAGCGTGTTCTAGACATTAAATATCCGTAGTCAACGCTGCACTAATGAATTTGTGACCTGAATCTTTAAGGCACGGTAAATTCTGTACTTTTCCACAGCTCAAACAGCCAGCCAGATTCATTATGTATTTTTATAAACCCCGTCTTTCTGCCAGCATTAATACCTTGGAAGCCATGGCCTGGAATCGCAATGTTCAGCTCAGCGCAGCCCATCGGAGCACTTCAATTCTGATCTGGATGTGCACTGTTTAAATATCCCAGTATATTCAATATCCCGGTATATTCAATATCCCGGTATATTCAATATCCCGGTATATTCATCTCTCTGCATGGTCAGCGAGTGAGGGGCATAACAAAAGACCTGCGTATTAGCCTCATGTTAAGTAAATACCTTTTTTTTTTCCTCTAAAATTTCTTATTTGACTCTCCAGCAGTTAATCGGGCGGCAGAAGCGTCCCTCTGGACTGACGAGAGTAATTCCTGTGCGTTCTGCTTTGCTTGTAGGCCCGTCCGTTTTAGTGGATGCCATAGGCTTTTGAAGGAGCTTCGAGGTGCGTCTGGCTTCGGAGCGGTTGCACATTGCATCATGTCAATCCGTAGCACTGTGGATATTGTTTTGTATGAGGATCACGCATTGGACGTCAATGCCTCGTGCCCGTCTGCTGTACTATTGATTGCTGTGATCCCACGTGACACCCCAAATGACACACGCAGCCCACGAGTGGGAATTGTGGCCAGTTTTTTACTCTTCCAACCGGGTAGTGAAGAGTACTGCAGCTCCGCTGGAGCAGCAGAGAAGGCCTCTTGTGGGGCATCTCCTTTTGTATCTGCAGCTGGCCAGCTTTTGTAACTCCCGCCCCTCTCCAGGATTTTACTGTACGAGTGAATCCTGCTCGTACATCTGCTGCGTGTCGGCCTGGGGGACCAGCCAGTCTGGATTCTCGTACGGGATGTTAAAGCTTTCTGAAAGTCGCCTCATCTTGCACGAAGTGAAACGGCAAATCAAATTGCAACATTTTACTGTTGCATTTCAGGAAGCCTGTAGAAATTTACATTTTTCTCTCTCTTCTTTTCCTTTTTTTTTATTTTTTGTTTCTCCTCCTCTTTTTTCCTTGCTCTTCACCAACAGCATCCTCTGACTTTGCCTCCATTCTGTATGTTGGCTGTTGTATGTCTAAACATTGAGGATTTGGCATTTTCCTGACACATACATATACTTTAAACCTGCTGTTTCTGAGAGCACCGCACTTCTTTCTGCCCGTAGAGGAGAAGCTGTGGTGCTCTCCACTCCCCGCCCTTCAGTCTGCCAGGAAAGCCACGTCATCCCCTTTTGACAATTCTCCTGCTTGGCATGAACACAACAAATCTTTGCCTTTGTCTCACAGAGATTTTTCTAATATATTTTGTATGCATGTGCACTTTGGCTGAAAAGATCGTGATGATTCCATGTGATCTAGTGTGTGGAAACAACCGATTGTAAAAGCTCCTGCCCCTTCTCCTCCCCGTATTAGCTCCAATGTGAATATCGAGCCTTTACGCCACCTGTCTTGCCAGCAAGTTCACTCTGAGGTGACTACGCTTTACTAAGGAATTGGGTTGGACCCGCTGTAATTAACGTGTTGACTTCAGTCCCAGGTGGAGGAATACAAACAGTTGAAGGACACGCTCAACAAAATGCCAAGTTTCCGGCAGCCTGAGAAGTCAGAACGACCGAACGAGCAACCGGAGGCGCGAGCACCTTCTCCCCGCAGTGACCTCGCGGTGCACCGTGAAGCCGCGGCTGAAGAGCACAAGGAGGTACGAAGTCCTGACTAGAGGAAATGGTTCTTACTCGGCAAAACGCCCGCTACGTGCTTCGCTTGCATTCGTGGCGTACGCGTAGTTGTACACGTTTGTCAGGTGTTGAGAAGGCAGTAAGGAAGAGCTGGGTCTTACTGAGTAGTAGGACAATGTGTTTGTGATGAACCTTTCCTCACGCGGCTGTAAATGTACTTACAACTGCTTTGTGTAAGCTCTTTAAGAAGCTGCTAGAAATCTTACACCTTTGGCGTAATAAGCGGTCTCTCAAATTTTAGATATCTCACGTGTTAGAGAAAAGCTTTAAAGTTCTGCAGAATCTGTCTCTGACGTGTTTTATAAGGTTTCAGTGGCACACTTGAGGCAGGATATTTAAAATCGGCAAAGGTAAAAAGCAAAGTCGTGGGTAAAGCCTCGAAGGTACAGTAGCAGTTGGGGTTGTGTTTTACAAGCATTCTCGGCTGGCAGAACGTACAGGAAATAAAAATACAAAGCTTCCTTTGTAGATACAGAATTGTAATAGCTTTGTTTTGCTTTGGATAAAACGAGGCTGAACCTGTCGGAATTGTCCCACACCCCGCGTAGCTGCGCAGAGCCGAGAATCGGGCACCGCGAGCGTTTGGCAGGAGGGGTCGCTTCTTCCAAAGCAGGAGTGTGGGCTTCCAAATCAGGCTCTCTGGCAAATATGGAACCCGTGTATTTTGTACGCACGTAATCTTGTGTGTGTCTTGCAGAATGAGAAGCTAAAAGAGAGAGAAGAAATAAATACCCAGGAAAAAGACGACAGAGCTGAGCCTTTCCGTCTGCCGAGAAGGGCTAACGGGGGCCAGCACGCCAAAGAACTGAATATTCAGGAGCAACAGGAAGCTGGAGAGGATGATGAGCAACGTGTTGATCCAGTTGAAGAGGAACGCAAAAAAGAACTTGAAGAGGAAGAAATGGAGCAGGCAGGTCAGCCTGAGCACTTAGAGGAGGAACAGGATCAAGCACCAGAAGAGCATGAGTGGAGAAGACAGGAACAGAAAGAGGAAGAAACCAACATGTTGGGTGATCATCTTCATTCAGAGGTGTGGAGCTCTTATCTTTTCTATCACTGACCAGATTTGCTGTTTAAATGGAGGCATCTCTCACCCCTGCTGGCCCTGTACTGCTCTCGCCTCTTTCTAGGTAAAATCAGTGTCAGACTTATTAGGAAATTTGGGATTCAGAGCACTGGGACGCGTAGGATCCAGGCTCAGCTTCAGCACACGCGTACCGCCGTGCTTGCCAGACGCAGCTTAATGAGCATTAATTCTGCTGAGAAAAAGCAACAGATGGAAACAAGGAGTAGTCAGGTCAAATCCCATCTCCTACTTTCAGTGTGAGGCCTGTGGTAGGTGAAGGGAAGAAGGTAGAATGAGACTTATCTTCAGCTCTTTGGAGAGCTGTCCTGCCCTACTAATGTGATGTGTCTCAGCAAGTTGCAGCGCGTTTCCGTGTCAGATCTACCTGCCTTCTGTAAACACATTTACATCTAAACATTCGCTGTCATCTGACAGGAAATTTTAACTGCAAGGTGACTAAAATAGCCAGGGGAAATCAGTGCACAGCAGTGGCCAGGCTGGCTCTGCGCAGCTCTAAATAAAACCAAGAAATCCCGGATTTACCTTCTAGATCGGATCTCCAGTGGAAAGTATATTTCACTGATCTCACCTTCGGCTTTGTAAACGCTTAGTCTCCTGTCTTCCGGCAGATTAACTGTATAACTCCAAGTGTGATGAGAAGCTGGTGTTGGAGAGGTGCAGAGGATTAGAACAGCAGCAATAGAATCATAGAATGGTTTGGGGTGGAAGGACATCAAAGATATTCCAACCCCCCTGCCATGGCAGGGACAACTCCCACTAGAGAAGGTTGCTCAAAGCCCCGTCCAGTGTGGTCTTGAACGTCTCCAATGATGGAGCCTCCACAACCTCCCCGGGCAACCTGTGCCAGTGTCTCACCACCCGCAGAGTGAAGAACTTCTTCCTTATATCTAATCTAAATCTCCCTTCTCTACTTTGAACCCATTACTCCTCATCCTATCACTACGAGTCCTGTAAAAAGTCCCTCCCCAGCTTTCTTGTAGGCCCCCTTCAGATACTGGAAGGCTGCAATGAGGTCTCCCCAGAGCCTCCTCTTCTCCAGGATGAAGCTGTGAAACTGGATTTAGTTTAAGTCACTGCTGACTTATCAAAAATGGGCAGTGTCTCACTGAAGGATCAAACAACCCCTACTGAAATTACCAGTTAAATCACCGGAAGTGTATTTGCTGTCTTAATTGTCAGCCATCAAACCCTCATTTATTGGAAGTATGTTTGGGGGTTGTTATTATTGATGGGTAAGAGAAGCATGGCTTCCCCAGCCCCGTATCTCCTCTTCCTTCTCTGCGTCCTCCACAAACACCCCAACGCTTCCAGTGTGTGCTCAGAATAAAAAAATCAACCTTTAAGCAGAGAGAAGAAAACTTACAGTAACTCCTGTGATTGTGTCTGTTGCGTGTAGCGTCTGCGTAACTTCCCCTCTTGTCCCAGGTTTCTGCATGTTTCTGATCGTTGCAGTGACGACTGATCTGCGGCTAACACATTTCTTTGACAGGTAACGCCAACAAAAGCTGTCACAAAAAGACACAAGACAGCTTACGAGCAACAACTAGAGCAGCAACGTCTTGCAGCCCAGAGAGCAGAGGAAGCCAGTCAGCTCCGAGAACATCAGGAATCGCTACACCAGCAGAGACTGCGAGGACAGCTCTTACGGCAGCAGCAGCTTCAAGAGAAGGAGCGTCAGCTGCAGAAACAGCCAGAACAAGGAGAAAAACTCTATAAAAACCAGCTGAGGTTGAATTCTTTTACATGAGTTTGTTGTGGTCGGTGTTTAGGTTTTATGGCTTCCACCACACCACTCTTGAGAAGAGGGTGGTTTAGTGCTAGAAACTAGACTGGCCAGAAACTAAATTCAGTGTTCTTCATCTCCTGCTTCCCAAGGATTAATTTCATTACTATTTTAAGGGAGTTTTCCTTCTTTTTTTTTTTTTTCCTTTTACTATGGAAGCCTCTGAAGTCTGGAGTACTGAGTGCACAATCCATAGACACCCCTGGGAGGAGAGGTTAGGGGCTTCTGGCAAACAATGCCCCTTGTCTTAAAGCTGGCTTTAAATTAGTAATTATTTTCCACTAAGCAGCATGACGATCTTGTAGCACTGAGGAGCTCCAGTATCAGACACGCATTAAGTACCTAAGCTAAAGTTCCTCTTAAATGTGAGATGCTGTTTTTAAGTAATTCCATGAGGACTTTCTGGACAAGAATGACTAGTATTATTTGCACTGCAGAGACAAAAGTATGATTTCGGGAGAAATCAACACCCTGGTAGTGTCACGGATACTGTCAATACTCATGGTACTGTAGCTTCTACGTGCCTTTCACCCGCCCCGTCACGTCCCTTCTGCTGAGTTCAGAATTGTTAGTGACAGCTTTTTGTCTTTTGGAATCTTAAGCCCATTGAATTTTCTTTGCTGGAACATTGAAATATTAATTATAACTTGATATGTGTTCTAAAAGGATTTTGGCATGGGACAGCCTTTCATAAATCGATAGTCAAAATGTTCAGTCTTGCAAGAACAACCACACAAATAAACCCCTTTCAAGGTGGATAATGGCTTTAAACTGGAGGAGGGGAGATTTAGGTTAGATATAAGGAAGAAGTTCTTCACTCTGAGGGTGGTGAGACACCGGCACAGGTTGCCCTGGGAAGCTCTGGATGCTCCATCACTGGAGATGTCCAAGGCCAGGCTGGACGGGGCTTTGAGCAACCTGGTCTGGTGGGAGGTGTCCCTGCTGTGGCAGGGGGTTGGAACTAGATGATCTTTGAGGTTCCTTCCAACCCAAACCATTCTAGGATTCTATGAAAGCTAAAATTTCTTAGTCAACAAAATAATCGATCCATGTAGTCGTATCTTTAAGACGCTTTATCTGAGAGGTTCTTTGCTTCCAGTTCACAGTATTTGTGCTTTGACTATGGAACATATGGCTTAGGAGCTTGGAAAACACCAGGAGGATCCTGTTGATACATAGAGAAATACAAGCACAGAAGTTGGTATAGTAGGACAAGAAAGTCTTTGTTCTATAAATTGTATCTTCTTTCAGGAAAGGTGATAGGAAGAAATATTAGGTAATAGAAAGCTAAAGGAGAACGTGTGCTGGCAGGAGCCAGGAGAGGCAGAGGTGCAGCAGGATGGTTTGCTTATGAAAGCAAAACCACTTTTTTGAAACTGAAATGATGTATTTGCATTTAATTTTCTCAGCCAACAGGCTCGCTATGATAACATGGACCATGACATTGTACAAGGGGAAGAAGAGCAAGGTGTCCAGGAAGAGGAAGGAGGTAAGATAAAACGAGCGTCCCTACCATGTTCGCAGGTTCCCTGTGTACTGCCTTTCATTCCATATTTTAATATTAATTTCATATCCAGTGTGGTGTCAACTGAAATACAAACTCGCAACTGAGAACCAGAGGCTCAGCTAACACTGGCTGAACTGACCGAGTAGAACAGAGGAATCAGTGAAGACCCCATCCACACTGCTTTGGCAGGGGGTTGGACTCGATGATCTCTAGAGGTCCCTTCCAGCCCCTAAGATTCTCTGATTCCTGAAGGGACCAGGGTCCTTTGCAGTGAGCTACGGGGCCAGGTCGTTGTGGAGCTTGGTTACATTCCTGGCTCTGCCTCTGATTTGATCTCTTCAAATTCTATAATCTTTTGGTGCTGGTTTCCCGCTCACAAGTCTGCGAGCATGGTGTGTTTAGGGAAGCGGGCTCTTCAGGTAGAGGCTGCCTGCTGCCAAAAGCACGTTTGGAAGCTGGCACATAGGAGGCTCTTAAACAGGCGAACTAGAAACTGCTGTAATACGATAACAATCTCAACACGTTTGTCAGCTTATGAACGTGACAACCAGCACCAGGATGAAGGGGAAGATGAGGATCCAAATAATGCGAATGAACAGCAAGGACCAGAACATAAAGCAGACAATCAGCGGGCTGATGAATCAGTGAGTATCAGTTAAGATGCTATGGATTGCAGTCGTTACTGACGGGAAGACCCTGAAGTCTCATCTGACGTAATTGCGCGTTACAGAAATAAGATGAACCAGAGGTCTGCTAGGAAGACAAGTTTGACAGTTTAAAACTACATCTAAGATCTATTTAAAGTTGTCTTTGCTGATTGGAGAAGAAATCAAAAAAAGCTTCCTTGTTGTAGGCGAGTTGCTTTTCTACATTCCTTTGATCTGTGCTCCAGGTGCAATAAAGGGTTTGGACTTAGGTGGGACTTGGGTAAGCTTGGATTAAAAAAAACCAACAGGGGTAACTCACTGGTGCTCAGAAAGAGTGGTGATGGTGTTTTTCATGCTATCATTAGTTAAGAGGGTAAGAGCTGACTCAACAGCCCCTGAAACCACCTGGAATCAGTGCAGAAGAAGCCTGAGGTCTTGAAAGAGGCCCTACCTCAGCACTGAACATAGCCGTGGTATCGGCTGCACAGAGATCGGGATGCAGGAGGCTCAGCCCTCTGCCTTCCCCCAGTTCCATCTTGGTGTTGTGGAACATCAAGTGTAGCATCTTTACTCCCCTGCCCCTCAGCACGTTAAGTCGTATAGTAAATATTTCTAAAGGATCTGTACTTGTCGGCTGTGACGAGATCAGAAAGGCTTTTACAGAATGATAAGCACAGAAAAATGCTCCTTTTCTGAATGGCAAATGAGGATGAAAGGTGAGTGCTGTTTGCTTTTCTTTTATGACAGGTGCAGACAAGGTCGGTACTGCAGGACAGACTGGCGCTGAAAGTTCTCATCGGCTCTTTTGAGCCATGAACATTTAAACTCTTATCTTTTTTCACCTGGTTTTATCAGGCATTGTCAGTGGTCAGATAGTAAACAGGAGGAGCTCAACAGCCTCTGTGTCATGGGATTCCAGGTGGTTTTTAGCAGACCAGTGCCTGTCCTGTGCTTCCACCTGCGGTCAGTGCTGAAGTACTTTTTCTTTCAGCAGCAGACACTTCTGTCTTGGCTGGGCTTTGACCTCGTCACCTCTGATGCCTGTAGAGAGATTCCAGCTGGTTTCAGGGGTTACAGGGTTGGCTCTGACATAGCTCACGCTAGGGTAGCCTTCAAGTGAAATGGAATTTGACTCTGACATCAAAATACATCATTAACATTCACTTCTGAAAATTACAGAAGGCAGCCATGGAAGATGTGAATCCTGCTGATGACCCCAACAATCAGGGAGAAGATGAATTTGAGGAAGCTGAACAAGAGAGAGAAGAAAATCTCCCAGATGAAAATGAAAAGCACAAGCAAACCAGTGAGAAGCAAGGGCACCCCGGAATGGAAGAGCATCTAGTGGTCAGTAAAGGGAAAGGAAGCACCTGTAGGTCCTCTTTAAGGACACTGTAGCGCAGCTTGGTGAGAGAACACTGAACTTGGGGTTTTAAAGATCACTTTTAAGCCATCTGTGAGGTGTGGAATTACTCCTGGTGGTACACGGGGATGTCTTTCATCACCGGCTCCACACAGCGAGGTTCTCTGGTCTCACAGTTCAAGGCCCCTGTGTTTACCTTCACCCAAGCCCCTGCCAGAACACCCGTTCATGCCTTGTTTAAACTGTCGACTCCTCTAGGCAGAGATAGATAATCTGTATTTTGTGGCACTGGTCTTTAATGGTGTGAGTATTTCATGGTCTTCCTGCTTAATATGGGAGGCCTTGCTTTATTCTGTGAAGTGATTTTTTGATTACAATCATTCTGCTGCCTATTTTTTAATTTAGGGCATTTCTAAATCATGTAGCCGAGCTATCGTTAACGCTAACGACGCACTGTAAGTTCTTACGCTGTTATTGCTACTTCAGCCTTACAGGAAGTTTTAGCTCCAGAACAAGAAGCTTTAGCCTGCAGATTTCCAAAGTTAATAGGAATGCACCCTGAACTGAATTTTTATATGATCTTTCTGCAGATGGCAGGAAATCCCGACCAGCAGGAAGATAACGTGGATGAACAATACCAGGAAGAGGGAGAAGAGGAGGTAAGAAAACAGACGCACGGCATACCTGAGCTCAGGTGGCACAGCACGTCCCCGTTAACGTCCAGCCTTGGTATCTTCTGTAGCTGCAAGATGAACCCAAACCACTTTGTCCGGCTTTATGAAACCTGGGACGCCTTTGCCATCGCTCTGCTGTCCACTTCTGGACACGTTTAGGGTTACTCGCGCACATGCAATCCATCAGTCTGCCGTGCAAGGCGGTATTAATTGTGCGGTAATTGAAAAGATTAAGCCATTGAACGCGAGGAAAAAATCCTGAAAACCTCAAGCCCTCTGAAGGTGACTGAAAACCTCATTAACTTGGCTTCTCTAATCACACCCGGCGGTTCTGGGCAAACTGCTTCCTTGGCCAGTTATGCTTTAGCGCCGACTTTATCTGTGCTCCTCCTAAGCAGTCCAAGCTCTGTGAGCCCCGACTGTTTGTGGAGCCAACCAGTCAGGGAGCTGTGAGCACGTGGCTTTGAACTGGGGGGGAAAGGAGGGGAAGGGACTTGTCCAGTTGTGTGTTGAACAACATCCACATGCGCTAGCACAGGCTGCCCCGCGGTTCTCCAGTACGTACCCAATCCATTGCTATGTTCTACTTCCTCACTAATGATTTACAACAAGCACTCGAAATGGCTGCTCGTCACCCCCTCCTGGCCTGGTATGCGCTCAGAATTCGCCAGCCCAAAATACAGCTCCTTAAATCAAACCACGTCATTAGGAACAGGGAATTGGCCTTTGGCAGCCGCTCTTTGGCTTACAGGAAGTCATTTCATGCGTGTTTCATGAAGGACTATAACCAGGGTGCTTACTGGAAGCGTTAAAGAGTGAGCAGTGATTGAAGGGCAATCAAGGAAGAGTTAAGATGCTGTAATCAGGAATAGTTTCTTTAGTAGGTTGACTCAAATATTATACACTGCTGCCGTTCCAACCTTCCCCGTCTCTGTCTCAGAGCGATCCAGGTTTGATGGCTGCCTCTCCACTGGCACCAACAAACACCGAACCCCAAAAGAACTGTCACAGGCAGCTTTGCCTCCTCTTGGAAGCAACTGCTGGATGTACCCCCCTGCCCCTGCTGAGCAGGTTGTTGCTGCTGCTCTTCAGGAGAACAGGAAAGCAGCTGCTGAAGGGAGGGAGCCCTGTCCCCTGCCTTGCTCTTTGTGACAGGGGCAGGTGGCAGCACAGAGCAGCGAATGCTCCCAGCCAGGGAAAATGGCTTTTTTCCCCACGGGGAGAGCTGTGCCCATCTTAGCCAGCTTGCAGGACACCGTTTGGAGCAGGGATGCTTAACAGCGTTCTCCCAAAGCAAATCAGGTTTACTCTGAAAAGCGTGCCTCTCAAATTTGCACCTCACCATAAAGGGGCGTGGAAGCGAGGGAGAGTGCTGACATAAAAGTGATACATCGAGAGCTGAACATCTGGAAAGCAGATTCAGTGTGACCTGCCCTCCCCGAGGAGAGAGCTGGAAGACATTCTTCTTCGCTCCCAATCCCCCCCATGCTCTTTTGGGGTTTCCCAGGAGCAGTTGGCAGCAGGATCGCTCAACTGCTGGGAAAACAGAGTTACCATGAAATACCTACAGCTTGTATCAGAGCTCAAAGAGTTCTCGGAGTCCACGGGGAGCTGCAGGTGTCAGTAGTGACTCTTTGCTGTGTCGTGACACTTCCTGTGAAGGACAAGGAGAAAATAACATTTATGTAAAGGTAAAACATGGAATGAAAATCTAAACGTGTTGGCCGATGATAAGAGAGTCTGTGAAAATTGTAGCTAAAAGTTAAATATGCTCTCAGAGGAAGTGAGTTTCCTCATCGCTGGGTGGTTGGCTTGGGTTTTTTTTTCCTCCTTTTACCTCTCCCTGCCCTCTCCTCCCTTTCTTTTGAATCTTCATCCTGTTAGAGCGTTCAGAAACGTGACACCACTTTTCTAAAGGGAATGAAAATTACAGAACATCTCTGTGCTTTGTAGATCCAGGAAGATCTGACCGAAGAGAAGAAACGGGAGCTGGAACGCAACGCGGAGGAGCCGTATGGTGAAAACGACGAAAACGTACGTCCCGTGTAACCCACAGCGGGGGTGACGTGATGAGACTTCTCCCAGCTGCGGTCATGTCACAGCGGCCTTATATAATAATTCCTAGACCTCAACATTTCACGCTGTCCCAACTTCCTTTGCTCATCCTTCCACCCCCACATCGCTGCCTGGAAACCTTTGAAAATCTCCCGTTTCTGTCCATCAGCTCTGACAACTCCAGCTCATTTTTCCTTTAACTTCCTCTCAGTGCCCTAAAATACACTGTAAGGAAAGGGGCAGTTGCACCAAATCTCATTTTTTGTTATTTTTTTTCACCCATCAGGCAGATGAAAAGAATAACGGCGGGGCAGAGCAAGAAGTGCAAGAAGAGAACCACCAGAAAGGAGTTCATGAAGAAAATTATGAGGAGGAAGAAGAGGAGGAGGAGGAAGGCAGAGCTGCTGCAGCAAAGACTCGTAGACGAGGGGAGATGTAGTTCTCTTCAATATTTTTTTTTGCAGCACACAAATTCCTGGGTTTTCTTGGTTTCTTTTTTTTTAAAAAAAAAACCTAAAACCAAACAACAAACCCAGCAACTTTTTTAGGATATTTAATTTCCAAAAAAGTTTGTGTTTTACACTTTTTACTTTTCTATTAGCCGCTCTCATACGTTTATATGAATCCGGTATTTTGATACTCTAGATTAGGATTTCTTTTTTATTAAAGCTGTCCATAAACAGACATCATCTAGGTTTTAATTTTTCATCGTTCCGGGCGTGTTTTAGAGAGGCCGTTTTGGACTACACCTTCCACCTTGTCCCCGCCTGACGGGGGCGTTTGGTCTCACTTCAGACGCGCTCGGCGTGAAGACCCGGTGCCTAAAGCCGGCGACGTTTAGTCACTGCAGCTCTTTGTCTTCCTGCACAGAGGGTTAGGCCTGGGCGCTCGGAGAGGCCGAGGTGGCATCAGTCAGTCCTTAGAGCCTCAGAATCTTCCCATCCTCGCAGAGAAGCCCATGCCTAGCTCTTTGCAGGAGCAGGCCTCTTCTAGGGGCAGAAAGGTGATAAAATATGCAAGTTTTACACGCCTTCAAAAACCAGCCAGGTTAACAGCTGTTAGTTTTGGCAGCTGTGTAGAGACAGTTAAATGATGCATTTATTGTCATGAGCATACCTTGGTACTTCCATTACATGCACTACAGAGCAGATCACGCCGCCGGTGCTGTGCCGAGATGGGAGCTCAAAACCAGTTTAGACTTGAGGATCCGTTCCGCCAGATCACACCACGGCAGCTCTCACACGAATCAAGAGCTGCAACTGGAACCATTTTGTTCTCCTGGTTAATATATAAAATATTTGACTGGAGAAACGTAATTGCATCGCCTCGGTGACACGCTTTCTGGGACTAGAGAGGGTTAAGCCTTAACTGGTACAAGACGTTGAACTAAGGCCTTTCCCTTATTTTTTCAGTCTACTCTGGAAGAACTTCTGTGCTCCCTAGTGTGAAACTCAGGCTAGAGACAAAGCCCACGGAAGTTTTTTTTGTGCAGAACACATCTTGAGCACCGCAGGCCGACACCCAAGGGAGGGGTGGGATGACACAAATCGTGCCTTGGTGGGCCACCATGGACACCAGCCCCGTGCGTGAATATACACGGTGTTTGTGCTGGGACAGACACTAGTTAATGTGTGTTCAGAGGAGAAGGGGAATGGGGATTTCCCAGGCTCTGCCCCATTGCTGGCCCCACAGCAGCTCCCACTGAAGCTGGTGTTAGTATGTCCAAGGAGAGGCTTTGGGATTGTCCCCTTCAATGCATAGCAACACTTTTCATTTAGCTTTTTATACGAATGTAAATTAATTTTTCTATTAACTCAATTACATTGTTTTCTAGTTGGTGTCCCAGACACAGCGCTATGTTTCCTAGGAATATTTTTGCTGGCAAGTATTTTGGGTTTCCTAGTTACCCTGAATGAGATTTACCTTCTGTATAAAAAAGGTTTACATGATACTGTAAAATGTATAATATGTACATAATCTTCAGAATACAATTATTTTGGTAAATTGGCCTGTATTTTTAATGTCGCAGTATTTAATTATTTGAGGCATAATAAAACTTGACTGCAGTCAATAAACTAGAAGATGGTTCCTGATCTTCCACCCGTGTGATGGTTTCGTGGCGTTTTTTTTCCTAATGACGCGTTCAGGAGAGACTGGCAGAGAACGGGACGGGGGTAGGAGCCGTGGTGGCATTTTCAGGGAAGGACCAACAGCAGCAGTAGTGGCAGTTTAGTGCTCTGTAGCTGTGCTTAAATCGTTGCAACTGAGCTCCCTCTCCAGCTGGAGCAATAAAGCATCTTTTAATTTCGGATTGAATCTGGAAGAGGGAGGGAGAGCCCAAGCTCTCCTCCACGTGAGCTCTCAGACAGGCCCGGTTGTCCTCTCTTCTGCCCACCCCACAGTGCAGGAACCCATCCATGCTGGGCCCACTCAAGCTAGAAGAGCCCTGGCAGAGGGAGAGGACCAACACTGGAGGTACAGGTACACATCAGAATACCAAGATCTCTTGTCACAGTCTCTCTCACATCTGTGAGCTACACACATGTGTGGATGGGTATAGCGTTGCCTGTGGAGATGTGGAGAACACAAACTGTCTTCTGCCACACAGTGCAAAAAAAGCCACTTCCCAAGCCACCCGCAGGTCTACCAGCACAGCCTCTTCCCACCAAAGTGAGCTCCAGTTGCTTCAGCAGTTTGCTGGCTACAGCTGAAATGAAGCAGGTGCTCACACGTTCTGCTGGCTGGTGGGCCCTGCTGCTCCCACTGCCCTGGGCCCACAGCATGTTTATTGAGCAGCTTTGATGGTGTCCTTTAGTTTCCTGCCAGGCTGTGGGGCTTCACCTGGATAACCTGTTTCTCTGGCCTCTTGCTGAAGCCACAACAAAACTGCCCAGCACGAGAAGCTGCAGAACAAAGGTTCCTATGGTGTGTTGGACGAGCCAGTGTTCACAGCAGATGCAATATTTACTTCTGCAAGCATCACAAGTTCACATCCACTGTGAACAGGCCAAGAAAGCCTTCATGAAAGCCTGTTCTGTCCTTAATCAAGGGCCTTTTCACTTCAGACAAGAGTTACTTGACTGAAGATCACCGTTCGGAGCGAGGCTTCAGGCTTGGCTGACAATAGCAGCATGTGATCTCCATAACGCGCCCCAGCCGCCACTACCAGCAACCGATGGTGCTTTCCCATGACTTCCCTGGCCAACGTTGCTCCCTGCCAGGGTCTCAAAGCACAGGTTGCTGTGACTCAAACCACAGTTCCTTGACTCTTCCAGTGTTTTTTGCCAAGGCTGAGGGCAAACCATGAGAGGCCTTGCACAGCTGCCAGATCTGTAGCTGCTCACCCCAGAATTACTCAGACCTCTCTGCCTGACACAAATCACTTAGTGCCAGACCCCGTGGTCCCCTTTGGTAGATGAGCTGGTGGTAGGAAGGGGGATTCACATGGCTAGTCCTCACTGCCACAGGAGGTCTTCTGGGATACAGAGAATGCTGAATGCTTTGCCGAACTAAGAAATTAATGTATTTGTGACCCAAAAATAAGCTTGAGACAGCCCCCAGCTTGTGGGTGTACAGCAAGAATGGCAGAGGGAAACGCTCTCGGCTGTACTGCTCACGGAGCACGGCTCCCAGCATGACGCTGTGGCAAAGAGCACTGGTGAGAGTCTCACACCAACGGAGTGAAAGTCCAAATTCAAAGGGAAAAGTCACATCGCCTCTGGATTTGGCAGCAGCAAGACAGCTCTTGGCGTGCTGGGAGCAGGTCTAGCATCCACCCGTCAAAATATTGGAGACCGTTCAGGGAGCGGGGCGAGAGTCATGGGAAAACTTGGCTCATGGAAAGAAAGTTCAGTCAGCTCAGGAAGTAAAACGTTGGAGTGACTCCACTGTGGGCAAGGAGAACCCCCAGAGGCAGCCAGCCGGTGAGACTGGAGTCCAGCCTCCCAGTGCAGAACAAAAGAAAACCCCACAGCACAATTCAGACCAGAAATACAGTGTAAGTGTTTAGTAGCGGAGTTAATTAGTCATTGCAGCAACGACTTTAAAGGCTGTGATGAATTCTCAATCCTAGACGTCTTTTACAAGTCTTTCTAGTTCAGCCCCAGCTTGAGGACAGTCCTCCGGCCTCTGATAAATGGAAAGGTCGGTCAAGAGGATCACAATAGCCATAAAACACAGGAAACAATAACACTCAGTGGGGAAAAAGAAAACCCAGGGGAATTCGTTCTGTCGATCAGGAAATCCTCCCGTGGATCAGACACAGAATCATGGCTCCACAGCTCTCCTCAGTGAAGTGACTGCACGTTGCCTTTAACAGCTCCGTGTACATCAGGGACTGTGGAACCACAGAGGGACTGAAACCCACCAGGGCCACCAGGGAGCTTCTCGGCAGCAGCATGCTTTGTACTCAGGTTTTATACCAATCTAGTAAATACTAACTTAAGGCTCGGTCTAACCCAAGCTGAAAACTGACTCAGATAGCTCTGCTTTAAAGGAAACATTAGCAAAATCGCTGTGATTAGGAATGAATCACACCGAAACACTTGTCACTGAAGTACAAACTCGTTTCTGACAAGTTTTATCCATTTTTGCTGCAGGTTTTCAGGACAAAGGAGCCACAGAGCTGCTAAAAACGACCTTCACTCAGCTTTTCAAGTCTGAGCACGTAAAAGGTGTTTACTGTGTGCACAGAACTTATTTCCTGCACGTAGCAGAGTAAGAAATTTGTATGGTTGCAGCCAAAATATTTGCAGGGTGAAGGGAATGAGAAACCCAAAGCTACGTATCCAGAGCAAGATAAAAGGTTGCCTTCAGTACACCTGACACATCATCAGCCTTCAAACAGGTTTCTCTTCCACAGTTCTTGCTGGTTAAAATGCAAAATTATTTGTTATTTTCTCATCATCCTCACCACTTCTCAAGGGACTACAGGAATAAAACCCCAAATAACTTTGCTGTATCTTCTAAGAAAGTATTTTTAAAATTTTTATTGGCAGTTGGGCATATTAAGGTACTGAGGAGCCCTGTTGTAGTCAGGGATTCAGCTGACGAGCTGAGCAATGCCTCTACCTGTTCCTACATGCTGAAACACACAACGGAAAATCCACAGGCACGTTGTTATCGCTAAGCCACGACTCCCTGAACACAATCATTGCACTGCAATGAACAGCTTGTTGTCAAAGTCTTCTGTCTGCAGATCCCAAACCATTTTTAAGAAGTGCTGAACCCCACCTGAGAGAGGGGGGGGTGTCTCCTTAGCTCCATAGCTACATTTCAGCTGCACAAATTCATGCTCCGCCAAAATTTCACAGGTGGCAAAGCTACCAGGACATTTTTTCCATCATGTATGTCAGCCACACGTATGACCATAACACCACAAAAGGCCTTGAAAACACTCATGGTGCCCTCAAAGCCACAGGAGCACTCCAGCAAATGTCCATCACAGAGCTAGGTGGCTAGAAAGCTATCATTTTCATCAAGTTGCCTTTAGTGATTAACTGATACGATCCCCAGCATTTTCACAGCCCCACAGACAGCTCTGCTGCTTCCAGTTGGGCAGGAGTCCCCTTCCCAACCAACCATGGGAACGCTGCCTTGCTTGTGTATCTCTCTTGTAACTCACCCACCTCTGGGGGCCACTTACACGCAGCAGCTGGGAAATAGGGTCCTTTCTCCCCTTTTATTTCATAAAATAAACCATTGCTGCCTGCAGAATAATTCAGCCAGTTCCAGCCCTGCTACCTTACCAGTCGGTGCTTTGGTTGAACTGAAGCAACTTGGATGTCTACAGAGATGCGGGTCACAGGCCCTGGCAAAGCTTTCGAGGTAAAAAGAAAATACTCGGATTGGCTGCAGCAGGAAATGGCTCAGCCTTTAATGCCTACATGAGATTTCTCTCTCGCCACCTCAAGTCTGGGTTCATTTGTTTCTCTGTTTGGAAATGGGCCTCCAGAAGGGCCATCAGTCACCCTGAGCAACGAGCGCGCTCACTCTGCAGTTCTGCAGCAACGCTCCATCATTGCGAGCTGCGCAGAGCACGGCGGTTCCGTGTCCCTCTTTGGGCCCTCAGATTCCCTGGTGGCATTTGATAAGGATGAGCTGTAATTATGGTTTTTGGGAATGATGTTCTCCTGCTGCAGGAAGAAACAAACACCTCCCTCCATCTGATACTAGAGAAGAGAAATGAAATGTTCACTCTGATCAGAGGTACTAAGATGTTCCAGGATTTCTTTATGTTTCTTTGTCCTTTTCCAAGGGGGATAAGGCAACAGTAAGGATGTACTTGCTGAAAGCTTCTGCATAAAGACTAATTTGATGGCTAAGGGTCAGGGCTGAGCTCTTGGTGTGTCACAGGCCAGAACCTGGCTGTTAAACAAGCCACAAACATTGTGATAAATTAACCCCCATTCCCTAAATGTTTGTAGGGCCTTCTCAGGTCCTCAGCATTATGCACGAAGCTCAGGCAACTCATCGTGCCTTCCTCATGCCGAGGATGGGGTCAAAGACTGGAAGAAGGTGGCCAGGGCTGGCCCAGCAGCACCTCCTGCTAGGACCAGTGATGGTGAGAGATGTGGCTCCACAACCTCTCTTTTCTCAAAGAAAAGTATCTCCATATAACTGCTGCCACAAAGGCAGGATGAAGGGATCTCATGCATCAGAGGACAAATAAATTGGAGGGGCTGGGTTTACACGAGTACCTCTCTAAAAGCTGCTGGATTTTACTGTAACTCCGCATAGCGTCCAACAGAAACATCCCTCTCACCAAGGACTTTGGTTTACATCACACAAGTTCGCAGTTTCTCCCCTGAAAGAGCTCATACTCGGGTCAAAGCCAACCATTTTACATTTGTCCACGAGGTGCAATTAAGGCCTGAACTATGAACTGAAGTAGATAAAGGTGAGCTTTAATGAAAGGTTAAACTTCACAGGGAATTTTATACACTGCCTTGTGGCAAGGGAATAAAAAAAGGTCCAGGATGGCATTCTGGAAGAGACAGCATCCTTAATTAATGAACAACGGATATTGTTAGAACAAAATGGCCAAAGCTGTGTAAAAATGAGATTATGAAATTAATTCACAGACTATTTGGGATACATTATTCCGCTGATGTCACAGAGTAGCAAGACCCATGGTTCCTCCCCGATCTGTAGAAAAGACAAGCTCAATCTTTCTTGGCAGGAGCTGCCAAGTACCTTTGTAAGGCAGTAATTGTGGTGAATGACCCAGGTCAGCCCTGCACAAGGTACTCTTGATTGCAGACACCCAGAGCCGTTTGCGTACCGGAGATATTGCAAGTCGGATGTGAGCAGCCCTCCCAACATTACAAGGAACCAATTTTCCGGTCATTTACCGTGACAGGTGAGAAATGCGATGGCTCGTACACATTAAGCTGGGGTGGTTTGTAATACTAAACAGTGTCCTCGCACCCAAGCCAATCCCACCTGGATTTAGCTTTACTAATAGTTTTACACTGTAATGCCAGAGAAGAAAAATCAGCAGCTGGGAAGACAGAGGGGATCAGAGTATTCATTTAGAGGCTGGTGCAGAGCACAAGCAGGAGGCGGGCTGTCGCCAGACACCTCGGCATAACTCACCAAGAGCGACAGTGGGGCCACGGGAAACCGCTGCATTCGAGTCACAGCTAACCAGGGCCAGCGCCAGGAAATTGATGTTAAAGGAAGATTAAAGGGGCTTTCTATTTTGCCACGGGAATAATCAACAGGTATTAGAAATGAACATATGCAGGTGCCTATTGCAGCAGCGACACCTGGGACAGCTTCGGAGTGACCTCATGGCAAGTGCTGGACATCACAGTTGGTTTATCAGCCACAAGGGACAAGCTTAATGCGGCACCAGCTGTCATGGAGGACACAGAAGGGACCTGAGGGGTTGGGCAGAAGCCGAATAGCTGGAGACACAGCCAGGGTTACTGTGCCAACAAAGGTGTAGGGATGAGGGATGTAAAACCACCTGATACCAGATTTCATTGGCTCTGGTCTGCATGGAGCAACCTGAGTTACCTCGAAATTATACAGGTATACCTAAAGGCTGTTCAGTGACCACTCAGCTGCCACCCTCAACCCTGTCCACACAGCCACCCAGCCCCACAGCTCCTCACCACCACAAGCCTGGTGTGAGCAGTGGGATTTCCAACGCCACAGTTCAGCCTCCAAAACCCACAAACTTCATCACAGCCAGCGCACACACGGAAAACAGAGAAACAAGGAAACAAGGCGGCAGCCCTCCCAGGAGGGGCTTGGTTTGTTCAGTTCCTTCTGATGTCACCGGGAGATAGAGGCCTTCCACTTTGTGCTGCTGGGCCCATATTCAATAACTTAGCTGCCAGCGAGCAAGCTGCATTCATCCTCTGTGAGACAGGACATACATCTAACTGTCAGGGACAGAAACTGGTAAACTTTCAGTAAATTTCCCCATCCCTCACAAGATCTGGGCCCATACGGGTATTATCTCTTGCACAGCACCGACAGAAATTGATTGCTGTATCATCCCTTTTTACACAAACCATTTACAATGTTCTCAGAAAATGACAGATCACTTCCTTACTTGCTCTTACCAACAGGTAGCAAACGCGCTAACAGCCAAGGTAATACAATACCTAATAAGAGGATTAAGTAGAGAGGATTTCTATTTAATATTGTATTAGCAATAGCAGATACCTTCCGTGCCCATTTCCAACTCCCTCACAGGATACAATGTCCGCGCTTGTAAGGGAAGCTCATTGACATCTGATCGGTCAATAAATCTGTTCTTGTTTTTTAATGACCCCAAGAGTTGTTTCCACACGCTCACATAATCTTACCAACGATTTACCCTCATAAATTAATAACTGCCTTTAGGGCCTTTTTTAAACCTTAGAACCTGATTTAGCTCCTTTGCAATGATTCTCTCCTAATTGTAAATCCAGACTCAGCACAGAGCAGGATTAAGCCTCACCACACCAAGCACAGCAGCGCATAACAAATAACCAAGAGAGACAGAGACAACGAGGCTCCTTCTGCGCACAAAAAACACTCCGACATCTGCAAACGGTCGCAAAAGCCCATCCCAAAGGATGATCCCAGAGTTAGGATGCTAATTTTAGAATAAATAGGTTTGAGTCTTTGTTCCTAAATCCTACAGCTGCCATTGGCAGTTAGTTTCCCTTCTGCGTTTCAGGGTTCTGTCTGTACAAATGGGCAGGACAGCACTTTGTTAGCATACACGGACGGGATCAATAAGAATACATTAAAGATTCATATATAGACGCATTGAAGCGCCCATGCTATGCTAATGTCTGCCATTTAAATACTACAAAAAGCTCAGCAGGTCTTGGCTGACCCATTAAGTCAATGACAGGCAAATGGGAAATGCCCAAGAAAAACCAGCAGCGTTCCATTCTGCTACAAAACACTGGGCAGCTCCGATAAAAATCGGTGGGACTGCATAGGAGCAAATTGCCAGGGAGATGAGCGTCATTTCATGGCTCATAAGTGAATGTGACTCTCCAAACAACCCGACAGCTTTGCCTCTGGAAAGAGCTGGCTCCTGGGGTGCTGCTGCCGCCCCAGACCTGCTCTTTGGGCAGCGGCTCCTCTCCCAGCACAGCTGCCCCCGTGCACAAGCAGCCCTGTCCTTGCACAAGGAACCACGCGCTGGAGCGTTGGCCAGGGGCACGGGTATGGCCATATGGTGTCTGGTCTCCAGAATACCCTGAGATGGCAGAAAGGCTCACAGGGCTGACCCCACCGAAAGCTGCAGTGAGGGAGGTGGAGTGAACACAGCATCGCTCAGTCGAGCTGTGCAAACACCTCTTTAAACTCTGGGGTTTATTTCTGTGTGTTCTGCTGCTCTCTACCTAACGATCTGATGCTTTAAGCAAACAAGTTATTCACTAATAATGTTACCACTCCGCTTTAAAGGAGGAGGCGGTGAGACAGAAAGCAGCCGGCCTGAAAACAGACAGAAAAATCTATGCCAAGGTTACAAATGGAACGGGGAGCAGGGCTCCCACCCGCATTGAAATCTGTGTCCCAGTGCGGGGCCCAACCAAAGCAGAAAGATGTGGTGTTAGCTACCTCGTTTGACGTTAGGAAAATTATTAACACAGGGCACTCGTCAAATACGACTGGCAGCAACTCTGGTGCTACAAAATACATTAGGAGAGGAAAAGATGCACGTTTCAGAGACGTGGGCTTGGGTGACTGAGCTGTGCTCACCGAGCTGCTAGGATGGCCAAGTCTGAGGCAAACGCATGTTAATAGGCAAGTGTCCTCATACAAATGGGAGTTTGCAGCTCTGCTGCTCCCTTAGCTTGCTGGCAGAACATTTACCTACCCTTGTGTGCCAGGAGCCTAGCCTGTGCCAACAAGTTATCTCTTTTTGGATTACCATACAAATAACTTGTTCTGAGGCTGGCGGTTCGCTTCGGGAGCACAGTGCCACCCTCCAGATTGGGCAATAAAAGCCACCAGGGGATCTGCACAAATCAGCACTTTGTGGCTGTACCTAGAGATTACGGTCTATGGGAGCAATAGATAAAAATCAAATAAATTACATAAATCCTTGAGTTCCCAGAAAAAAAACCAAACCACCAAGACTCACATTGAACCATAGCACGCTACTTCTACACACAAGGACATTAAACCATGCCTTTTTATCTGAGAGTGAAAAGCATGAATTCCTGAAACCTCAAGATGACAAAGCAACCTAAAACCAGAGTGTATTTTCCCTCAAGCCAAGTTCTTCACCTTATCCTCTCCCCAGATGCTGCACTTGCCTCCAGCTCCCCCTTTCAAGCTGCCAACCTCTTTGCACAACCCACATCAGGCAGGCGCTTCCATCTCTCTCTGCCTAATTCTTCAACTATTTTCCTTTTCCCTAGTGCTTTTTTTCCTGATAATTTCTTATTACTCCCCAAAATGCACAATAAATTACCAGGAATTAAATTAGCTATCAAAGGGCTAATAGACTTTTCCCTTCAAGAACTAAATTAGTTTTATCTGGAAGAGGGAAGGTTTAAAAATTTATTCCTCCAACAGGTTTTGCTTCTCATTACATATACTGAAGCCTATCTTCAACAGCCACTCAAGGGACCAAGAAAAGTCAGCTACTCAGCACAGATGGCCTTGAACTAAAGGTCAAAGAAAAGAGCACAAAAACCAGAGACTACTTTCAGAGCATTCTTGCAGACAGCAGCTGCTGGCTGGAGTTTCCTTTCTGTACAGGCTTCACTATCTTTGAAATGCCTTCTCAGTATTACTGCTTTCAATTTAATTTTACAATTTTTTTTTTCTTTTGTTTAGCTTTGCTTTGTGTTTCAAGTGGGATTTTTGGTGTCTCTCAAGAAAGGCAAAAATATTCACTTCATTGTGAAAGGATTAGGAAATATGGACAGCTGAATTAGCTACGACATTGTATAATTTAGAGCAGCCTGGACTCCTCATTACACAATAAAAGCTTTACAACAAAAGCCTTCAAAACCAGGTTATGAAAACTATTTTTGCCTGTATATAACATCCCGATCCCTACTGGCAGCTGAGTAAATGAAAAAGCCATAGTGGATGTTACTACATCTAGGAAAAACGCTGGATAAATACCTATTGTCTAAAGTCCCTTTCAGCTTGTCAACTGACATCTGAGCAAAGTTGAGTCTATCATTACTTTGACAGCACTGCTTAAAAACCGCTCTCAAATCACAGCTTAATGCTGCGCTCTGTACAGTTTTCTTCCAAGGCACTCATTAATACAGACATTACACAAAACCAGAGATCCCTGATATAACTGCTAGTAAATCTCAAACACTTACCAGACCCATCAGATTGTGCTACCAAGCTGGGCAAAGACTTTTTGGGTGCAGGATCTTCCCTTACCTGGGTGAGGATGGACCAGATGAGCTCCAGAGGGGTCTGCTCCAACCTGAACTATCCTGCCACACAGCCTCCATCACAACCTTTCTACCACCAACACTGAGCTGCCTCGTCCTGGCCACAACAATGTGTTCCAGCAACAAGCTACACCTGAGGCAGGCAAATCCAACCCAGCTGCCCCCAGCAAGGAGATAAAAAGATGCTGGATTACAGGACAAGTGCAAACATGCAGATCAGGAGCCCTTTGCTAAAACACCCCCAAACCAAGGAGGGGAAATACTGATACGACTTTGTGTGAAGGGGAAGGTAGTGGGGGGAAACTTAAATTTCAGCATTTTGTAGGAAGAAATGGTTAAAGAAAGTGCAACAGCGTTTGTAATAGATACGTAGGGTGCTTTGAGGAGCTGAATGTGCTCAGCTCTGCAGTATTTGCTGGGAGCTCAACACCTCTGCCCAGATATGGCAACTTATGAGTTGAGAGACCTTCAGAATTAAACATCTAGTTAGTTTTAAGAAGCACCATAATAAAGAGACTTTATTCCTTTGGGCATCTTACAAAACGGAATTTTGTTAAGGTCTGAAGGAAGCCTTGAAGAATAGTTTGCACAACCCAAAAAACAGCACAAAGAGGGGAAAAAAAAGCACTTTAAGCCTAAGGCCCACGGCCAGCTAGCTCAGGTAGGCTCTTTTCAGGCACGCTGGACACAGCAGCCTACACTTTTAGCAAAAAAGTCAACAACCAAAAGACCCAGAATGACTGACGGGTGAGAGGAGAAGCAGCAAATTGCACCTGATTATTACGGTCAAAAAATGCAGTATTTCTCTGTGAAACCTGTGTTTCTTTTGGCTGTAGTTCATTCCACTGGGGAAACAAAAAAAAAATCTAATTAATTTTAACAGGGCCTGGTGGCTGCTCTGCTCTCTACAGTTCTTATTGTTGGATAGTTCAGGTCATATTATTTCACCCAAGACAATATGAATTGCTGTGACAGTTCTCCAGTGCTCATACAGATGTCTAATAGATAAGCCACTAATTCTGTGAATATCTTCTCTTCCAATCAATGGGCTTTGTTAAAACAGGATTATACACTGAAATGAATAAAAGGAGATTCTCTAGCTAAAATTAGTACTAAGGGAGTTCCAAAGCCCCATGCTTCAGGAACACGTACCAGCTGGTGACAGGCAGCCTTGCCCTTCACCCCTCTCTAGGAAAGGACAAGAGCTGAGCATGTCTGAGGAACCTGATTTGTGTTCTTTGAAAGGCTGCACCTTGCCTTGACTGCAAATAGAGCACAATGGGCATAGTCCTACCTCAAATTAAAGGATGCGTCTCCAAGTAAATTAGAAAACCAATCTGTTTTAAAGAAAGAGGTGAATTATAACTTAATTAAAACAACACAAGAAGGCTGGAGAAGGAAGGATGAATTCAGACCAGTCCTAAGGGAACTCCGGTCCTCACAGTGCTTTGAAAGCAGACGTTCAGGTACATATATCATCAGCACAAGATTTTCCATTAGTCATTCCTGGGAGGCACGGCTCTCCTCAGGTAGCTGGCTTCACAAATACACCTCTTTACCACAGCATACTCCCCAAGCCCGGAAATCACTCGCTCCAAAGGCAGTTTGCATTTAGAAACAAAAAGAACACAGATTGAATGGGAACGCAGCGGCAGCCTGCTTCTGAAAGATTTAAAGTCACAGCAGATAGAACAGAAGATGTGCCACTTGCAGAGCATGAAATGCCCCCGTAATTGAGAGCGCTGCAGCCACCGAGGGGGTTTCAGCATGTTGTCCTGTGTTGGAAAGCAGGCAGTGCTCTTAGAAAGTAGATCAATGTGAGGAGAGCGTTAACCTCCAGCAATATAAAGTCTTTCAAGAAACTCGTTTCCCAGCTGCTTTTCTCCAGCAAAGTCACATTCAGTAATTAATAACCCAAGCTTTATGGGCCTACAAAAAAGTGTGTAACAATTAGCTTACCTTGCTTAGCACCATGGTGTCTCCTTGTTTCCACTCACGGGTTGCTAGCTGTCCTCAAACTACAAGGAAGAACTGAGGCTTCAGCAAGTCTGCTGAGGCTGGAGGAGCAAACCACAGTAAGTCCAGTGAGGCAAATGCTTACACAAAACAAATCCAATCTCAGCAATCCCACCTTCCCAGCCCTCCACATCCACCCCAACCCTTTATCTGCTCTCTCTTCAGAGACTCCAAAGTTGAGGTCACCAAGTTTTACCTTGTTAGGGAGAGGCCACAGATGTCTGGGTTCACCGGCTGTAGCTGGTTGTGCTTCTCATCAGGCTTTATTTATACGACCATCACCTGTTCTGCCTTGTAGGAGACCTGACCTCTGTGCTCAGCTTTGCAGAGAGCGTAAAAATGCTGGTCCCGTGTTAGGAGAGCTGCCTTGTATCTGGAGATAGCTGCATGGGCCCCAGGCCTGGAGGGCAACATATTTTTTAATTTCCAGGCTGGGGAAGGAGCAGAGGGAGTACCAGGAAGACCAGTAGCAACTGGAAGATGAGCACGTCAGCCGTGCAGCTCACTTAATGATGGGCCTTACAGCATCCCTACTGGATTCCTGCCCTTCAGAGGAAACAGGCGCATGGAGGAGATACGCTTGTAGAGGGAGAAATGGCTTTAATTTATACACAGCTGTCTATAATTAGAAACAGAAACTGAGGTGGTTGTTTTCTCCTAATATTGTCCTGTAATACCTTTCACTGTAGTGAAGGTATTTTAAAAAATACCTTGTTTCTTTCAGAGATGACTACACGCAGACAATTCACTGAGCAAACAACCCCATCACCCCCAGACCCTTCTGCACTGTGAGCTGCCCTGTCTAGCTTCCACATACTTTGAAGTTGCTTGACATTAAATCCACACATTTATTACGTCGCATTATATTTTGCTGTGAATGTAGATGTTTGGGACGTCTGGGGCTTTTATTATTCACCTGGACTTTTTCCTCTGGTAAATACCTTTCATCATATAAACTGCTGCCTTGTGGCCTTGCCCAAGCTCATAAATAACATTATCCTGCAGCCAGCACCCAAACTACTTCAGCTATCCAGGCATCGCACTGAACCGGGATGTGAAGATCCAGAACTAAAAGGCAGATTTAGGGCAGACTTAATTACAGTCTTTTTAATAACTGGCAAACATCTGTGGTGTAAATAAACCCGACTAGAATAAATGGGATTATAAATGCAGAGAAATTTGTCCTGGATTTATTCCAGCACCTTCAAGCTGACAAATATTAGGCGCCAAATATAATAATTAGGCCCTCTCTCACTGTGAGGGTTTTGGTTCCGAGTGCTGGAGTGTGACACTGTTACAGGAAAAAACTTAGGACATTTTTATCTAATCTTTGATGCATGGGATATGATAAGCATTTTGAGCTGTAGAATTAACATTATATTCCATTTTCTCTGCAGGCATACACCTACCCTCGTGAGCTTGAGCTGTGATTTTATAGCTGTATTTGGTGTAATGTTTAAAGGAACACAATTTTAAAAATAGCAGAGGAAAACAGACTGCAAATACTTCAAGTTAGAACCAGTGGTAAAACATTCAGCTGAGTGAAGGAATGCAGCAGGTCTAAGCTCCTTATTGTCTTCTAGACACGGCTAATTTCAAACGTCCTCCAAGCTGAACACATTTCTCTAAACTCACCCTGATTTAGACATGTGTCCTCACGAAGAATCCTGTCTTTTGAAGATAAATAGGGCCAGCTCATACAGAACGGAAGTTGTTTGCCCGGTTTATTTAAACCCACAGAACTTCTCGCTCCGCCACTGATTTTGTGTTGCCTACGTGATACCAAATGCAGTGGTGGACCTGGAGGTGGAACCGGGAGAAAGTGCAGGGCAGGAGCAGAGACATGAGCAAGGACAGAAAAGCCTGGTCTGGGAGGTGGTGAAAGGCTTGCAGCAGCCCGAGCAACCAGAGACACCCTGGGCTAGAGTTTCAGGCTCATGGGAAGCATTAGCCCGAACTGGTGAAGGTCTTTGCAGCCACAAGAGTGTGACTGAGCTAACACAGAAAAAGCAGCAAGAAAACCAGGAGAGTGAAGCTCAAAATGCGTAATGCTGAGCAAAGGTGAGAGATAAGTACTGACTGAACAGGGGCTCGGAGCCCTGAGCACAGATGAAGTCTCTTGTTTGATTTTCCTTGAGTTCAGAAAAACAGAACTTTGTACATTGTCCACAGAAAATTAAAATTGCATCCAAGAAACACCTCACTCCATCATCCGTTCCTCTTAACAGGAGCATCCTTAAACTGGTTCAGTGCTCCGGTTGTAAAGAGTAATTATAGCAATCCTTTAGAAAGAAAATAGACTGCACGTAGAGTAGGAACAAGAAATAAGTTAACACCTCGTAAAAATAAAATGATCAATATGAAAAAGAAAAAAAAAATTGGCTTGGATTTCACTCCCTGAGGCTGACTGCACCATTTTCTGTAGCTGGACTATTCATGAACTTTCTGGTCTTTCCCAGTTTGTTACTGTCCATGCTTGTCTTGTCCCTGTTATGGCCCTTACATTTATTTTTATAGCTGCTTTTATCCAAAGCGTATGTTGTCAATGGCCTTCTTTCCTTATCTTCAGTGTTTTCAGTTGCACAATGTAGCACGCTACCTGGCAATCCCAAAGCAAACATATCTTGGGTGATAGATTACAAATGGAAAATGAATGCTCTGGGACATCTTAAGAGCTTATTTCTACCCGTGCTTCCTGCCAACGTGCCTCTGCGTGTCTCATACATGTATCCAAATAGATCAAAACATCAGCTAAGCTCCTTACTAAATTCATTTTCTCTTTTAGTGCTGATAGCAAGGAAATCATAAAAAAATGCTGAAGGTTCTTTATTGAACAGCAAAAGCGAAGCGGCAGTGATTGAAAACTGCCTTACATAGACCAGAAGTATTTGATTTTCATCAGTCAGGAAGGAAATGGTAAAACAAACAAATATACTGTGATCTTCAAAAAGAGGTTCTCCAGGGAAAGGGGAGCGTGTTCTGCTTCTCCGAGGTTAACAGCCTCATAGTGCCCTTTTTGGTAACCTGATCCCCGATTTGTGAGCAGTTTCCTTCCTTCCTTCCACACAGAAGAATACAGCTATAGCTTTGAAGTCTCTGGAAGTTCTGCTGTTGAATGTAACACGGGAAGGACTTTGCTGGTCACTTGTGTTCGCTGAGGGAATAAGCGAGCACTGAGAGCACCCTGTCCTGGCATCGCTAACACACGAACGCTGTGAACAGAAGCCCGGGCAGACTAAAAAAATGAATTCCCTTCCTGGCCACAGGAACACGCAGGCTGGTCGGTGGAGGAAGAGCCAGCCTGTCCTCAGCAGCAGGCAAGGCAGAGCCTGCGTGCAGCGAGACGTGTCAGAGCCCAGCCCTCTGTGCCAGCCGCTTGGTGCCTTATGATGATGCTGTGACCACCACGACCTACCACATTGCCCAGATCCTGTCCCACAGCGTGGTTCAAAGTGCGTGCCAGGAACATCTCTTACAGATAAATGACAAGGACCTCAGGATGTCACTTGTGATGTCCTCATAAGCGTTGTGTGCTCCAGCACTACCAGGCTGAACTCTAGGGAATCAATCAAGTTATTTACTCCATACAGGGGTATAAATTCGGGCTTGAGCCATCTGCATTAACATCTGTGACGATGAACCACAGGTTTAACTGCTCAGCTACCTCTGACACTCTCTCAGCCCCTGAAGCTCAAGGAAAGGAACTAAAGGAAGACGTTTTATCAAGGTAGACTGGCGAGCCACTGCTTTCCTCTTCCCTGTATTCACATCTAATGCTGGTGCTGCAATGCACAGCCGCAGAGGAAGATATTGGCTCAAAGTCTTTATTTCCTGAGTGATTTAAGTAATTAGGACCAATATGAACACAGGGTGTTTGTGCTTCATGCCCTACAAGGTTAATGAGTATATGAGCAAAGGGGGTTTGATTTTTTTCTGTTACAACTTTGCTTCCATGATCCACGTACTGTAATATTTTCAGATGTTTTAAACCCTGCTCTGGATCATAATAAATGGATTAAGTGAAAAGTCTTGTTTTCTCTCTGTTCACTTAAGGAATCTGTCTTCTGATTTCATATTGCTCACTTCTTTATTTTGTACTGAGAGATTTAGACATAATGAGAAATGAAGAGAGTTAAAATGAGCCTTGGGAACTCAGGTCTGAGCTCTGCCAGCCCTGGACCTGTTCCATTACGTTAGGCAAGACTTTGGGAATACTTTGCTAAATTTTCATGCGGTGCCAGGTCTGAAGGAATCTTTGTGAATAATTGGAAATTGATTTCATGATACTTTGATACAGAGTTGACAGGTGGTAGGTTATTATTTTAGATTTCAGCGTGCAATCACAATAAATGATATCTCAAAAGCTCCAGCAAAATAAAAGCTCTCCTGTTGTTCCATTCCTTCCAGATTTTCTCGAAGTCATGGATTAGGCCACTCCATAACAAAGCTGTGGAAAAGCAAGGGAGTAAAACCCAACAGTCATTTGCCACAGGCCCAATTTTTCTGGAGTGAAGCTGAGCGTATATTTGGCAGGAAAAGGAAGTTAGACGGTAATAATCTAATTAGAACCCAAAATGTATACTAATTTATCCCCAGTTTGGCATGAACTTGAGGCCAGTTTCAAGAGGTTCCTGCTGCTGGGGTTTCTAGCTGACCAGTGAAGTTGAAACGTATCCAGTGTGCTCCCTCAGTCTCATGGCTGTTGTCCAGCCAACCAGCTGGAACCTAATTGCTCTTTTTTCCCAGTTTCCCATGTGACACTGCTAATAGTGACATCTCATTTAAACCTCATTGCAGCAAAGCGACTCCGGCGTCACCAGTGCATTCTTACTCCTGGATGCACTTTAAATAAACTCAGCGAGGCTCCCCAGATATTACCTCATGTTTCTCTGGGATTCCAAAGCCAGGCCATTAAAATAATGAAAGGAAAAATTATGAGAGTAGAAGCAACTTCCTGTTGGGAAATAATACATCACTGTCTATGCCTCTTTCCTGTGACTGACCCAGGACCTGGGTCTACAGAGCAAAGCCTCTGAGTGTGTTCCCCAGAGAATCAACCAGCTCCTAATTACACGTGCAATTAGTGAGTGGTAGCTTCACCAGGAGCTTTGAACTGAAACGTCTACGCGCAGGACAGGGGCAATTTCCCATCTCAGTCTCACTTTCTAATGCTGAATTCTGGGAAGAGAGCCTAGTCCTCAACTGCTTTTTGTTGTGAGCTGAACATGGTTGATTTGAATGCTCCCTAGTGTGGGTTACCTTGGGAAAAGGCTGTTTCTCTTTCCCGTCTGCAGAGCTCAGCTTTCTCACTCGGCTGCTCCTTCTGGCTGGCTCTGGCTGGTCAGTAAGAGGGGTCCTTCAGGCTCTGTCTCCCCTCTGCTGCAGCTCCTTGCCTTCCTTCTGAGGAGATGGTGTTTTCTCACATACATCCTCAGTTGAAAGAGTATGTTTCATCCTTTGTTTTCTCCCTTTCCATTCACAAACACAACAGTGGGGTTTTTATGTTGATTACTGCATTATACTCTATCTGGATGAATATCTGGATCCGAGGTAGAATACTAGCCTCACTCCTCAAAAAGCGTTCAGGTTTTCTGTTCTTATCCTCCCTGCGTGAAAGATTCCCATTCTTCTGGTCCAGTTTGCCACGCTATACAGCACACGATGTTCTGCTTTTCCTGCTTCAGAGCTCTGGTTGCCTTGTTGTTCCCGTGTAAACTCTCCTTCTGAATCTGCCAAAGCTTGTCGCCGTGTGGGGTTGAAGTGTACCCTCTTGATTCTGTGGTATGTTTATGGATGGGTCTGTCATCGTGGTCTGTTCACATTGCTGGGGTGGACTACACTGACTGGATCTAGTTATCAGACCCTGTAAATGCTGTAATATAAATGTAAATATGGGGAAGCAACTGCTTCTGTGAATCGCAAGAATATTTCTGAGTGTGAGCCCTCAACCTGACACCTCTTTGCAGCAGTCCATTGTCTTTTTCCTTTCACAGTGTAGGAAATACTTCGAGCTCAATACTGCTGCACATTCAAAATGTTGTCATCTAGTTCGTGCAATATTTTGATCACTTGTTTTGACTGCTGGGCTGTGGGAGAGGTAAGGACACTCTTAAGGGAGAGCCGGGAAGCTTTTCAAGCTGGTCATTTCGCTCGCCCTGATCCAGCACAGATGTTATACAGAACTGCTGCGACCTTTCTGCTGGTAAGACACTGCACTGCAGAGCTCTACAGCACCGAGCAGTCATTACTGCTCCCCGTGTAACCGAACCAAACCGAGCCTGCAGCCAATACACAGCAGAGAATTTATTGACTGTCTCTGGAATTAGGCAATTCTGTTAATTGTCTTCATTTTCCAGGACTCTGTCATTCTTTTCCTGAGCCATTAGTGGCACAGCTATTTGTGTGCCAGCATGAGCTGCCTGGAAAAACAAGCTAAAATTGAACAGCAAATGAATCAAAGACAAGGACAGATACCTCTCAAAGATAATTGCATTCAGATGTCCTGGGGAGCCCTTGCAAATCCCTTTTCAGCTTCCACAGCTCTTTTTCTTCATTGTGGCTTTGGTTTGAGGAACCTCTATTAAGCAACAAGACAATCCTAAACAATGCCAGCAACAAGTCAAAAGACTTCTTTCCTCTTTCATGATGTGCCTCCCCAGTGCTCTTAGACATACCAAATTCCCAAGCAAGGACTTTTTTCATTATTTCTTTAATTTCAAAGGGTCAAAATGATCGGGGTGGCTCTGTCTTTCCCATCTACAAAGGGCATTAAAGAATCCTAGGACACTGGTGGGACATAAAGACAGAAACTGCATAGCCTGTTCTTTAATTCAGGGATTTTTTTCCCTCCTTCGCAGCCTGGACGTTAATCTCTGCACCATTTCCCACAAGGAACGTGAGGTCTGAACTTGGACATGTTGTAAATGCAGCAGGAGTCAATAACTGAGAGCTGTTGTCTACAGAGAGTTCCTAGACAAGAAAGTCACCCAGTCTTTTTAATACAACAAACTCGTGACACTCAGTATACACAGTATGTCTTATTTACATGTCATTTATCCATACTTACTTGAAGTCTGTGGTTCACAAATGCATTCGGAAAAATTCTGTTTCTGCTTCAATATCTCTTTGATCACAAAACAAATAGTAACTTCCTTACAGAGGATTTATTCTAAGTGAGGCAATTCTAGGACAGCTGCGATCCTCCAAAAATACAGTGCTAGAGTATCGTACACGTTTTGAAAAAAAACCTGATCTCTGGGGGTGAACAGTCCTCTGGCAGCTTTGGGACACCATCCAGCATTTTCAGATTTGGCAAACTGGAGAAGACTCTTAAAGAGAGAGACGAAAGAGAAAGAGAAATTGAGATAAATGATCTTGTGAAATGTTGAGAATAAAGTAGACACTGATAGAAAACAAATAGTGGATTAAAACGTATCCAAAATATGGATTTGCATTCTTGGAAATCTTGGTTTGTCATTTGTTGCAGAATTTATCTGATAAAGCTCATTTTAAAAATTCAGTTTTCACTCTTGCACAAGTTTTATAACCCAGAGTCAGTAAAGCACTACAAGTATCTACATTTTTAACAGAGTCGAATCAAAGCAGTCGTTTAATGCAAAGGGGAGGACACAGTGTTAGCTTGGCCTGAATTTCCTAGACTGCTGAAAAGCAAAGATTCAGACTGCAACAAGGGCCACTCAGCTTTCATCCTTCTGTGATAAAGAAACCGGGCTCTCCGTGAAGCTTTCTGCACTCGTGTTTCTCCTGAAGGGAAGAAGTCCCTGTTTTGTGGGCGTGATGCCAAACCAAAATGAACGGCTCCACCTCCTAACACACCGTCCCTTCGACAGAGCACACCAGTATCTCCCACCTCGGTCAGGAAGATGCTGTTTTCTTCTTCAGAAGGGTTTGATGGAGCCGTGGCCCCCCCACAAGCATCGCACGGGGCGTTAACCCATATGCTACAGTGTTTGCTCCTGTGCCTTTTGAGGTGAGCGTGGACTGCAGCGCTCAGTCTCAGTGTGTAACTCAGGGCTTTAGCTACGCTTCAAAAGGATCCCTCCTGTCTTCCAACACTGGCTGTGAAAGTAATACTAATATACTTAATTGCCTTTAGAACTGGTAGGATTTGGAACAGAAACATTATTAGTAATTGTTAAAAAGTGATTTTGTTCTCCTGGACCTTTTGATATGCAAATACAGTGTGAAATCCATCATTTTCAATTTACCTTTTAACTTTCACTTTGATATCTGCCTATCTACCTTTAGCAAGCAGAAGCATCAGCATCGCTGTGCCAAAGGGATGCCTACCAGGCTGAAAGGAAAACTGCACTGGAGAGGTTTTTGTTAAACGCTTTCTTTTAAACTGCTCCCTTTTCTTTTTCCCCTCCCAGCAAGAGACGACTTCTTAGACACGTGCCATAAGGTTTATCTCAAAAATACCAACAGTGCCTTCTGTATCTATGGCTGATACGACTGTGTTTGCAGTAGGATGCAGATTTCTGAAGAGTTTAGAAGGAACACGCTCCGTTCCCCTTTCTGACCTGTGTGCAATTTTTTTCCTGGCAATGGGGTTTTGGAGTCAAAGCAACCGGGGAAGATGGAGTAGGGGCAGGAGTGTCAAAACATGCACAAAACTTAGAATAAATTCTCTTCCTCTGAATTCTCTACTGTTTCTCAGATTTGAATTTTCATGCCCAGAGTCTGATACAGCTCTGTTAAGTCTACACTACGCTGCGCTGCCGGCAACACAGAGTTGCACAGAGTGGGGTGTTCAAGGCGGTGCAACCTCCACAGCGCTGCTACAGAGAGGAGAAAATCCAGACAAATCAAATTAAGGTAACTCAGTTTTCTCCTGCTTTAGCTCCCATCTTTCAACACATCCTTCTGATTCCATCTCTGATGTGTAATGCCATTTAGGCTCCTTTCAGAATGCACGAGGGATGCAAGGGGACTGAAGAGAGTTTGAGTAATAGGTAGTTTCTATTAATAAAAGGGTATCTAATTCATCTGCTCTACTCGCTGTTTCTAAACTTGATCCAAGGACTTAGTTCAGTTCAGAACTGCCAGTCCTGTGATTAGAATGCCTCCTAGGCTGTTTCTAACCAGACACTGGCTCACCAGCCCATGTTCCTGAAGCATTTACGATAGTTAAAACTACTGGGAAATAAAAAATATCCCTCAGGAGAGCTTGTTGTATTTGAGATCCTGTTCCTTTTGAACTCCCTCACAAACATTTCTTTGTGTTGATCAACTTTTGCTGGCCATGCGATGGTAAGACTTACAGTTGTCTGTATCTTTCTTGGAACTCACAGGGATTCCTCTTGAGTATAAGAGATTCGAGTGGACTATGTCTGAAGTCTGATATTCCACTTAGTGTCATGATGTTATTTTCAGCGAGTGATAAGTGCTGAATCTGAGGTATCTTTGGCAGCTGTTTGAAGGACGTAAAGTGGTTTTTATTGACATTTAGTTCTCTGCATCTGTGAAGTACAAAGTGTATGACATCACTGATCACATCCATCACAGTATATACCTGCAGGCCAACAAGGGTGGCTCTTCACGTAGTCAAAGTCACGGTTTCCAATAAGAAGCCAAGAAATTGATTCCTTGAGACCTGCTCTCACACCAGTTTTACACTGGGACTGCAAGATCAGAGCCCTACATTTTATACTTTTGTCTTTATATTATACAATGGATACATCATTATTCCCGTTCTCAATGTTACAGCTTTCCATATACCTAGACACACGACAACATAGCAGTGATAGATGGATTGTAAAATTATAATGGTCATGGTCACACTTGGCCTCTCTCTTTGCTGGGTTTATGTCCCACCACCTCTTCAGAAACTGAAGGAATCTTCGGTCTCCAGCAACTTTTAGCAAAAATATCACTGAATTTGATGAGACTCATTAATTATCCACCAGGAATAAAGGAGATGTCACCTGACCTCCTTAGTATTTTCAACTTGGGAATGACATGAAATCAGAATAGCAATATACTGATGGATTCTCGGTATAACACCCCCCAAAATACCATACTTTGCAGTTACTATCTCCAGCTATTACTTTGGTAAATAGTAGTTTTGATTTCTATGGTGTTGCATAAAAATAGACACAGGACATTTTGTTTACCTTGGCAACCTTATGGCACTGAGGTCTGTCAAAGAATTATCCACCAACCAAAGTTTTTCCACCCGAATTAGTCTTTGGAGAATCCTTTTGAAGTTGTCCACCTGGTAAAGATCACCCAGGTCCTGAAATGAAAGGTTCAGCTCCTGGGAAAGGAAAAATAAGAGAAATCACTTACAGTTTCCTTGAAAATAAAGAAGAAAGAAATCATTTCTTAAGCATGTGAATCTTACTGCCCAGCCCCTCCTTCCTCTTCGAGCGGACACGCCTGTGTGTGTGCTCTGGGTGCAGAAAGCAGGACTAAGGGATTGTGGCTTATTGGTTTGTTCTCTAAATTCATCTGGAAAAAAATGCTGTGCCAGATACCAAAATTCCCCAGTGTTCATGCAGAGGGAGAGTGTGATCCAGAGCCCTGCGTGTTAGATGAAGTCACCACCTGATCTTAGGGAGGGTACCACTTACTGCTGATCAGAACCAGCAGTTATGCAGTACCTCCAGCCCAAAGGACTGATCAGGCTATGAGGAGAGAGTGAAAGAGCTGAAATTAAACTCCTTCATTCTCTAACCATGCATTTACCATCAGGCACTAAGCAGGCAAAGAATGTCATTAGTTCTTATATGTGACAGAAGCCCTGTCACAACACAGGAACTGGCTCTGTGCACAGGGTCAGAACCCAAATTAGAATATATTCCAGTGTTTCTCCCAGCTTGTAAAAACGTTTACAACGTCACGGTGCCAACCTGAGCTTTAAAACTGCTATCTGCAAGGAGTAGCTGGCACATGGTTTTTATTTGGCTTATTTACTACTACAGTACAAAGAGTTAATGAGAAAGTTTTACAGCACAGTTTTCCCAGTTCTCTTGCAGCCTCTTTTGCCACTTCTCTGTGTCAGTTACTTGTTTTCTTTTTTTCAAAGTATGTTCTTCTCCTCTGAAAAATAGCTCTTCTTCTGAAGGCCCTGCTCAGAAAAAAAGATTTACAATAGTGGATGTGATATGGAACGGGCACTTAGTTACTTGCTGAAAGATTATATGTACGGCTGGGAAGATATCTGAAATGAAGAAATATATATAATATTATAGGTGTGTAGGTTTCCAGACTTCTAAGAAGTAAATTAATGTGAAGATTTTTCTACCATTTCTGGGTCCATAATTCAACAAGCAATCTGAGCTCGTGATGATATGGTACATGGTCAGTAAGTGGCATTTCTTCTACAGAAGGAGAACCTTTTCTAATAAAAGCCTTTTCTAAATGGTTGAGCATAAGCATCTGAGTTCTACAATAATGTTTCTATATATTCTTTCACATGCTATGAGTTTATATAATGGTTACGTACTTATCCTTTAATTGTCCTGAGAAAGGGATATGCTTGTAACTTCCAGTCCAGTGACAACAACTGCAACTGGGACCAACAACCATACTCAAAACCTCACTGGTATTAATGACACGCTGAAGACTTAAAGTCTTAAGGTCTACTGGCATGCTTAGAGCTGTGGACATCTTCAAATTCCTAACTAAAGCAAGGACAGTGTGGAATTTTTCCAGTGTTTAGTCCCAGACAGGCAAACACTGGATTTTAAAATCCACCTTTCATTCTCTATCCTTGAGTGTGTCTATAGATTGTAAATGGGCCAGTTCAGTCTTAAAACAAAAGAAATGTGCTACTCTTTGCAGGACTGGATTTCACCCTTGGTTTCTTTTTTGGCATATGGCTATTGCATTAGGAACAGTATTTAAATGTTAATGAACTTTTGAAAGGAGTAATCGCCACAACATTAATACTACAAAATTTCAAATTACAGTTCTGGCTTTTGTTTCCCATTTTCAAAATGACAAAGGGTATTTTCCCAGTGCTTAAAGAAAGTCGGCACGTCCGATATGGGGTGAAATCCTGCCCTGTTTCAAAGCAATGGCAAACTCCATGATTTAAGCTCGTAACATTTAAGAACATACTGTTTGAGTAGAGTTAAATCTTAAATGGGAATATGTCTTTTTGATCGCTACCTTCTCTCACTCGGGGACAATGAAGCTGATTTCCTCGAACATCATGTTCTTCTATGTCACACCAGCCGAGATACTTGAAGGAATCAGAAGGAAGCTTAAAAAAAAGCAAAACAAAGATATAAAAAAATCAGTTAAGGTTTCGCAGTTTCTGGCATTGTGTTGTCTCATATTTCTGGCCTTGTTACAGTAGAAATAATACTCATACATGTTTAGAATGTCTTCTGTGTTAATGCTGTCTGGTGAATAGCAAAATGACGTGTGGAAGTGAGGATACAATGACATGCCTTTGTGTATGCGTATGCGTGTAACACATTTCCAGACAAGCTGATACACAATATATCCTGAATGCAACTAAATCTAATATAGAAAACTTGCCACTGCAGTTCGTAAAAGAATCAGAGAAACATTTTGGTTGGAAGAGACCTTCAAGATCATCAAGTCTGGCCATTAACCCCACACAGCCAGGTCACCACTACACCACATCCCTATATGAATATGAGGTTTCTAACCCAGTTGCTTTTCCAGGAAAACATGTACTATAATTTCCAGGGCATGTCTCCCGGGAGGGAGCAAGGAGCAACGACTCTACCTCTGCCTGTAGTGTGTAGAGTACGTGTGATTTGTGTCATGCCCAACAGACACAGCACCGTGATCATAGAGCGCTGGAACGGGCTGCCCAGAGAGGTGCTGGAGGCCCCATCCCTGGAGACATTCAAAGTCAGGCTTGATGAGGCTCTGAGTAACCTGCCCTAGGTAGATGTCCCTGCTTGTGTAGGGAGGTTGGACTAGATGACCTCTGGAGGTCCCTTCCAACCTGAAACATTCTATGATTGCCTACAGCGGGGGAACTTCTCAGAGCAGCTTGGCATTTACTTGAACTTCCAGAGTTTCTTTCTCTGGAAACCATGATGGTGGATGTGAGGGGTGAGGAGAGATGGAGCACCCACCTCTGACTCATCCCCTCCGGTTAGAGCCACATCCAGAAGCTGGTAAATGCTGTGTTTCGGTGGAATTTACCAGAGCCCATTCTGGTTTACTTCTACGAAATAACTCAAATATTGGCGCGAGATCTTCTCGCAGAATGTCTGTACTGTTACCTCTCACAGCACTCCTGGTTATGACATTTTATAGCAAACGTGCACGGCCTCTTCAGGACTCGGTACATACTTGCCCACTGCTTCCAGTTCTGTGCATAGTGCTCCAAGGCTGAGCCAAATCCCTTGCCACTGCTGACACCATATCATGTAATCTTATTTATAATCTGACCTAGCCTTGGAAGATTAAAGAAGGCAAAATATAATCAGCTTCAAAGCTGGGGAAGAGATTTCTTTGTCAGTGTCTCTATTCTATGACCTTGTAATCAGACTGCTAAGCCGAACACTTACTGGGAAAGGAAGCCCAGAATCACAGTTCTGCCAGATGACTCCTCTGGTTTGTGGTAAAACCGGTGGAATTGTGTGTGTGTCACTTAGGATGGGGCAGCAGGATGAGTAGGATTTACAGAGCTTTTGATTGCTTGTAGTCAGACCTGAGGAACTAGAGAAGAGGTGTTAGACCAATAATCAATTCTGGTCAGAGAAATGCAAGCTACTTTATAGTAACAGGAAATTCAGAGTCTCAAGGGGTAGGAGTTACCACCAGATGAGAGCCACATGCTCCTGATCAAACCATAGGTCATGCCCTCTAGTCCCTTACTGGGACCTCTCACCTAAGTACCGTTTACTTACATGTGCGAGGTCTTCACAGATATGTTCACAAACATTAGCAAGAGGAACTTACTGGCAGTTTGTTAGAAAAACTGCCTTGGAGAAAATGAGGAAGTGAACTTGTTGAATGGCATGGTAAGTCCCCTTCTACCCTTGCTTTCATGGATCCAGGATGTATGGAAAGATTCCCCTAGTTGCCTTATTTTAATCCCTTGAGTATGTTTCAGTAGAATATCGAGGCTCCAGAGAAGAGCTGAACTTTGTTCAACAGAGTCTTGAAGTCACGGGCTTGTGTGCTTTGCTAGTTCGCTGCCTAAAAGGATGCTTTCAAAAGTACATTTTATACACCCCAAATGATGCAATTTCTCCAATTGTGCTTCAGAGAGATGGAATAATTTGCAGACTGGCAGCTGCAATTTAGAAATTTACCATGGAACACTTAAAAAAAAATAATTTTAATTTAGTAAGTGTGTGCATACAGCACTATAATTTGACTTTCACTGTACAAGCTCCGCGAGAGCCTGCCAGGAAGTATCAGCTGTCAGTAAGCATCATTAAAACAATTACAGTCAGGAGCAGAAATGGAGAATAAAAATGCAGCTTTAAAATGGTCCAGTGAGGACGGTAATGGGAGTTTCATATTGAGTGTAAGAGACAAGCTAAACAGAACATCAGTTAAAACTTACCACTCCAGATTATTGGCAAGTAATCACGAAGAGACACAGCTTGTTGACCTTACTAAGATTGTTCTGCCTTTTTTAAACACTGGCAAACCCGAGCAGCATTACACCGCTCCTGGCTTTTGCCTGGAAGCTGCACACAGACTGCACCGACCAGCGCTGACATACGGAACCACTCCTCCCTTCATGCTTTGTGCTGGGGTTTTTAACCGGATCAAACCAGCCGCAATAAACTGGAGGTGACTTAAAGGAAGCTGGGTGAGCTCAGCATTTCTGAAAATAACAGCTATTTACTGAGGCGTTTTTAGAGGTGATCTTGAGGCAAAAAGACCATTTCCATGTGTGTGTGCTGCTCCAGATGAGCAGGCATTCACACACAGCAGCCCTGTGAAAAGAGGACTTACATCTGCTCAATATAAAGAAAAAAAAAGTGCTGGGAGCCCGTGCTTAGCCTTGTCTTGGTATTTGTTTTGCTTCTGCTTCCTTGTATGTTAAGTGAGGTCGTACTAGAGAAATATGTAGAAATTCTTCCATATTTAAGAAAAAGACCTGTTATTCTTCTTAGGTTTGGAAGTAAGTGATTTTTTAGGATGTATTCAAATGACTATTTATAACTGCAAGACTTTTCAAACCTACCTTCCTCTCAGCTACTGCTGAGACATGAGACTCCTAGTCTCTTGAAATGTGGGATGAAACATTTTAGCTGAACCATTTAACATGATATCTATTCTGATCCTTTGGCAGAAACCCACTCACAAAATCCTGTATCGGTGATAGAAAATAAAACATAACGTTCCAGGATCAATATGGGAGAGAGAAGACTTCTCCAATCAGGTGGGTAGTGAGATTTCTCTTGGAAAGAGGGACAGAAAGAAGCATTTTTCATCTCAAAACTGTCTGAGTTTAATAAGCACCAGCTGGACCCTAACAGTATGTCACAGATGATTTTTCTGAAGGAGCAACACCGCTTCTCTCTCCCTTGCTTTGTTTTCCTTACTATTTTGCTGCAAAATTGATGCAAAAGCAGTGGCAATGAATGAGGCAGGATGCAATTCCAAACAATTACAGATCACACAATACATGAAAGTAACAACATTTTCTGCCTTGATCGTGAGGCCCTTCGGCTGGATATGAATCTCCAATGACACCTCTGGGAGCAGCACACTAGATTATGTCAAGCATTAAGGGGAAAAAAATTAGATTCATGATGTCTGTCCAGGCTGAGTCATTTCCTCTCACTTTGCCTGCAGTGAGAAATTGGTGGTTATCATAAATCATAGACCTAAATTCTTATGAGAGAGGAATTAATTTCACTAATGGAAACCCTCTGCGGCAATAGCATCCATTCCTCCATTCCCTCTCTTCTTGGGGTGGGGGCGGGTATCTATGATGGCTTTTAAGCAGAGATACTTGACTGTATTTTAAGAATCCAGTAAAATAGGATTGGAAAGGAAACTTAAAATAGTAAAGGAGAAAAATCTTGTGTGAACAACTTGCGACTTCTGAGGCTGGCCCTCAGTCTAGTTGTTCGTATCATGGTGACAGCTTTGCCACAAATACCGAATCCATGTACAAAACTTCAGAAAACTCAGGTCAACGTTAAACACCTAAAAGCTCCAGTTGGTTAGAGCATGGTTTCTCCCACCGAGCTGGAGTTGCCAGCCTGCAAAGCCAGGCTTAGCAAACGTTCTTCTCTTCAACAGTCAGTGGAGACAAGTGGGTATGTTCAGACACCCACTGACTCAACCCAGACTCGATGTCTATTATTTTCAGCTGCAGTGAACCGCAGTCCACATGGCTACGTGAGGAGCCCACGGGCTTTTCCTGAGAGCAGACACAGCGTCAGGGCATCTGAAGTTTGACGAGGAGGATCCCACGTTAAGTGCTTTGAAATAGCAGAACTTCTGATCGCTTCAAAAAAGCTCAGGGAAACCATTCTGTTCCATGCAGCGTCATTGAAATATAGAAAATCACAGATTTGCCTAGATTGGAACAGACCTTTAGGCTCATTGAGTTCAATCATTAACCTAACGCATTAACCTAAAATACCCATTTCACCTAAATAATTAAACAAACAAACTGCACAAAGCAATTCTTTCTAGCACCTTGAAATGTGGAGTGCTGCGTATGAGCTGAATAGAGGTGGCACGGCCTGTGGGGCAAAGGGAAAGGACACATCACCAACCCAATGTATTTCATGCATTCTCCTCAGTGGAAGTCCCAGCGGGGCATTAAGTGCCTGAAATATTTGGTAAACTGGAAGGAAAGAGTACAGAACAGCTACTGCATTCTTCAAAACATGATTTATGAGATATCAGGCCATAATCTCGGAAAATCATGTACTCCTGTAGAGTTCACGAGGAAAAGCCACACTTTATCAAGATGTCAGTGTCAGTCGTGTCAGTGTCTGCTTCTCCTCCCCCTGACAGCTTGGCAACCAAATGCTGTACGCTTCCTCAGTGCAGTGCGAGTCCAGTTGAGTCCAGCTGACTTTAAGGGTAGAATATATTAAAAGCCCATGAAATACTTTGAAGAGCTATAGCTGAGCTACTTCTGAAACTACAGCAGTGAAAGATGTTAAGAGTGAAAAACATTCCTCCTGTGTATTATTTTAGATATTTGGCCATTAAGAAAAGACTGTCAGTCAAAAGACTCCTTTCTCCTGATAGAACTGACAGCCTTGGTAAACAAACATCTCAGACTCTACAGCACAGGTTCAGCTTTGCTCACAAAAAATGGCAAATGGAAAGCTCAGGGGAGAGGAGTAAAGATAAAGAAGGTTATAAGCAAAGTCTTGCAATTGGGATTTGAAAGGCTTCTGTCCTAGTGTTTTGAGCAGGTTTGGGGGCTGGTCTAGCTTCCAGTAGTCTTAGCCCCAGCTGTGTTTCACGGATCAGCAGCCTCGAGCAGGCTTAGCTTTCACTGAAGCATGGCTGCTTTCCCCGTAGGTCCGAAATGCCCTTGATAAAAGATTTGGGAACAAGTAGCAGGGTTATTTGTACTACCTCTTCTCATATCGAGAGTCAGGATTCCTATGGTGCTGGCTACAGCTTCACATCCCACCACATCACAGAACATACCCGATGGAAAGGCCTGTGCTCCTGCTTGGCTGATCTCAGTGGGAGTCTGGTCACATCACTATTTAACAGAAAAGTGCTCCAAGCTCTTTCAGTCCTGCTACTATGGAAGTCAGAAACACGGACCATTCTAAAGGGATCAAGTCTAATGTATGTTAAGATCTTTAGGAAAAAAACCTCCACCAAATAACCAAAGAAAAGGGTGATCAGTCCTTCCAAAGCGAAGAGTTCTGCCTAGGTCAGAGCTGGCAATTTTGCCTGGGCTCTAGGAGCCGGCCATGGATCCGTCCGAATCCCTCGCACAAAAAGCTGTTTGCATGATACAAACACCCAGTTATTTATGTTGTCTCAGTCAATTGCGCATGCCAAGGCTGATCAACATAAATGAACTGCAGGGTTAGCTTACAAAGACAATTTGTGGAGGTATTTAAAAGACAGCAGACTCGGAATCCAGGCTGTGCTTTGTTCAAATTGCACACAATTTACTGCTGTGTAGCAGCTGCTGCTTGTATGCAAACATTTATTATGAGAACTCTCTGAACTTCGAATAGTGGAGGACTTGGACATGGTGTTTCCATGCTCTATTACCTTTCAATTACTTTTTTATAGGAGTTTTATGAGACATTATGCAACAGTTTGAAGCGGTTCTTTCGAGCATAATTTAGTGACAAACACACCTGTAAGTTATGGTTACAACGCATCCTTGCTGTTAGCTGTACCATCAATTATCTTGCTTTATGCATCATAAAATTGCCCCCCAAAAAGACATAATTAACATAATTAGGTCTTATCACCATAATTATCCATTCCTAGCATATTAACGACCATCCCATGCAGCTCCTCATGGATCTAACTTGCAACGATGCAAATTCCACATCGCAATCAGCGTGCCTCTCACACATTTTTACAACAAATTACGCATTTTTGTTGAGGTAACTTTTGTCCTTCGGCAATGACACAGAGAAATAAAACCCATTTTTCGTCCTGTTTTCACTGCACGATAATCTCCACCAGCAACACAGGTCGGTACATTTTAAAAAGACACTCAATCCTGTAACACTATCTTTGTTGTCAGAGCATGTCAAGCCAGCTGTGCAATGACTACAGCTACTTCTCCTCTTTCACCCTCCTACCTTTCAGACATGTCTTGCTGTTGCATAAAATCCTCACATCTTGCATCAGGCTATTTGTCTACAGTCAAAGCTTATCTTCCCATCTTTGCCCCTGCGTAGAGAGGTAGTTCTACGCCCTCTGAAGAGAGGTGAACCTGCAAGGATCCTGGCTGGGGCTGTAGGGATTCACTGTCTCCAAGGAAACACTGTCACCTCGCAACGCAGTCACGTTAGGAGCTATCGTTACCAATCTCTTAAGCACATCAAACAAATTCCTGTGCTGATCTAGCTGGTATCAATGAACCGTCTTTCCAGAAGGTGGCTAAAGATAGGTTGGTGATACCTGCAGCAGGACACGTGATCGTCCAGATGAATCTCCGGTGCGCTCACTCCAGCCACTTCCCTTTTCTGAATTGCTTTCACTTGAAGTTTTGCCCACTTGAAGTTTATCTTTTCTTTGCTTAAAAGATCTCCTGCTTCATTAACGGCTGTTAAATGCTTTATTAATTTATCCAAGAGCTTTGGCTGAAAAGAAAATAGATACTTTAAAAGTCTCATATTTTATGTAACGGCCATGGAAGTTCTTCATGAGCATCTCTTCGCTCTGTTGAAGTCCTTGCCTCACTTGACCATGCTCAGCCATTTTATAAACAATCTCCTTCTTCAAGTTTACATCTGAGAATGAGAACAAGAGATTCTCTCTTGGTGGGAACTGACAGGTCAGTTTTCTGTCTATTTTTATATTATATTTTTCTTACAACATTAAAGCTATAGGTTCTGAGAATAAGTCTAGCGAAGCTATTCCCTTCAAAATGTGTTTCATATAATGCTCGTTCGGTTCACTCAGACAAAGTGCAGACACTGGCAGCATGCCACTGATGGAATTGCAGCAGCCCAATATTGTTACGGGCACTGGCTAGACCCTGCTGAAGTTTACAGATGGCTTTTAAACTCCAACAGTAGTTACGGGAAACAAGTTTCAGCGCTGTGCTGTGTAGGGTTATAATAGAGCACTCAATCATGCCCTATTGATCTGCATCTCCTACATCACAGGCACAGTTCCTTCTTCACCTGGGCTCCTAGGCTCCATGCTGAAAGAGGAGGGGGTAAATAGATTAAGATCAATGTGGAAAAAAAAAAAAGTACACAGCAAACCCCTCTGCCGAGGGATATTCAACTGGAAATACCATATAGTCACAAGTCTCTGTGGTTCAGACTTTCTACCTTTCACTTTCTTCACAGAAAAACAATTCCTATCCTCCCTTTCCTTCAGGTTTCTCTTTTCCCTTCTTCTCAGTCCTCATAAAGGTTGAGCATTGTAAAATCTTTCTGCATAGAAAGGCACGTGCTTTCCTCAACAGTGACCTAAGTCTCCAAAACATCCTCTTAGGAATTCTGCTGTCAGACTTCACTGTGCCAATGAAGTACAGGAGCATAATGTTTATCAGAACATTTCAGCTTCTACGCAAAGGTATTTTGTGGTTCAAAATGGTGGATTGTCAGATCATTAGCTGAAATTTAAGTAGTCATCCCACACGGGTTTCACTAAAACTTCTGGTGGTGCAAACTGGGTTTATTACAGGGTGGGCAGAAGATGGGATAGTAAGAGTTTCATCAGGTTACCTGAGCATATCTGTTCTCCATCTGCTAAGAAAATAAAAAAGTTATTTCTAAACAAGACTGTAATTTGGGGCCTTGGTACTTACCATTTTCTCCTATATATATACAAAATGAAAATTATTGGTGCACATCACAGCCTGATGGGTTTCAGATCTTCTATGGCAAATGTATTCCTCCTAAAGCATATGAAAAATTATCTACGTGCTATTTCAATGAAATCCTTGAGATGGTGTCACCTTTCCATTACAAACGTTATTTTTCAGATCTTTATAACCTGCCCATAAAAACAGCCCTCTGCTAAAACAGTTAGCAGCATGTCCCGCCCCTTCAAAAAAGAAACAGTTTTTCCCACTTTATCCAATTTTGACCAGTAATTTTGTCTTCGAAATGGCTGAGCAGAGCAAACACAATGTGGGCATCAGTCTCAACCACGTGTCCTTCTCATCAACACTCGACTGATCGGATGCTTCCCTGCATGTCCTACAGGTACATGAAATATGTATGAACTGGGCAGAAAAGGTCTCATCCTGAGACATGATTAATGTGAGAAACAATTCAAATTATTACGACTGCTGTAGGCCACAAGAGGCTGTATTGTTCTGGGCACCATAGAAAGCCAGTAGAGTTTGGTCCAGAGAGTTTGTCGTGTAAAGAGCATGCAGACAAAGAGTATGAGAAAGGAAATAATATTATCCATCCCCTTTCATACAGAAATAACTGAAATGCTCAGACCATGAAATCCTGGTGCTGTGGTAGCCAAAACCAAAAATGCTGTTAATGTGAATAGGGGCAGCATTCATACAGGATTCACAGAGACCGACTTCGTTAAGATCTGACTAGATTAACAATCTGACTTTAAACTCTGGCTGAGTTTTTCTGATCTGACATTATGTTAATCATTGTTAAAAAATACTTAAATGACACTCCTCTATTATAAATTTTCTGATTTAGGGATACTACAGCTTGTAAAAATCTGTTTGTTGATGTAATTTCATGTTCTTTAAGTAAAATTCTTACTCTACTCGGTGTTGGCTTGATACTTACTAGTGATATCAAACCATTAGGTTGATGCCACCAATAAAATCAGATCTAAGAATTTAAGATTATAGCGACAGCAGAAAGTTAATCTCTATACTGATCTTACCTGGTTTGACTATATCCAGGACTCCACGGCATTCCTGTTGGATGAATCAGTGAGAGAGAGGGAATTTCTTTGAATATTTCATTAGTATAATCTGCGTGGATACTCATAGGCAGCACACGAAAAGGAACACAGTATGAAACGCACACACGCTCATCTGTGCTTCAGCAGATAAGCAGGCACACTTGCATAAACTAACTGGTTATTTTGCTCGGTTACCTAGGCAACAAATTTCTTTTTGTTCTGCCCATTCAGGATTCCAGTAAACTATTTGACTCCCACTGGTAGGACCTGGAGAGCATTCGCAGGGTAAAGCCAAGTACAGCAGAATAAAGCCTTGGATAGGAGAAGAGCAGAGGTAGTGAAACAGGGTTACCAGACAAAAAGGAATCAATAACTAGCTGCATAAATAATTGAAGAGAAAAGTATATGTCTGGCTTTCTAAGGTGTTATAAACCCATGAATTCCAAGAGGGTTGGAGGGGCTGTAACTAAGCAACAAGTATTGAAACTCGGTTCTCTCTTCTGGAAAAACAATGGGCTTGCAAGTCATAATGACAATATCTGGCACTGAAGATCGGGTCTTTCCATTGATTTTATGGCCTTTGGATCGAGCCACAAAGAGATAAGTTTATGGAATGAAGAATGACATTTTTATTTGGTTTAGGAGAGACTTATTTCAGTATCAAATCTGACTTTTCTAATAAAAAGTAGGTTACCAATTTCTGGATGAAGAGACTTTTTCTGACACTAAAGAAAGACCACATATAAGTAATGTTTTGAGATCTTTTTCTCAAAAAAGTTTCTTTTCAAAAAAATAATGGACATAATTTGCTTTTTTGGCAACTTCTTTGTACATGTATGAATGAGAAGACAAAATGGCATCCCAAGTGAAGTCGGTGGCAGTTGCTGGATGTGCAATAACGATTGCTCCCATTATATGTCCTACTGAGATAAGGCATATTTCCTTAAGCCACGACTTTTTATATTGAATGAAATTACTGCATCTCTAAGGCACAGATGCACATAAGCTTACGCTTAACCTTGTAGGCCTTAAGAGTAGTGCCACTGAATTGGACTGGAGCAGAATCAAACCGGTGCGTGTGCACAGAGAAACCCAAACGGTATCTGCCAGGTATCTACCAGACATCTGCTGGATTTCTCACAAGAGATTGAACCGAGCATTCTTTTACAGAGGTCATGCTTAGAGCTCATTTAAATTGACAGGCAAACTGCCACCCATTTTAATGGGCTTTCTGTCAGTCTTCACTTCTCCAAATGCCATTTCTGTCTAATTCTCAACATTCAAAAAGTCTTATCCAAAGCTGCCAGAACAAACAAGTCCAGACATTTGACGAAGCCACCCAGAGATGAGAACTCCGACATGAGGGCGGTTGCCTTTGCCACCATCCACATCTTTAGTGTACATCTTGTGTTTCGTCTTTTCATATGTTAATTGTTAATAATACCTGATGGAATACAACGTTCATTAAGTACCTCCTAATTTATTGAGCATAAGTTTCATCAGGTAATTTTAATCACAGGAAAGTCATTCTAAATTCATTTTGATGAACAATTTCCTCTTGCAGTCTCGTAAGCTTCCTTCTACACGGCATCATTTGAAGCGGTATCTCTGGTTATTCTCCTGTCTAACTTTCCTCATTGCAGATGCCACCATATTTCCATAAATTGTACTTATGTATGTAACTGCTGCTAACTGCTCAAGAGTTATGTTTCCTTTTTTGTGGAGAATTGATTACCTGACTTATATTGAAAAAGTTGTTTCACTTCATCCATCAAAACCCTGCCTTCCTGAAGGTCGGGTCTTGCAAATATGGGAATACTTAGGAATTCCTAGAGCACTCCTTTATTAAACTGGCTTTACAAAGTTGTCATATGTTAGATATTTAAGATAAATTGGTGTAATCTCTTTAAGTACGGATTGGGAAAACTAGTCTTAATACATTTGACTCGTTCAGTCTCCCATTATGAATACCAGCAGTTCTCTATTTTTTAATGTATTTTCCTTTTGTCTGAAATACTCTGCACCTTTCCCTCCCTTCCCCCAGTACCTTCCTGCCTCACGTGCCCATGTTTCACCCCTACACTGAAATACATTTAGTTGTGTGCGTGCACACACAACACACCAAACTCACCCGAGCAGCACACCCCTTCTACACACATATTTACAGATTTGCGTATTTGTACGTGTGTGTGTGTCCATGTTTACACACCCATGTGTGTGTAATAGTTTACACATAACTAATACCCAAAGAGGCAGGGGAACAGAGTCTAAGTATTCTTACACAGATGAAAATTCCATGGAAGATCATTGAATTTCAGTATAAATGGGCTTTAAAATACAGCATCATAGAAGGGTTTGGGTTGGAAGGGACCTTTCAAGGTCATCTAGTTCAACCCCTCTGCAGTGAGCAGGGACATCTGCAACTAGAACATACATACTCTCTTTCAAAGATCTATCCACTCTTTTGTTTCAATACGTTTTACTGAACTACATTTCTGATTGATGCTACCCCATTGCTGGGCCAAGATGGTAAAAACTACCCAGCTCTACATACGCTGAGAAAGGAGCGAGAGAACAGGAAAGCATGCAAAAGCAACGCAGCTGAATGATAAACATAATTCAGCGGTTTAAAATTCAGAGACACCTGCCTCCACTGCAGCCAAAGAATGAACTGACAACTACGAACATTTATATACAGGCAGGACTTGTTCCTGACATCTCCGATATTTTATCCCTATCTTTCCCCAAGTCTTATTGCCAAAAAAAAAGTTCAAGTGAATGTCTTGTTATTTGCTGTCTGCAAGGACAATAAAGATGTTCTTTAGCCTCCTGTAACCATGGGGAAGAGAGAAGCATTATGAGGAGACTCATCTATTTTTATTGAAGGTGTTGTGTTCATGCAGCTTTTGTCAGGAAATCCAAATAATTTGCTCCCACTTGCTTTCAGTTTGAAAAAAATGGCAGCTTTGTGTTAAAAGAAAAGAGAACAGCCTTGTTTCTTTCCAGTGATTCTTTTATGGGAAGGAGACAGACACACTGTAGCTGTCCACAGTTACTGCATTTAACGCTAGAAACTATCATGTCCTGCCAAAAGAAATTAAAATGTAATGAAAATGTGTTTCTGGTCAAAGTCGGAGCCTGCATTTGCTGTACGGCAGTTTATGCATCCTGAGGGCTACCCCTTCAGCAGTACTGGGGTGTTTAAGCTTTCTTGGGACTGATTTTCCATCGCTTGGTCTCTCAACTGAGTATTTGTACCTGCTAAGCAGGTGTGGGCACCAGCCTCACCAAAGGGGCATGTCTGAGTGACGACATTTTGCATTCACAATATGCAGACATAAATACTCATGTTAAATCAGCTCTACTGACTTCAGTAGAGAAGAGATTCTTGACTCACATATATTCAAAAGACATGAAATATCTCCAGCTGGATGAGGCACCTTCCCCTTACCCTAAGCAACCCTGTCTTTCCACCCAAGGTCTGGTGCTGTAGGACACCAGATCTGCTGGCGGGACTTCCCAGGGCATGTGTTTGTAATCACTGATAAGGGGAGAGCACCATCAGTACGCATTAAGTCTTTCCTGCCAACCAACTCCTTTCAGTCAGGTTCCAGTAAAGGCAAGCCACTGGCTTGGAACAGAATGACTTCATCCAGCGCCTCTCTCTGCTTCCGCTGTTCTCATCCAGGGTCCCCTCTGAAGACAAAGCTATGTAGGTTCATTTCCACAACCCCCCCCCCTTACATTTTTGCTTCAATAGAGATGAGGTGATAGAAGTAGCAGATCTTCTTTAAGAAGAATAAAAAAAAAAAGAAGATTGAAAATCATACTATTCAGATCCATCCAGATCTTTGGACTTCCAAGAGGCCAAGTGCACTGCTGGCCTAAATCGGGGTTATGAGGGTGCTGTTAAACTACTTTAAGTCACTGTATTCCCCAGTGACAGACCTGCCAGGTCTGAACTAGTCTCAAACACAAACTACACCCATCTTTCAGCCACTTCGTTTTGCTCTGCCCCCTCCATGCTGTATTCCAGTAGTTGGGAAACATGCATTTTCTCTTCTTCTTGACTCACACTGGGGGAAGAAAGGGCCCTGTCTTCAGCAGAAAACATTATGTGCTGTTGTTGCTTCTTCAGGCAACCAAAACTCATTAAAAACCCAAGTGACCAGGTGTAATTCTCTTGATCAAGGTAGTTTAATATTTCTGCTGATACTTGTACTTCAACGTCTTCTTTCAGGCCTCATAGTTAGTGCAGTTGAGTTGTGAAAGCTCAGCAGCTGAGCTTCAGTAGAATTCCCCCTTATGTCACATGCTGCTTTTGCTGTTTTGTAGAGCTCCTGCATACAAAATGAAGCTGCAAGAGTGTGTTGGCTCTGCAGCTAGCAAGGCATGAAGTACTTCTTTCTACAGCTGTGGAGTACAGCCAGAATATTCATCACGGTGTCGCAGGAGATGTGATTCAGTGTGTGACATTTAGTGTGCTATTGTGTGGCACCAGATGATTAATGCTCCCAGCAAAACACAGGCTGGTTTAAATAAACAAAATTAAGTATATTTTTATGATTACAGAAATCATGTGCTACATCTCTGAGGGAACATCAGCTGTTGCTCCTAAAATGCTTTATATTTGTTGGCTTGTTTTTAAATGCTTTGATTGTTCGCTGGATTTTCCTACCACATAAATCCACTGACACTTTGGCCCAACAAGGAGAGTCAATGATTTGGACAGTGGCTGTACATCAGTCTCCATCTTGCCTTATCATCAGCAATGAACAGCATCATATTGTTCCAATTTTCAGCCTCAGAAAGACATCAGGGGAGTTTAAAAGGGCAGGGACCTTAACCCAGTGCCAAACTAGCAGGGTTCTTCCTTTCCCGCCACAAGAGCATTAGACCAACTGTGTTTTCTGGTCACTCAGCATGAGGATTCCTTTTTCTGTTCCAGCAACGTTATTTTCTGTGGAATGAGTCCTTTGGGCTACAACGGGGTGGACCAGAGATCAGTTCTGAGTCCAGCGTATGCCGTGGCAGTGCTGCAGCTGCACACTGGAGCTTCTCCATCTGATCAGACCACCACAGCTCTACATCTTCCCCTCCACGGGGAAACCACTAGACCTACCACATGCGGGTCAGTGATCGTGGCACAGGAGCTGAGGGAAACCAGAAGCACCAGCCTCACAGCAGCGACAGAGTCACCATCTCTTAGCTGGCAAGCTGGTAAAAGAGCATTTTCCTGCACAACAGCCCTGCCCCATGGGAGGCAGAATTTCAACCTGCAAGGTTCTAGGTAAATTCTGAGTTGGAGGTCAGGTGTAAAGACAGCCGTTTTATACTGCTCTACCAACTGGGTTGTGGAAAACCGAGGGGTTTAGGTGGTGTTCCAGCAGCTTGAGAGCCCAGCAGCGTTACTGCCATGCTTACAATGGCATGACACACAAAAGCACTACACTGTCACAGATACTCTGCAGTTTGGTACAAGACTGTGTCTTCCGTACGTCGAGCTGAACGTGAACAGGCCTGAAAAATTAATAATCTCCAACCTCCATTTAAAAAAAAAGCTTTGTAGAGAAACCCTAAAAGATAATCAGAGCTTTGCAGCACTGAAGGAGATGCTATTGTAAAACATGTTTTCCGCTTGAAAACCTTTGTCTATGGAGTCATCAGGATGCATTTCCTGGGGAAACGGCAAAGACTTCATCTGCCTGTTTCTTGAATGCTGTTCAGATTATCAAGCCTACAGTGAAGGGTGGAAAATGGGCTGCCAGATGGTTAAAGGCCTTTCTGAAAAACAGGCTTCTGCATTGCTTTTTGGAAGCCTCTTGTTGTGGAATTATCATAATATATAATCTCTATGCTCTCGTCGTTCATAGAAGGAAGTGTATTTTAAGCAGGTGTTATCAAGGCTAAGAGAGCCTGAATTAACTTGTCTTCAAGATACTTCTTAGTGCACTGCCAATGAATTTACTAAGAAGTTGCTGCATGTAGAAAAATCTATGCCAAGTAATAGAGAGGCAGCACAGAAGGGAATGAGTTCTGCCAGCTCCTCAAACAGAGGCTGCAGCTCCTCTTTGGGGCCCTCTGTGTTGACAGTGGCTGGTGAACTTTGCCAGCACTCATTGTACTAAACACCCCTTTATTCCCCAGGACTCTCTGCCTTCATCTGTCTACTTATATTTACCTTGTGAGTTCTCCGTGCAATGTTTCTTAGCAGAGGAATATGCTGCAAACAGTGTCAAGAGGGGAATTTATCTCATTTAACTTGAGGACCTAGCCAAGCTAGGCTCCCTCCACAGTTACTGGGAAAGGAAGAGGGGTAAACCAAGCTTCTTATTCCATTATAGGCATCCTGCACCAAGGAGAAGTCCTCCAGCCTCTAAACCAAGAGGCATAGAGTGCCTTCATTATTTTGTACTGCGTGATCTTACGGTTTCATCCTTATACTTAGATTGGGTTTTGCTTACTTATAACACCATAGTAAAATAGTATTTGTGATTCTCACAGTATGTCTGCATTTAGTGGAGTGTGTGCATGTACACACACACAAAATACAACTATATAAATTCTCTATCTTGTATGCTTATAGCCTTAATTTTTTTTTGTAGAAACACTGTGATTAGAAATCCGCTTCATTTTTTTTTTCAGGTTTGCAAATTGTGCAAAAAATTGGGTTAGAATCATAGAATAGAATCATTAAGGTTGGAAAAGTCTTCTAAGAACATCAAGTCCAGCATTCCCATGACCACTAAACTATGTCCTGAAGTATCATGTTTACAGGTGGGTTCTTACCAATCACACAAAATCCCAGGTATGTCAGTTCTCCCCCAGTTCTTTGTACTCCTGCTTCAGAGCGCAGCCTGCGAGAAACCTGCACATGGTCCAAAACTGACTGAAACTAACACCAATATTTGTTTTTTACAGACTACAAAGGGATTTGGAACAGGCTCCAGATAACTCTGATTAAATTCAGCTTTTCCTCGTGATGCTCTTTGCTCTGGGTGTTTTAGACACGGGATTGTTTGCTCCGTTTAAACGTTTAAGATTACAGAACTCGACATTCCCTAATTTCTGCTCAGAGGTAACTGCACTTTCTCCCTCAGGATGCCTTGTGCCTACCTTGTTGTAACCACCACGGTGAGGAAGAACCGGTAACGTCCTCGGCTTTTGTAAGCGCTCAATACAAGGCAAGCTATTTTACTCGTGGTTCCAAGCTCTCTGTCCTGTATGTCACAATTCAAAAGGCCAGTAATCAAGAGATCACCTCCTCAGAACACTTTGTTCCATCGTGTGTACGCATTTAACTTGGACTTGCACTGGAAAAGAAAGGAATTAAAAGTATTCAACGTCAGCCTGTTCAACTTGTGCCTTATGAAACTGCAGTGGTAAGACCAGCTCTGAAATATTGTGACAATTCACAAATAGTTTCTGTTCAAGAAATATGAAGTGAACTTCTAATTGCCTCCAATTCTCTTTTTGTTTATACGGAGGGGAAAATTACGTACAGAAAAAATAAATGGAGACTTGTATGTAAAAAAGACAGCAGCAACATCAGGTCTCTTGTAGCTCTCTGTGGGTTTTGTCAAGGCCGTTAGCAGCTCAGCTGATGAAGATGTATCTTTGGTTCAGAATTAGCAGGAGAGCTTTATACAGTCCTGCTCCTAGAAAATGACAGACCATCACTACACGCTGACAACTCCAAGCTGCAGCCTGACCCAAGGGGAACGTTTCCCAGGAGAGCCAATGAATTTTAGGACCAGTATTTCTCTTGTAATGAACTTGAGAAAGTTGATTAATTCCCATGTCAAGCTATGGCAGATTTCTGGCTGTTACCTTCAGAAATATGCCACTTACAAAATACAGACAACGACAAAAATCTCAGATAGGCTTTTTGTATCAGACTGGTGGTGACTGGTGAGATTTGGCGCTGTCCAGACCATGACCCTTACAGGTCTCAGGGCAAGCAGGATTTGCTGGTGTCTTATTTCTTAGCATGTTTGGACACACTTCTTTCATTCTGTTCAGCCAACGCTATCATACACTTACTGCTTTTAAGCATGCCAGCACTGGAAGTCACTTGGGTTTAAAACAGGACTCTTGTAAATAGAGTGAAAATGTTAATCTATGATTGGCTCTAAACCCTTTTGGTAGCGTTAGAATAATTGAGGGAACAGTTGAAGCCCATCTAAACAAACTCTTCTTCAAGAAGAACCAGGATTTTTCCATGGTCAATTCAAATGCTTTAATGAGAGCACAAAAACCATGATTTGGACACAATCCAAATTTCCCCCGCTCAGAGGTTTTCTTCCTTACTTAAAAGTACTTCTACACAAACACAGTATCATTTGTCTGTAGGAGTTCTTCCCTCAGTTTGTTGAGGAGATGACTCTTCCATGGGGAAGAGAAGCTGTGTGTTTATGACAGACAGATACTAAACCAACTTGCTCTCAGTACAGCAAGGGGCATATCTGAAACGTCATTCATACTGTGATTCAGTGCAGCTGGAAAGATAAAAACTCAGGCAACAGGCTAAATTCCCTGTCTCCAGGAACAACTTCAATTTTTTTCCTCATCCAGGTCCTAGTAGACCTAGAATGTTACTACCACTATCTGCCAGATGAGTTTCCAGAACACAGTATCACAAACACATCATTAAGAATAAAACTCTCAGGCTATTTGACCACAGTTGAAAGTGGAGACTGCCATGAAGACTTTTGCATACAATGCTTTTTAGGAGCAGCTGCCAACATTTTGAGCTTTGCTGTGCTTGGTTTGGAGCTGCACCTATCTGACAGTGATTAGCTGCCTGACTTCCAGGCACAGCCATTAATGAGCTTGGAGACTTGAAAGTCTGAACAACTTCTAACGCAGCAGTGGAGCTGAGACTCACCTATTGTTTGGATAATGCATTTACCTTCACCACTTTTCTCCATTTACCCGCCTGCCAGAGTGATTGTAAGCCTGATACCCTTCATTAGCTTCACAGCCTTGACTATTGCTCTGCGCTATTGTCTGTAAACTGCAATTGAAACTCCATTTTATTACATGACTTTTCTCCATCTTTTTATTCAGTTTGCCTAATGCCTAGGCAATAATGTCCATGACTCAGGCTTCTAATGAGTGCTGTGAAATGAAAAACATTCATGTGGACGTTGTTCTAAGAGCGGTACTATATAAAGAGAGCATCACTTGAGAAGCCCAGGTAGATGGATGTAGTGTTGTTCACGAGTTTCAGAGCACCACCTACATTTGTGTGTTGTGAATAGTTTCTCACCTGTAACTGTTTTCTAGCCCTCAACCAACGCCAGCTGGAAGCCAACAAGCTACTTAACCAATTGGCACAGGTCCCCAGTAAGTAGGCAGAGTCTTCCTCCTGTCTGGACCCCTGTAACTACTGCAGCTTGATCCAAAATCCTTGAGGATTGCAGACAGTTTCACAAGGTAAAGGAATCTACAACTTCTCATCAACCGTGTCAGTAAATGCAGAGTAGCTCACAAGGAAAGTCAACTCACTTCTTGCTGATGTTACCTGAGTTACTAAAGCACTGTTCTCCTCCCTGGCACTGGGGTTTGGGGGTAAATCATCCTTCTCTTTTTAAATCCATGTATTTCCATTTTGCACTGTAGGGATGAAAGCAAAGATTGCCCATTAAAAGAATTCACTCGTAAACATCACTTTTGGAATATGCCTTGTATTTTTTTTTAGAAAAACCTCACAGGAATAATGTTGCCTCCTCCTCAGGAAGAGGATAGAGCACCTGATAGTGGTGTAACCTCACTGCACAAAGGGAGGACACGCTGGGAACCTGCTCACGCAGATATTCTAGTGACTGTGTGCAAGGCAGCAAGGGAGGGGGGAAAATAAGAGGTAAGCAAGAAGAAAAACAACCGAATAATAGTAATAGGACCAGCATATAAATGAGCTCAACCCTAGTTATTTCTCTCTTGTAGTCAAGAAAATATGTCTCCTATTGCAGCACTGGCACTCTGAAGTAACTGCAGTACAGCTCTACTGCTGTTCCTGGAGACGGGTTTAAAGAACATTTTTCTTTTATTCCACACACCCCACACCCCCCCAAACAAGCACACAATTCAGTCATGCAGGCCTCGAACTGGACAGAAATTCCCTTATGAGCAATTAACTTAATCCAACAATCTGTTATCAAGAATCTGAGAAAAGACTGCAACATAAACTTCTATTGGGTTTATTCCCCCCATCCCACATTATTAATCTCAGGCATCCAGGTCTAATTATGCTCTCTAACTCAAGAAAGTCTCATTGATTTTAGCAAGACCTAGAGATACTGGAGTCCCACTCAGGATATTCAGCTTTCCAACACCCCCATAAGATTACTGACAACGGGAAAGTACTTCTCAGCTTCTTAGGATAGAGTGACATCTTGTGGTTTCTTCTTTTGTCCATCACTGCTGAATAAAAATTTGCCACAAAAGCTTTGACTGTTTGTTGTTTCTGGTGTAACACTACGACCTTATTTGTTTGAGAAATATCATGTGCTCAATTCACAGAAACTGATACAACAGTTTGCCACCATCAGTGATGTGGAAGGCTAGTGAAAATTAGTGCTTTGAACAGTAACAAAACCGTTTTAATTCGTACAACACAACACATTTGATTGAGCATGGCACTATCCTAAAAAACCTGCTTGGTGCTCAAGGTCGCGTACAAACAGGATCTTATTAGTTAAGTCAGTCCCTAAGGGCAGCACCACTACTAAGAGGATTCGTAGGGAAAGTATTCTTTCCAACTGCAGACTGAAAAGCTTTTCCACCTGGACTCCAGTATGTGGATGCAAGAAAGCGAGAAGACAACAGCGCTGGGCAACTGCACCTCATGCTGGAACTCCAGCTGCATCACAGAAGGATCTCAGTAGATGTGTCACATCGTGGGTCACTTACACAGCACAATTATAGAAGTTTCAGTAATTTATTTTCCAACAGAGCCTCCAGCACAAAATACAATTTTTGAATTTAAGACTCCACACCTAAACTCACATATATAAGCCACTATTGACAAATACCCCTTACAAAAATCAAAAAAAATCCAAGCAAAACGATTATTTTGCTAGTCTTGTCTTAAAAATCAACAGCACTGTTGAAAGGGACATCATACAAAACCTAGCTTAAAGCCCACAATGGAATGGTATTCATATACCTCAGTAAACTGATACCAATACTTAAGACTATCACTACTAAAAGTCTTGTTTGAGAGCTGTTCTCGTTGTGGTCTACAACCAACATCTTGGCATAACTTGGTACTAAATCAACCCATGTTGTAGAAAACCAGATGATTCTCAGTTTTGCAGAAACATGAAATGACTTTGCATCTCTAAGGACTAGGAGAGCTTCAAGTGAGATAACTAGTGTTGATGTTTCTGATGCTTTTCCTATATGCCCATTCAGGCAATTCACAAAATTGGATGTGGAATATGCGATTCTGCATCATTCCACTTAAACCTATGCTCAGCCTAACTGCTTGGGAAGTCTGTGCACTTGCCTGAAATCCTCTATAAATCCTTCTGCCTGGCAGCTGTCCTTCCAGAATTCCATAGCTTTAGTTCAAATCTATCTTCGGTCCTTCCTTTGGTAAGAAGCATCTATGCTTCAAGGAACTAAAGCAAAGAAAACACAAAATGGGTCAGGAAGAGCTTCAGGAAGACTGAAAATAAACGAGATTGAGGGCTGTCATCTGCTTTCTGATATCTTTCCAAAGCAGAATGAACACCTCAAAAAAATCAGACTGAAAAAATGGAATATATTAAAAATCAGGCTCCCATAAGGTTAAACCCACAAGAGCTCCTTCTATAGATATTAGGTGATGTTCCTAGAATCATTTAAACCTGATTAACAGCCCTTGTGTAAACCCACGTCAAAGGAGGTGGTGTTTTTACCTGCAGTGAGACCAGTTCTATATCTTGGTAAAATTGGCCCCAGCTCCTTCTTAGAAGTGCTCCCTTTTTCCCCCTCCCAAGCATAGTATTTTTATCTGTACAGAACTAAAATTACGGTTTTTGTTGAATCTGAATACGAAAACTGTCTCACCACATCCAGACTATAATACACTAGGGGTAACGAGCAACAGCAAGAGACTGAGGAGCTCCATTTTTTCTTCTGTGCAACAAAACTAAACAACCGAAGGAGGCAGGGCTAGACTTGTGCTCAAACGCCCTTTCTCCGGAGGACCATAACCAGCCTCCACAGAGAACACTCATTTCGCAGTGTGACCCGCGTGATTTGCACCAGCAGGATAAAAAGTGAACAATGTGTCAAATTTGGGAAGTTCTCCTTGAGTGAGTAACTTGGTGAGCAATATCGATGCTGTTTTGAAGTGAACATATGCCAGAGAAGCCTACAATTAAAGTTCTGCCAATGTGCAATTGTTCCCATAGAATTCAAAGACAAAACTCCTATTGACTACGACGAAACCCACTTATTATCCACAAGTTTGTATTTATGATCCATTTCAAAGGAGCTCCTCCCTTTTCTATTTTCTCTTACCTTTTTAGTAGCTTCTGTTTTTTCTATTTTGCACAACGAAGGAGGAAATAATTATATGCCTCTCTGACGAGAACTTGTACTTCTCCTCCTCTTGCAAATGGAAACAGCAACTAATTCCCCTGCTAACACTGACTTGCGGTATTGTGCCATTCTCCTCTCTGTCAGTTTGTTCACAATAAAAAGTTAGGAAATAAAAAGGATTATGTTGTTCATTTAGACATTTATTAATGAATAGAACATTCTTAGACACTTAAAAGGTTTTTCATTTGGTTGGTTGGGTTGGTTTTTTTTTTCAACTTGAAGGAAGATCATTCTAGATACCTGAAGTGAGATACTGCAAAGCTTAGGTTCAAGTAGAACAATGGCTCTGGGGGAGAAAAACGTGCCCACACGAATGACATGACTACAGAACCATTTTACTTCAGCCACATACACAGCTATTCTACACTGACTAGTCTCAAATATTCATGCGATCAAATTCCACTGGCGTCAACAGTCACGGAAGGTGAATTGCGGAGTCACATGCAGGAGCATTCGTAAAAGCAACGTTTTAGAATCACGTGTGGGAGAGTTCACATCAAGTCTACCACAGTTATCTTAAAGAATAAAATCCACTAGGCTTAAATGGTTGTCATTAGCTTTGATGAGACAGCATATCCCAGTCTGTTTACCGCTTTTCAGGAACAGGAAGAGATCCCATTTTCCAGATGTAGCTCGTCGGCTCTATAAATTACCATCAAGGTTTGCCATTTGCATTATTCAGAGCTGCAAATGTTCTGCTCCTGTCTCATTGATCAAGTCAGTTTTTGAACTGTAAAAAAATTACGAATAATGGATTTGCACTTTTGCTTTACAATTCACTAGAACAAGAAACAGTTGTTGACATGTACACAAGTTTATTTTAAAGACACGGCAATCACAATGACAAACAGAACCATTACTTTAATACTGTAAGCTTTCCTCTGGAAACTGCCTTGCACACAGTTAGATCTGAAAGCGTATTAACAGTATCTTGGGGGAAAACACAGCAAATCTTAAATATATTAACTTCAAACTTTATGTGCTTATCTCCTCTTTTTGGTGGCTCGTGGCAGTTAAAGCTCTTCGAAGTCGTGGCCACTTGTATTCATTGCTTCGGGGTGCATTACCCTCCCCATGAATAAGATCACACCTGTGGGAGAAGTGGGAAGGGAGGCAGGGAAGGAGAGGTGTCAGAACCAAAAAGTTGAGGTTGTAAGATGACAAGTGTTAAGTTCTAGTGCATGTGGTGCACAATTTACAGGAGTATACGTCTCAGAACTTGGTAGCCATGAAAGGCAGTGGATCAACAGCTCTAGAAGAGGATCAACAGTGCATGCAGGATCCAACAGTGGATGTAGAAGCAGATCAACAGCTCTGGGATCAGTATTCAGAGCTGATACAGTACAGACAAGAACAGTGAAGTCTTCTGCATTTCAGTGCCCCTCTGCTTATTCTCAAGACTTGATTGAAAACCAACCAGAAATCAACACAATTCCATTTCAATGGTTCTGATGAAGGCCCATGAAGTACTGCCCCTGATGTCAAGTGGTTATGACACAGTCCTGGTTTCTAGGCTGGGGGGTAACCTCAACCTAAGTGTGTCCAACTAATCAGAGCAACCTCCATGATCACTTTGGACCCTTGCATGCCTCACAGCTGCTGGCCAACATTCCTCAGAATTAAATATGAGCCCCAGAAGCTCCACACTGATCAGTTAATGATTAACAGATAGATATTTGAGGTCACAGATTTACTCCACATTAGAGCATGCAACGCAAACCAAGGAACTCTTGATACGAATACTGCTCCCCTACACTATTTAATTGCCATTTACATCTTTCCAACTTTATACATCTCTATCTGACCTGTTTAAACATAGTAATCAATCATGAGCACTCCGGGTATTCTAGGGAAGAAGAGTAACAATCACAGATTTTCTTTCAAAAGGTTTTTAACTTTAGATTTCTGGATTAGTAACGAGCTTCCAGGCTTTAACTATAGTTGCTGGCAATTCCTCTTTCTCCATGCAACAAAAAGAACTGCCTCAAAGCTTCTCTGTTCTTATTTAAACTTTTCTTTTTGAGATTTTTGTATATTGAGTGCAGATACCATCCTCCAAATACATTTTTGCCTAATTATGTACCTACACAAGGATCTTCAACTTCGTTTTGGTCAACCCTCCCCAAGGGCTGGTGTCATGCCTTGTTCACAAGTGACCCTACCTATAAACTGTAAGCATTTCAGCAATCTAAATGGTTTAATAAACACTGATATTTATGATACGGATCTCAAATACAGAAAAACCCCGTCAAACTGAACCTACCAGAGTCTGCTTGTAGAGCATAAGAGATCCCACAACACATTGACCCGTATGAGTCTGTGAACACACTGTAATGTTTTGTCATCTGGTCGCATCCGTATCATTAAGACAAATTATAAATATGAAACTAATTACTTAATCATTGCCTTTTTTTCTAGGGACTGCTGTTCTCATCCCCTGCCTGCCACAGAACCCTTCAAGAGCACAATAGAATTATTCATAGCTGTAATATCTGTGCATTATGCAAATTCATTTGGTACCGGGAACATCTCACTGGCCTTACTACAGCCAAGCTCTCATGGAACGCACTTATTATGGATATTCAGGGCAGTAACATTGTGTTCTCTGAAGAAAAATGGTGATTTTTTTCTTCCCTGGGGTTTTTAATCACTTAATTGTGAATATTTTTCAGAATTATGTCACATTTTTGGTGTCTTACTTGGAGAAACATTAAAGGGACACAGAAAAGGTCAATCTTTCAATATTAGGTATTTTAAGACAAATTAGGGAAAATTCATAATACAAGGCCAGTTCATTGATCAAAACATGCAATTTTCTTTTGCCTACTTGCTGACATACTGTGAAAAATGTGCAAGAGTCTGCAATATTCTCACCTGTTCTTCTGTTCCTGACCAAGAAGAAAAAGGGATGGTCAACTATCACCTGGGGATACAGCACTGCCATTCTGCTAATGGCAATCATTCCTACAGGGAAAGAACACAGGCAACTCGTTAAACATCACTGCACACTCTCCTGCTCTTCATGAGATGCTTGTGAAGCTCACGAGCAGACACTGAAGTCCCAAACTCTCATCACTAAGCATCAGCACGAAAATCTAACATGAAAGAGACTTATGGAATAATTGCAGGACTATTTATGCTTTAAGAATGATTAATGATGAAGAGCGGCACAATGTCCCAGGCTGAGGAAGAAGCTTATAAATTTTATGATCCAGAACCTTAAGAGAAGTTATGACTCCACTCCTGCCCACTTACAGGAAGAAAATGAATTACACGAGACAGCAGTGCTGACCTGTTCTAACCAGCTCCAAGCCTGCCATTGACAGGCAAAGGTAACCCTTCACTATGGAACATGCAACCGCTAAATGGGCTGATCTTGCAGCTTTTATCTGGAGTCTTTAAATAATGCAGAGGCTGAAAGTAAAATTAAGTGGAAATCAGGCAGAAATCTGGCTCTATTACTTATACTGGGAAATGCATGGATTTATCCAGGACATTGTTATTATTTCCCAGGGTTTCATTGACTTTTATATTTTCCTGCACTGCTAATAAAGACTCACACATGCCAGTAATGCCAACACTTCATTTCCAGAATTCTTTTCTGAAAAGCACTATATTTGCTATGCTGTGTCTTCATGCTACACACTGTTTAGCTTTCCTAGCTGTACAGCATATCAAGTTAAAAAAATTAATTCACAGAGAATAGCCAGACATTTGACTTAGTTCTGCTTTTCAGTCAGGTACCTGAGGCAGCAGCAGCTTCAGATCCTTCCTCATTAACTTCTAGAAATGCCTTGTGAAACGCCTTTGCAAGGTAAAGTTCCTTGTTATCTGGAGAGGAAAAGGAAACATATTCAAGTGTCAACAGTAAGCTGAAGTATTTAAAATAAAACAGAGAAACACTGCCAAAAACCCCAGCGCTATTATCCACCTTCTGCACCAAGCAGGTAAGGAGAAGAGCTTTGTGCTTAGGGCTTGCATTGAAATACCTCCTGCCAATACCTTAAATAATGTCATTTACCTTGCTTAAGTTCATAGTGCTCTCCTACACCACGGATATTCAAATAGCTTACACTGCCTAGAGCCCTAGTACAGCAGACAGGGTAAAAGATAACCCTCAAACACAAGATTTTAAATGCAACTATCGGGAAAAAGGTTTAAGGACATAATATGGCAAATATTTATACATAAAGGATTTTATTTCTGCCTTAGGTGCAATATAGACATCCTCCAGGAAAATGAAGTATTTTCTTTCTTCTTGTCGTATTTAAAAGAAGCTGACGAGAAATATTCACTACAAAAACCACCATGGATTTAGTTTTTTTCAGTCTTGTTTGTTTTCCATCCTTCTTTGTCAGTATTTTAATTTCAGCCCAAGCCTACTCCTGCTTAAGTCAGTGGATGTGTCATTACTTTGCTTCGGTGGCTAAATGATCAGATCTATTATTGGAATCCTCAGCACTTTGCAGGAAGCAAGGCACGTAACACCATTTAATCTGTTGGACTAAGTTTCATCACTAAGACATAACGAGGATTAGATATACATTTATTGTACCTGCATAAAAGCCACAGTAATGCCAGAGCACAACTGGCAGTTAAGAGAGAAATGAAACCTTTCTGAATAGGGGACACAAACCTGTGAAACTCTGACCTGACCACCCCAGGGAGACAGCCACACCATTCTGCAGTTCTGATCCTTCACAAATTGTTCAACACCAAAACTCCAGCTGAAGGGTAAGGAAGCAAAGCTTGGGGCTACCCATTGACTTGTCACCTGTTCATCTTGGCTCTCTCAACGACAGCTGCTAGGTCTAATACTAACACAAGGCAAATCCACCAGAGACAGCAGTTTCAGATGTCTCTCCCCAGCAGATCCCATTACTGCTGCATATGCTCAGAACTGAAGTAAACCTAGTTCAGCTGCTTCACTTAAATCTCATTAAAAAGCGCCCCACATCATTCCCTTTGGGATTGTATATAATAAAACACAGGATCATAGAATCATTTTGTTGGGAAAAGACATTGTAAGAGTCCAACCATTAACCTAACAATGCCAAGCCACTAAATCACGTCCCTCAGGACCTCATCCACAGGTCTTTTTAAATAGCTCCAGGGATGGTGACTCCACCACTGCCCTGGGCAGCCTGCTCCTCTGCCTAACAACCCTTTAGGGGAAGAATGCTTTCCTAACATCCAACTCAAATTCACCCTGGGGCAACTTGAGGCTGGTTTCCTTTTGTCCTATCACTTTTTCCTGGGAAGAAGAGACCAGCCCCCACCTCACTTCGACCTTCTTTCAGGCAGTTGTAGAGAGCCAGAAGCTCTGCCATAAGCCGCCTTTTCTCCAGGCTAAACAGCCTCAGGTCCCTCAGCTGCTCCTCATAAGACTTGTGGTCTAGACCCTTCCCCAGCTTCATTGCCCTTCTTGGGACACACTCCAGAACCTCAGTGTCTTTCTTGTAGTGAGGGGATCAAAACCAAACCCAGTATTTGATTGCTAAATATTGTACCAGTTCTAGGCTTCAGTTCCAAGCCTTCAGTAAGGCTGTCTTGAAAGCCAGGATGAAGTTTCCACCACGCTACTTTAAAACATGGGACTTGCAGCATCTACTTATCTCGAACACCAAGCACAACTCTCACAGCTTCTGTCTCCTTAACTGTTAACAGAAAGACCACCTGAAAACACAGTGTGGTTGCATTCCAACACTAACATCACCTTCCAGCCTCAAACATTACCTATAAAAAAACACATCACAGACTATCCAAATATTAAACAGTCATCCCCTAAAGCTTCCATTCCATTATGGACCCATTAAGACTCAAGTTTCCAAAAAATGTTTTAGAGCCAACACTGAACAAAAACGAGAACTTTGCAGCCTTTATAAATAAATGCTGGTTTGGAGTTCCTTATCTTAAACTCAAATACATTATGTTTAATAACAAAGAAATGCCCACTTAGCCTAATCACATATTTCGATCACATATTTATTACAGCACTTAAGGCTGCTCCTGCGACCTCTAATATTCAGGAAGAAAATCCAGAGTATTGCTGTGAATGCTTTATTTCGCATGGCATGGTGGTGCTTATGGCCCTACAAGGTGTATTTCTGGTCAGAACACTTAGCACCTCAGAAGACTCATCTCCATCTGAGGAGCTTGTAGACCTTAATTCAGACAGCGTAAACACTGCTGACACTTACCACGGGTGTAAGAGATCCTGAATACATTTACAAGTAGGCCTGCTGAGTATTAAAGAAAATCAACAATATTTTAGGTTGACAGGAACACATGAAGTGCCATTGCAGATGAGACCAGTACATCAATTAGTCCAGCACACTCTGCCAACTATAGTGTTATTGTTGCTTCAGAACCAGACACAGGAAGCCTTACAGATGAAAACTACGGCACAAGACAAAAATATCCTCCCACCCAGCATGTGCCTTACACCCTAAACCAAGCTTCTACTCCACCAGACAGAATGCTTTATGTATGAATGAATGTCAATGTAGTATAGTTTTGATCACTCTGAAGCTTTTTTAAAAATCAATCCTACCAGTGTCATGATCTCAAGGAATACCCAGAGATCTCTGTAGTTAAGTTTTCCATCAGAAAAGTAGATGTGGTGCTGAGGGACATGGTTTAGCAGCGGACTTGGTAGAGTAGGGTTGTGGCTGGACTTGAACTTAAAGGTCTTTTCCAACCTAAATGGAAACTATGATTCTTTGAATCTGAATTTTCCTAAGAACCAACTCGATTTGATTGTTAGCATCTCAGCAAAGTCCCATGGAGATCTGATAACAAAGCTTAGGCCTGCTTCAGTACCCTACCCTAGCTACCCATTAAGGTGTGGGAGTAAGCTGAAGCTTGCTTCTAATATACATGACTCCGTTAGCATCACACTTCATTTGTCATTACACTCCATATGCTTCCCAACTCCTACTCAAAGCTGCCAACTGGTTGCTCTGCAAGTCTCATTTTTAAAAAGCACGGAGGTTTGTTGGCTTTTCTGGCTTAGGCTGTTCCAGAAAAATTATACCTACCTCAGTCCAGACTTGGAAGAGCTATTTACTGGACTGATGCAATTTTAACTACTTTATATTGTAAAAGTAAGCCATTAAAAATCACTTCACTGCTCACTGAAATGCAGGTCACCTCAAGATTAAAAGCTGCTGCCATTTAAGGCACTTCACAACAGTAAGAAATATTCTAATAGTTTGAAAGAGGAGGGGAATTTTAGTTTTGAAATTACTTCAAGGGTAAGTCTTAAGTGGTGTCAAGTAGTCAAGCAGCAAGTTTCCGTGCTGTGTAAGTTCTAAAATCCCAAATATCAAGAAGTTGAGAAGCAGAATCAGAGATGTGAGTAAAACCTGTCAAAGTCTTCTGCTGAAAGCAAGAGTCAGGAGACATGGAACTAGACAGCCAAATAGGAATGCCCTCCTACTCACCTTTGTTAATTGACAAAGAACTGAAATTCTGCAAGAGTGACACTTAAAATGTGCATCTGGATGAATACTTTGGTTGCTCATAATCCAGACATCCCGGAATGTGAAGTTGACTCAACTACTTCCATTTTTCAGATTTGAGTGCAAAACCCCCAAAACTCTAAATATTGAAAAATAAATCTGTAATCCTGCAATTTGATTTACACCCGCTAAACCCATGCGGATGATTTCAGTGAACTCCACAATCCGTGCCTGGATCTGATCACAGGATTAGGGCCGTTGTGGAAACTGCAGAAGGCTTTCCTTGATAACAGTCCAAAAGCAGGAGCAACAGGAGAGGGGGAGGAGAGTATTTTTAAACGCGACAGAATTTCTCAGAAATCTCCTTGGATTTTTTATGATCTGCACCTTCCTAAATTAAAAGTGTCCAGACGAACATTTTGGTTGAGTATCTGCATTAAAGGTTTCATGAAGTGCCAAATTCTCCAGCGGGCTGACACTGAGATACCTGTAAACTCCTGATGTCAGCTTCCCTGTTACCTGACATATTATTCAGGGATTTTTCGATATATTTCTTCACAATTTTTCCCCTTCTCTCCTCTCCCCCATTTCACATTGTGAAAATTAAAAATAGGAAACTTATTTTAATTACTTAAAATTTCATCTCCATAGCATCAACAGGGAGGTTTTCATTAAAGACCTGACTTCCCAAACACTTTCTTATTCATAACTTATGAATGACCTTTTCATTACCTGGTGGGAAATGTCCTGGTAAGTGAAAAGCCAGAACATTACACTCAAACTCCTGAACTCTCCATACACTGCTCTGGATTACTTAATAAAATAAGACTTTAAATGGCAGAGGACTTAATTCAGTCATGCAAAACATGGTATTTTGATTTTGTGCAGTGTAACTGTCAACAATATAGAACTTTAAACAAATTATTAGTCACATGGATTAAAACACAGGTATGTTCCAACCTTCCTCCTAACCTCTTGGTTACAGAATTAGTCCTCAGTATATAGGTGAATTTTCCATGAAATAAGAGCCTCGAGTTCAATTTCTCCTGTTTTTTTCCATGCTCCTTAGCACTTGTCCTCAAGTAAATACTTACCTATATATACAGACCAGAATTTCTTGAAAAGCTTACTTATCTAAGAAAAACAAAGGTGCTTTTCTCCAGAAAAATTCTTTAAAGAAGGATTTTTGATTTACTCAAGTTCTTTTCACATTAGCTAACTCTAGCTTTTCCCACAATTTCACTAGAAAAGGGAAAGCTACGAGACACGCTATAAACAGTATTTCAAACACAGCAGAAGTGAGAATACTACTAAAGTCAAGAGCAGTTCTGCTGTAAATTTGAGAGGACAGTTCACCTTCATTACCACTATTTTGAATAAGTCACAGGTGTGATTGCTTCCAGAGACAGACCATTGAGCACAGGTATCTCCCACCAGCTACAGATCTCTCTGCCTGATTAGGCCGCAGCAATGACAGCAGGCTCAAGCTGGCACATGCTGCTAGACTGGCAACAACTGGATTTGCCAAAATTTGGGTCTAGATAGCTCATGCTAAACACACCACTCGCGTGGCTACTTTAGTCACCCCAAAATGAAACAACTTCTCAGGCAAAGATGACTCAACTACATTTTGTGCCACTTCAATACCTTTTAGGAGGTAATAAAAGCATAAATATCATGTTTCCAGATGAATTTCTCAATGTAGTGGCTATTTCAGCTTCTGAAAATAAAGCTTTGACAACATATTGCAGCAGGCAAGCAGCATACGTGGCTACCTTGCTTTGATCTCAGAACTCTTTCTTTCCCGTGCTGCTTCGATACCACAGGTATCTGGGGAGATGACTAATTGTGCAACAGCTTAATGCTCTTAATGCTGTGAGCAAATAGCCTCCGGAGATAAAAGATGACAACCCCCCTGTGCGAATCCCATTTGCCATCAAGGCGCTGAAGCCATAGATCGCTCTAACGTGGATCTGCCTCGGGTAGTATCACGCTTTCTCTACATTTCTGATGAGATCCTGTCCTGAATACTTGGAGAAGTCAAAAATCTCCCACCCTGCACGCACATCCTGACGGATTTCTCCCTTGCCCAACTGCTCCTGCAGTGAGCACACGCTTACACCACGCAAAAATCACGGAGGAACAAAAAATTGCTGTCAGGTGGGGATCCCCCCCCATGAAATGCACTTTGAAGAGCTTATTGGTTATCTTGAGGTGGTTTTAGTACTTCCTCATGCACCTTAAGAGACAACACAAGAACCTCTTACCAGACATCCCGGTGAGGTCAGCACTATTGCTGAACAGCTCTGTAATTCCGAGACCTCTCCAGACATCTTTCAGATCAATTTCCTGTTCTACTGTGAACCTGGAGAATGTAACAGAAAAGGACAAAAAGCTCAGATGTGAGCAGTGCTTATTGCTATTAGAAGGTTAAAATTACTGGGTAACGACAATTGGAGCACTGAGATAAATAACGTGAAGAGATTCGGTGCTAGTAGCAGAGTGACACCTACAAAAACGCGTTCACTCTCACAGCTGGATTTTTTTTTCTCATGCAGAAACAATTGAAAATATGCTAATGATATGTATAGTCCCTGACCATAAAACCTCAGTGCAAAATTATGCTGGAGCTTAGGTAAATGCTTATTTTTTATTCAAAAGGTTTACCATAAAACCAGAATTTAATTGTACACATACTAGAAGAGAGTATCAAGTAAGGCAAAGGACAGCACAAACTTCACAGACAGCTGCTGGCAACAGAGTAGGAAAGAAAGAGCCTCCATTTTTATTTAGACAGTATAAGCCAAGACCAGCTGTTATGAACATGAACATAAAGCATTTCTGACTCAGCTTCTAATTACTCTGGTGGCAAATTTTTAATTGGGTTTTGACTGCGAGTAAAGAACGGGAAAACAAATAGTAGTTAGCACAAAAGCACGTGTGAGTATAACCTGGCAGGATTTCAGGGTTCACTTGCAAAGCTGTGTTCTAGGCTATGCTACTGTGCTGGAAGAACAAACTGAGATGTATCCCGAGGGCAAGATTTTGGGCAAAGGCTTGCTCCATTTACAAAGATTCCTTTTAAAACATTATCAAAGTTATGCCTGGTGTTAGTCTGACCAAAAAAGATTCAAGACCTTTATGTATAGCCAGAAACAGACTGGACTGTTGAGGGAACAAAGATTATGTCAGAATAGTAATAAGAATGGCGGCTCCAACCAGAAACTACCAGAAGTCTACAAACATAAGAGACTAATTACAAATACTTGTAACAGGTGAGTTATGGGCTCTCTGTAGAATGACCAAATTACTTGTGATTTGCACTACACTGATAGTGACTGGTTACAACCATACAAGACAAAAATACAGCCCATAAGGTAGTTTCTCCAGCATGGAATTCAGTCAGAAACAACCGTGTGGTTCCACTGCAGTCCTTAGTGACGGCTCTTACCTGTGCTAGAACCAAGGAACATAACATGTGCTTCTGTGCAATTTTTTTTCAGGATTACACTTCCTCAACTACACCGAAGAACATGTTCTTTTCAGGAGAAAGCACCCCCCTGAACTCTGAGCAGAGAACAGCCAATGAAGAGCTGAAATGTATGACACCTCAGCACGTACGAGCATCAGAAGCTTGAAAAAGAATGAACTGGACAGCAAAAGACAACTCGGTAAGAGTCAAGTGGGTCTTCCACGCTCACATTTACACAGCACAAGAAAAATCCAATACACAATCTACATTCATAATGAATTTAGAAATGCCATTAGAAACCAAAAAATATCTATGATGAAATTTATATTAGTCATTACCCAGAGAAGAATTTTATGCAAGTTATAACAAGATCTGGAGATAGTTCAGGATCCTTAAGTCACTGGTGGTATCACAAGAGTTCACGTACCCTATTCAGATGAATTCTAGGATATGCCTGGAATGAAAACAAGAACTAATTCTTGTAATATGACTGTTTTGGCAAAAGAACCAGAAGAGACCAAAGATTTATGTGCTGGAGGAACAGCTCTCATGATGTTCTGGCATATCCTGCATCAGGCACTGTGGCAGTATATGTACGAATAGACAGGCAGCATTGTCGTAATGAATGAGGTGTAGGTACATGTGTGAGATGACCTGAAAACAGCCAGTTGTATCTTACGGGATGGAAATGTGTCCTCTTAGCTTCGTTCTCCTCTTAGAAAGCTGTGGACACTCACACTGGTCAATAACTACAGGGGCAAGGAGCTCATGAGACCTCACACACAATTCGAGCTTTGCGCTAAGAGACAAATCTGCAAGTTGCTCCACTTCACAAATATGCAAAAAAGATAAATGAATGTTAAAATACATTTTATAAATGAGTGGTGTGTTTTTCCAGTTTTGCTTTTATTTCACCACAGTTAGTATGAAATCCATTGAGCTTTCAAGACAATTCAGCTATTAACTAGCAATGTCAAACGAGTAAGGAATATCAGGGTAGGACAAGAAAAATCTGCATGAAAAGCAAAATCTGAGGTCACAAGTAAAAAAAACTGCAAAAAAGCACTTTTTCCAACTGCAGAGAATCCCTGTAAGTTATAAATGGAAATTGGGTGGGTTTGTGTCTGGACCACTAGACAGAAAACACAAATCCGCTAAGCAATGAATCGTGACCCAGAAAGCAAGCATGACAGAAGATGCTTTTGCATACTAATGAAGGAAAAGGTTTGGGAGATGTTTTTGATAAAAAATAAGCCCAGAAAGCCTCAGCTGAATAAGCATTTGAAAAAAGAAAGTCTACCCAAGTTGATTGGTTATATGGCTAAAGAACAGCCAGAGGAAGGATAACAACAGTCACTTAACCACTGGAGAGAGGCTACACCCTGGCTGAAAGGTCTGGAAAGACAAACACTGAACAGGGGCATGAGCCAAGGTCTCTTCAAGTACCTTCAGAATTTCTGCTTTTTATGACAAAAATTAGACCACAATTATCACATCAGTGGTGTAAATACCAAACTATTTTTATGAAAATAAAACTAATTACTTCCCTTCTCCCCTTTTAGTTCTGTCATATGGTAAAAGCCCACTCAAAAGCACTATTCAAAATAGGATCTCCCCTCCTTCCTCACAAGCTCTGAAGGTCAGGGAGTTACAGCTAAGTTACTAATGATATTTCAAGTATTTTAGCTGACATCAGAAGTAGCCTCTTTTCAAAAGTAACAGGGCCGCTTTACACTGAAATTTTTTTCAGGCCATGCAATCCGACGTAAACATTTGGCATGACTTATCCTCCAGTCAAGTTTGGATTTCTTTGCATTCCTTGTAGACAGTGATGTAGGTACTGAAAATCAAAGCTGACAAGCTAGAACATAGAGAGACATTCAATCTCATTTCCCAAGCCAGGCATTTGCTCTGCCTCCAGACTTTGGAAATGCCGAGCTACACGGTACTAGCCCTGACATATGGTTATTTGCAGTGTTTGTCGCGTATAATGATCCAGATGGTCATATTTTTTTCCCCACAGTCTTTTATGTGCTTCTGATGCTAAAAATACGATGAAAAATCAATTTCAATACTTCAGTATCAGAAGTCACAGCACAGTTGCAATGGGGAGCATGAAAAACCACAAAGGGAAGTCTGAGAAACAAACACTGAAGAGAAGACGGGGTGTTTTCACCATGGGATCAGAAGAGAAAGCCTGGTCTGCTGAGCCAAGAGGAGAGCTTCTTTACTTCAGCAGTTCTAGGAGGTTCACCAACCAACACACTCACAGATATATGCTTCTACAGACCATCTTAGAAAGCCCTGAGCAGAAAGAGATAAGGGGTAGTGACTCTGCAGATCAGGTGTTGGCGAAGTCAGGAAGGGAGATGTGACTTAGCTCGATGCTTAGTTTTACAGTGTCCATTTGTACAGACTCTTGACTTCCTACATGTAGATGCAGTCCAAAGAGCTGCACAAAAACACTTCCCTTGATTTCCACCGGTTTTGGATGTCTCCCATGTGAAATAAAGAACAGAATGAGATGCTTAGGAAGGAGAATTAGACCAAGAAACTAACAAGCAGTTCTCTGGAGAGTGTAGCAGAGAACGATATTGTCATGACATTTAAAACTTACACAAGCATTAAGATTAACATGATGCACTTACATCACCAGTCTTCTCAGTTATGCACCTGAATCTTTAGATTTTATATAGGACATTAGCTTTAACATACCATACCACGCTATCTTCCTTCTATTTCAAACTTCCAAGACAGAAAAAAAGGTGGCTTCATCTTTTACGATGCTGTGCAACCCTTCTGAAATGCTGAATTTTTTTGTGAGGTCCTTAGACGCTCAGGATCCACAGAATCAAGGATTAGGGGACACTTTCTAGCTATACAAGACAAGTGAACTAGAGCCTAGTGCAATTCATCCCACAGGCTATAATTTCGAACATCACTAAGTTCTGAGTGAGCAAAAGCAAGAAATTCTAGCTTTTCAGATTGGTTCTAACACATACAGCACAAAAAGCAAACAAAGGAATGGCTCCATTGCTTGAAATCAACAATATTCTGGCTTGGAGGACAGGCCCCCAGGATCCAAACCGCTATTTTAACCTAGCAAGCAGCCTACAGGCTGCCAGCTGATATCTATTCCAACATTCCGGTTGGAATTTCGGCTAGGTTGTCATGAGGTGCTAGAACTAGCCTGCGTGATTTAATAGCCTGAAAACAACCAAGCAACTAACTAAAAACCCCACTAACAGCCAAACCCAACAAATAACCCCAGAGAGCTGCTGTGGCGTGGTGAAGCAGAGCAGGTCATGGTTCCTTCCCTGGCAAGGTCCTTCTATCCGGGGTTAAATACGGGCTGCAGAAGCTGGCTATGTATGTATTTCAGTGGGATGGTTTATGCCTCTTCTGTATCTCCAGAACAATCAGCTCTGGCCTACTCCTCATGACAAGGGGACTCAAGAGAGCATATTAAAAAAAAGAGAATCAGAGAACAGATTGGAAGGGATCTTAAAGATTATCTACTTCCAAGCCCCTCTGCCATGTGCAGGGACAGCCCCCACTAGACCACGTTGCTTTATTGGTGTTTTAACTTCTCTGCTTTGGGGTGGTTGTTTTATGGTTTTGTTTTCTTTTTGAGAGAAAACAACCTCCAGCTAAAGAAAACCTGATAATTGCAACACTAAAGCATTTTTAAGGTATTTTTAAATATACAAAAAAGCAAGAAGGTTATTGTAGAGAACTGGGCATACTGGAAGAATCCTTAAGAGGAAATGTGCAGACTGTAGCACTGTTAAGGTAGTAGTTACTCCTATGCTCTTCAAATAATTTATGTTAGAAAGACAGTGTTGTAAATGAGATTCATGGTCTGTTTCACTCCTATGCAAAAAGTGGATTAAAATGTTGATCACTTTAGTCTGGGTTAAGCTGGAAACAATGATTTGAAAATGAAAATGAGAAAGTATAATTTAACAATTCCATACAAATCTCTCCTTTGCCATTAAGAGGAATAATACACAATTTCATTTGCACACAGATAATGCCGACAGAAATTGGGAAGTTGTGATTAACTCTGCTTTAGCTGGTCATTCAAGCCCTATTACAAATGTGTAAGTTTAAAAAATGTTCACTTTATAATTGGATAGCAGCTCTCAGGATATAAAAATTTAATTTTATTCCACTGCTGCTTTCAATTTCTCAGAGGACAGAGCCTGCAGGCCACATTTCATAACATGCCTTTCTGAGTCAGAGCATAAAATATTTATGAAGTGTTTATTTAGAGCATTGATAAAATCCTGTAGATCACCTCTGAATCCCTAATGGAAATCCAACACCTTGAGAGCAGGCAACTAATCTTTGGAATTTTTGTACGGAAACTGCAGTACTACTACATGGAATTTCAAGCTCATGATGGTTATCTTTTCTAATCTGAAAATGCTGAAGGTAACCAGCACCTGGCTGTACCTGTTTTGCCTTGGTAAACACTTGGGAATTAAGGCTAAACAAAGTTCTTCGAGGTTCTTAGATAAGAGCTACAGGCATGACAACTAGCCTGAGGGTGGAATAAATAACGACAGAATCCTGGTGTCTCTGCTTTTGGTTAAAAGCAAACAAAACCTAAACATACTTCTATAAACTTTGCCCAAGTCAAACTGTTTTCAATGACATTCATGTATTTAACTTTAGGTATCTAAGCCTCTCAAACTTGGAAGGCAGTTTTCACAGATTGCCTACATAATAAGTGGAGAGGGACTTTTGTTGTGGGTCTTGCACTCTAGAAATTCTTCAAGAGAAGACATTTAACTTCAGCACCTGATGCACAGGCTGTGAAATGCTCCTGTTATCAAGGAAAAGCTTAAGGGATGGAAGAATCTTCTTATTTTGCTTCTATTAACATCCAGTTAAGGTTTGTCCAAGCCTGCAGGAAAAATAGGCTTAGAGAAAAACCCCTCTCCTGCATCTTAGTGGACTGTGATTATTAAAGCTCCTGGGGCCTGAAGCTCCAGGAGAAAAACAAACAAAATAATGGGAATAGTGTACAGCAGGTTCAGGTTGTATAAAAGCTGCAATGCAGCTCTGGGCTGCTTTCCTTGCTTCTCCCAAGGAAATGCTACTTAAAGAACCCCCCTTACTAAGGGGCAGAGAAAAACAGCCCCCAAACACTGCTATTCCCTCACTGCTCTTCCTCCAAGTGTAACAGCATTAAAGAGAAGTGGAATTCCACCTGGAGTTGGAATCAGGGCATGCTGACAGCCCTAGTCCATCTCAGCCTAATTTATCCTGGCTAGCCCTGTTTTATTGCGCTCAGCTGCAGCTAGCTTCTTGAGAGTGCTCTTGGCTTTGGGAAGGAAGTTGATAAAAGGCAGGGATTCTTGCCCTCCTCTTTCCATGTGAAGTGTAACAAACGAATAAATAACGACCACCTGAAAACCAAACTATTTTAATGATTAAAAGGATTCCCTATAGTCGATCTTTTTCCTGCTGCCATGTACCTGCTGCACAGTGCCCCAGGAGTAAGGAGAAGCGATTGACATCAAACCTGTGCCATACTGTTGTATCAATACTTCAGTGCAATCATTCTGAATCACTTGAAGGACATAAGAATCCAAACTATACATCAGTGACATTTAATAGTACACAGCTCTTTTACTAAGTCGAGTGTAAGGCAAGCATGAAAAATATTTGAAGGTAGATGAAAGAGTTCTAGGAAAGATAACTAAGCAGTGCATGTGAGCAAATATAGCACAGAACACACAATTTATGTCTACAAATGAACTGACTTAAGTTTCATCCCTCCTGGTAATTATGTCTTGTTATTCTATTGCTTCTTTAAGGAGAAAAAAAGCCAGCATTTATTACAGCTGAGAAAAAAGACAAAAGACAAAGCGACTGGAATTATCTCTCAACCGTCAACCATTTGTGTCTGTACAGACACACACCATTCGAATTGTTTAAATTAGCAGCACACAGAAATCTGCCTAGGACCTAAATGAAACATTTTAGCTTTTGTTAATTCAGACTTGCAATAGTTCTATGGCTCCTGTCGAAATGGAACTTATCCATAATGAGTTTTGCAATGCTCTGAACATCATTCAGAGTGGATATAATCCTGACGATTAAATTCTCCTTTCTGGAGCTAACATATGAAAGGGATGTAAATGCAGTGCTCATCTGGTGCTTAAGCCAGTATCATTCTGCACCCCACATGCCCCCTGGGCTCTCTTGTCACAGCAACCTTCACATAGGGGCTATAAAACTGCAGACTCCAAGATGCTCAAGTTTTACCTACTCTGCTACTTCACCCAATTCGACTTGAGTCTTCCCCCCTCTATTGACGGAGGAGCATATTCTCACCTTGGTAAATACACCTCCACTTTTTGCTTCTTTACAGAATTCGCCCATTCATTAATCAACGAGGCTTTGACCAGCGGTTCCAATGTCATCAGTGGAACTTCCTGTCTGGAAAGAACGATCATCATACTAAGCTCATCTCCCTCATAGGGTATTTCCAGAACTTGATAGATACCGCCTGCTTCATTGGAGCCATCGCTGAACTCTCCTACAAAAGAAAAACAACAACAAAAGCTACTGTAGAAGTATTTTTTTGTTTTCACTGGAGATAGGGGAAAAATAGAAGGCTTATACTGTGCAGTATTTACTAGATACTGGAACCAAAAACGACCCGCTTTATTCTGTATAAAATCTATATTGGTTTCCTCATAAAAAGGCAAATGTAAGCCTCAAATCCTATTAAGTAATAGAAGCTGATGTGGACATAATACCAGTTTCTAGATAATCACACTTCTAAGCTTACTACCTAACTTCCACTGGTTAGAGAGAGTCCAGAAGTTATTGAGGCTGCCAAGATCTGGCAATAGGCAGGTTTTGTATTCAGCAGAGAATTTTCCAGTGATGAGATGGAGTGAAATCCTGCCAATGCTAGAGACTGTAGAACTCACTTGGGAGTTCAAGTTCAGGATGAAAACAGTCATTAGCTCCGCTGTTCAAAGAAGCACAATTTTACCTTTCTAAGGATATTACCACAATAATGAGCAAACATTTAGCAGAGCACAACAAACATATTTTTGTGAGGAGCCAGACTAGCTCAAGAATTATAAAGAGGCTAGGTGTACACATCCTGAAACCTACTGTGTGGCACCAAACACACCTATAAAGAGTAATCAAGCAAGAGGTCATTATAAATGTTGCTATCTAGTTATAATGCACAAGCATTACAAAACCAGAATCCCTTCACTGGGCAAACATCACCTTTCAAATTCTAGGTGTAACAAAATACAACAATACAAATAAGTATTGCTGCAGCAAACCTATCAAGGGAAGAGTTATTAGCTTTAAATTGCTAAAGGTCCAACTTACCGTAATAAAACTCTCCCTGCTGGTACATCATTGGAATCTGCACTTCACTTTCATCATCTTTAGTGAATGAAAAAGTTCTTGTATTTTCAGGTCTGAACTGTGATTTCCAATTGCCTTTAAAGTAGATTGCGTTGATGAGAGCCAAATGAGTTAGAGCACCAAAATCTCTTGAAGACACAAAATCTTTGATCATATCTAAGAAGAAAAAAAACAACTGTCAGTCTGCATGTCAAATTGAGCATTAAATCAAGACTTAAGACAGCAGGGAAATAAAAAGCTGTGCTAACATGTGATTTCCAATTCAGATGTTTCATTAAATTTCAAATTAAACTGCCAGTGTTTTGTAAACCTAAATCACACTGTAGGTGCAGAAACCCTTCCATCAAGTACATGTTAGTCAACTGTTTCTTGAGCACTACTTCTAATGTTCCACAATGAAACCAAGTGGAAAAGAGGTCCCATAAGGAATGTATACACTGGTGCTATAACATAGTTCAGTGCTATCATCTTAAGGTCAGAGCTTCCAGAAACTATGGCTCCAATCCAGAGAAGCACTTAAATAGGTGCTTAAAGTGTATTGTAAGTATAGCCAGTGGAACTTCACCCGGGCCAATTCCAAAAGGAAGTGTTCGTTTCAGTAACATCTGACTGACTTCAGGTAAGGACCCAAAAAACCCCATATAATTCACAGCATTTGTTCCATGGACATTAGCTCTTGAAAAGCAAAAGCAACAAACATCTAGCACCTGCTCTGTTCATGGGAGGTATGTCAGCTGAGCACGGCAGCTGCTTTGCTCCTACTCCTAAAATAAGTCATTTCCATCAGAATACAGTCTGTTACCTGCTATAGCTCTTCTTAAATTGCTCGCTTTTCCAACAAATAACTTGGAGTTTGTTCAGTCTGGTGCACTGACCAGATTTGTCACTATTCTTGAAGTATTACAGGCTACTTCAGATAGCTTTCTTGCTTACTTCTATTTATCTGATAATGCAATGCAAGGTGTTAAACATTCCTCAGTCTGATTATTACTTCTTAATCCATGGTTTAAAACACAAATTAATCCTGCTTTCTAAACACATGACACTAACTAGTGTGAAATGTGTGTATCATGGGGTAGTATTTCTTCTGGGCTGCTGCTTGAACTTCATTTTATCTAGAACATTCTTAGAAGTGACCAATACTGTCATACTCTCCATGGTGGAAAAAAAAGGGAAAAAATTAAGGAGGAACACGCTTCCAGTTTTTCTATTTGGTACATCATATTCCCTTCATTTTTCAGCTACATCTTGTTAATACACTAATGTTACGAATTTTTCCGGCCACCTTTGACAGTTCTGTTTTCTGCTCTGAGCCTCCCATCACGCTTAACATGCTGGGATTGGAAACCTGCCTGTCTTGGACCCCTTTCCTAATGAGAAAATGAGCCTCTGCCATCAGAGCTGGCCGTCAGGAGAGGATGAGATCTAGTTGTCAGAGAGCAGGCTGAGGAACTGTTACTATCACAACCTACTGCTAAGAGACCCAGGAGTGCCTTTGTCAGCTCTGCACAGCTCCTTCCAGGGCAACGCTTCTGTGCTCGCTCAGTGTATGTGGCAGAACTTGCTGTTCTTTCTAAAAGAATTTTACCTTTCCTTCAGACAGACACCTTGTTTCTCTGAAAACACTCTGCAATTTGCTGCATCGCTTACGCTCCCTCTATTTCTATAGCTGGAGATAAAGGGCAGAATTTATTATGGATATAATAGCTGCCTTTTTCCTTTGGAAAAAAGAGCTATATTTAAAAAATAGAGTAAAAGCATTATATGAGGCGTTCTTCCACTTTGGTGCCATCCATTTCCATAAAGCACTATGGGTTCTTAAATGCTCAGACTACTTGGTGATGTGTTAATTCCTTCCAGGAGATTCCAATACCTTCAAATTTACAGTGGCACAACTGATGTTACAGGCAGACCCCTGCTGAATTACTCTTAAAATATCAACCACCAGAGCATGCCAGATGAACTAGAATGAGATTAGGCTTTGATCCCTACAATGGGGGACTAACTTAACTCCCATACCTCAAGACTCTGCCTGTATTCAGAAAAATGTTACATCTTTGGGATTCCACAAGCAAAGCAAGAACTGTATCATGCAGATCCAAGTGTGTATTTACAACAGTAATTTTTTGCTTACTCCCCTGCTGCCAATTTCTGTTGTGAAACTGTTGACAGTCTTCCTAAAATCAACCGCTCTCTCAACACGCTATCTCGTTTCCTCACACTGGAAAGGATTACACATCACAGGGTCTGATTTCATGGTTCAATATTATTTTTTGCATTCCTTAGTATGCTATTTCACAGTACCTTGTAACTGAGTTCCTCAGAATTAACAATACTCCACATATCCAAAGCATAGGCCAATAACCCCTTTGTAGGCAACTTTGCTGCAGCTGGCAATAGTACTTACCTATTTTTTGTAATTAATACCAAAATCAGCATTAAAATTCCTAGTTAAAATACTCTTCTTCAATAATGTTACAGGTACTTTGAGATAGTAAGATAGGGGAAATATTTGGACAGATACTACAATATGATTAGCAATGACTACTATTACTTAACACAGATCATTCCTGCACAGGAGAAATATCTATAATTTCAAAAAGAGCTGATACTAGAATTCTTGTTATCGGAGGAGAGCCTTTAGTCTCAAACAGAACACATAAAAGCCAAGGCAACAACAAACTTTGGAAACAAACACTTACTGCAGGAAATCTAGCAAAGAATCACATGGACTTACTATTTGTATGATTCTCCACCCACTTGTTAATGTGGGTAGCTACAGCTGCGCTTTGGCTGAAATCTATATTCTCTACTTCAGCTTTAAAGTATTTTTTCACCAACTGCAGAAATTTGTCACTGATGTGAAATCCATTCTGCACATAGAGAGAGTTAGCGATATTCAGAACATAGTGACTTTCTTCAGTAGTTGCCATATCGGAAAGGTCCTTCAAGAAAATGAACTCTTCACCTGAGGAAAAAAAAAATCAAACAGCTTTAGTGTTTTGGAAAAGTTATTCTGCTTTTTTCTGTTGGAAATTCACAAAGACTTGTGTTATGTTATGCCAAAAAACCAAAATGTTTTTTCATTAACATGTTTCTAAACCTACACACACCTTCAGATCAGAAAGAACAGTCTACAAGGCAGAACATTTAAAGCATGCTTTTTCTACTACCTATAATTAGCATAATTAACAAGACATTTAGATCCCATCGCAGACAAAGCTATCGATAGTAATCCTTTCAAGAGCAAAAGAGTAATTAAAATATTCTGGCAAGTCACATTTGTATGTCTTGCCACCACAAATCCTTAATAGAATTTTCCTTGCATCCTAAAAGTCAAGTTGTTTAAGGAAAAATAAGCTTCAATGAGAAATGAACTTTTGAAGCTAAGGACTTCCCCACAGACTCCTCTCTGCCAAAACCAGGTGACCATTTCCCAGGATCTACATGGAACGGCACAGAATCAGTGGCTTGAGCAATGAGGAATCCTGACTAGGATTAAAGAAGGCTGCTTTAGGATAGGAACCTTGTACTGTTGCACCGTCAATCCTAAGGTGAAATTTCTAATTAATAAAAAGAACACAAACTTAAAAATGGAATGCAGTGACTACTCCAAGCAGACATCATTGGAGTACTTTCACTGAATGCCACTTGTAAGAATGTGCACAGCCCAAGTCAAGTGCAAAACTTCTTGGACTACAGCTACGGGATAATTTATCTACGTTTTAGAGAAACTGTAGAACTAAGCATCTGCTGCAGTCTCCACAGAGAAGCACCTCCTGTGCTGTTGGATGTACTGCTGAACACATCTTGAACCCAGTATTCAGAAATTCCTTCTCAAGATCCTTTCACTGAAAGACTTACAAGTCCAGTATGTTGCATTAATAAGAAATTTCATTCAGGTTTCAAGCTAATTATGTTTATATCAAAAATTCATGGAAACTGCATCTTCAAATAAGTTTTTGCCGCTCACTCAAGCCCTCTGTTCGCAGTCAGTGCAGTTGCTTGTGCTCCCCAGCACGGCCCTGCACCTGCATGTGTATCTCTGCTCACCCCACACTGAACAGGACAGCGTGGGGTGCCAGCATCATCCTCTGCTGAAGAAATGAATCCCGTGTCTCGGAAAGGCCGATGGAACACATGGCATATCGTGCTGAAACCACCAAGATGCTTTTATTTCCTAAACCACCTTGAGTATCTGTTTGCAACATTATGCAATGTAGACAGAATGGCAGCAGCACAGAATTAGGGTAAAGAACCTACAGGTTCTACCTAGAAGAACCAAACAAGTTGTGTCAAAGTAAGAGACATTTCCAGTTCCATTAGTAATATTTTCACACTTAATATTCCATACTATGTAAGGAATATTGCTAAAAACTACTGTGTTCCTTGTCCAATTTCATTATAATCCCTAAAAGGATCTTCCTAAAAATCTTCTTATGACTGTAGAGGCAAAGGCAAGTTGATTTTGCAGATGGAAACCAAGATAAACAGTTAAGTGCAATTGCTTAATATTCCAGTGCCCAGGCCAGGGTTGCACATCAGCATCTCTCCGCATGTGCAGAATCCACTGACACATGCTTCAGCACGCTCAGGTCATCAACCAGGATGCCAAGAAGCCTACTGATTAATAACTCATGGACATGACCAGGCCACTTCCATCATTGTTCAGGCACTGCCGTCTGGTTTTTTAAAGACGAAAGGCCCCGTAGTAAAACATGATTAAAAGGCCTTACCATTTTTTAAGCTGTCAAAACCCAAGGAGTGTCGAATTTCTTTCAGCGTGGTTCCATGGGCTCCAAGCTCTACCATTCCCATGGCTATTGCGATGCTCAGAGGAGAGAAAAGAATATTCTCATCTTCTCTTGCAGCTCGCAACTGATTGTAAACGTTCACAGAAAGCTCAGCAATGGCTTCATCAGGAAAATTTGTCTTGAAGGCTTTGCTTTGCAAAACAAGCAAAGACAACAGTCCAAGGAAATACATGTCTCGGGATTAAGATCTGCAAAATAAATTTGAGAGAAAATGTTAACCTTAAGTAATAAGAGATTCACCTTGAGAAAAAAAAGATAGTAAACTTTTTAGTCTAAAATCCCCATGGAAAAAGCCCAAGTCAGAGTTCAAAGCACAGCTCAGTGATTTGGAGGAAATTAACACATACACTGTTCAAATTGGAGTCCCATCTATTTTCAACAAAATAACCCACTTCATTTTGTAACTACATGGTTTGGAAATCTTTCAGCCACAGATTACCACAAACAGTTTCTACAGAAAAAGACCTCCAGGACATAACAACGCCTTTCCTACTTTCACTTTTTAATTTTGCTGCTGTTGTGGTTAAGCAATGCTGAGTCAGAACTGGTATGTGCTTCTGTCCTTTTTCACCCAGGAGACCTATAAACCCAAGTTTCTTTCCTTTGACCTTCCAGTACGATGCAACTTATTCATCTAAGTCACTCTAAGCCCCAAACTGGTAAAACTATTTCAAGCACAGTAAGGGAGCTTACTGACAACCGTGACAAACAAAATGCACCACAATGTTGCTCAGTTGCAAAAGAAATGGCAAGCAGACAAAAATTCTTTGAGAGAAAAATAAATCATGACTTAGTTACCAAAGGAGATCCCTTCTGTTAGCAAATAATGGGGAAAAGTCGGGTAGTTCTGCTGAGACAAAACCTGCTCAGAGATCTTTAGAGGATAAAGTTACTGTGGACAACAGTGAAAGATTCAACAGGAGGAACAAGAAAGTGAACTAAATAGCAAAAACGGTTAGCACTAATGCTTTTGATTAATCTATCCTCCAAGCTTTGCTAAAACTCTTCAGTTAAGCAACAGTTCACTCTACCCCAGTTTAGCTCATCACACAGCAACTGATATTAAAATTCCGGCCTCTGCCAGATGCTTCCTGGCCCTCCTGTGTCTGCACTTACCACAAGTTTCTATATAACTGACACTGAGACCCTTAGTAACCTTCTTACCACATTTATATCTGTGTTTTATCTTCAAAGGACTATGGAGCATTATCTAATTAACTTGCACAACACCAAATGATACATAATTTAAACATTATTACCCACATTTTATAGCTGAGAAAATATAAAAAGCAACAGGGTACACATACGTGCCTTGGCAGCAGCTGATGCAGCCACTAGTTAAAGATTCCTCATGTCCCCAGCCACCAGTCAGCCTTTTGTTTATTTTTGCACTGAGAAAATTAAATAGATGAACGAGTGCAGTGACCACATGCTTCAGGGGAAAGGACAGGCTTTTAGTGCAACGTGATAGCTAGAGTCTTGCTCCCACCCTGCCCCACATCTCCTTTCTGAGGATTGCTTCCATATATGTTAAAAATACTTAAGTTTCTAATAACCCCTCCTCAATGCTGCCATCACCTCATCTCTGTATGTTACTTAATGTAAGACTTCATTAAGCATATCACTATGAGAAAATGAGTCCAGGTATTGCAGCCTTCAAGTATCTGAAGGGGCCTACAAGAAAACTGGGGAGGGACTTTTTACAAGGGCTTGTACTGACAGGGCAAGGGGTAATGGCTTCAAACTGGAGAAGGGGAGATTTAGATTAGAAATTAGGAAGAAGTTCTTCACTCTGAGCATGGTGAGTCACTGGAACAGGTTATCCAGAGAAATTGTGGATGCTCCATCCCTGGAGGTGCTCAAGACCAGGTTGAACGGGGCTTTGAGCAACCTGCTTTAGTGGGAGGTGTCCCTGCCATGGCAGGGGGCTTGGAACTGGATGAGCTTTAAGGTCCCTTCTCATCCAAACCATTCTATGAGTAGTCTCTCATCCTAAAAGCTGTACAAGGCAAGAAACATTTATAAACTGACATCACACAGGACGTCCACAGCAGCATCAAAAATGGTACTCAAAAAACAGAAGCAGAAGTTTCTCTTTCTTTTGTTAAGGATGAGCCCAAAGCATCATCCTGGCTTCTAAACTGGCCTGCAAATCCAGGGAATCTCCCATCCTATCCTAAGCACACAAGCAGTGTTGCTCAACTCAGATGCAATTAGACAGCTCAGCTCTCCGCCCTGTACCCAGAACACTTTGAGACCTGACAAGGTTACAACAGATGTAAGATAATCTCCCAGTTTAAAAAAGGGAATTTCCCCAGCCTTTTAGCTGCAGAGGCAGCTATTGAGCGCTCACTCCATCTCCCATCTTTGTCACACTTGCTAGTGCCAGGCAGGCTTAAATAACTGAAGGGGGAAAGAAGAGGGGAACTTTATACATGTTAATTAAGTCTTTAACCTGCAGGTGAGATTATTTGAATGCTAATAAAACATTTGGTATCAGATAATGCTAAAAATCCAAATTATACACAAATCAAAGTCATCTTTCTGACCACTCTGAAAAAGCTCCTCATGTGAAATAATTGTTATATTTTTAATTTAGTTGGACAGAAAATAGAGTAAGTACATAGATGGGGACTAAAAATTTCTACTGAAATGCTCTTCCAAGACAAAGCAACAAACAAACTTAGCTTTTAAATACATGCTTAAATCCCATTGATGGCAATGCAGGAGGTTAAGCCGTGCAGAATTAAAGCTCCCAATAGGAATGAACTGAAGCCAAACAATTTAGATTCCCCCCCTGCCCCTTCCACATCACTCTCAGTCTAGAGAGGTTTTCTAACAGGATTCACTGCAAAGTTCCCCACACACATCTAGGGAAAAGGAAGAGAGCCAGGGAGGTGGGAATGAGCACCCCAGGTACAGGCAGATGATGCAACCAGCTCTTCACTGGCAGTGCTCTCAAGATATTTGTAAAAAATACAGCTCTCACCATGTATGAATAAGAGTGCAAAGCAAGGGAAGATGTTTTAAAGCAAACCAAAGATCTGTGGGGAAAAGGCTGGAGAACAGAACAGGCACCCAATCAATCACTGCCAATGTGAAAATGGTCTTATCTTACCCACCTCACCTGAGACTTCTGTGAATTCTTCAATTCTTTTTGCACTTCTGGTACGAGCATACACTGCCCTGCTGACAACTGGGAATCCAGCTCTTAATTATCATTCTAGTCATAACAGTTACTGCTTCTCTGATTCTGTTGTACTTTAGGCTATATTACTTTTGGTTTTATGCCTCCTCATGCCTCTTCATGCAGCAGGTCTTGATGCAACGAACAGCTGAGCACTTGTGGTGCAGCATGTTCTCTGCATCTCTCTGCAGTAAGAGTTGAGGGCACACTACTTTGTTTCTGCAGCAGTACAGAGAGCATCTTTTAAACTGACTGTACCCTACTCACAAACATTCTTCAAGGCAAGGAAATGAAGCTGAACATTATGGAATGTCTGTCTAGAAAGTTAAACAATTCCCACAAGTATCATCAAACTTTTTAGTCAGTCTTTTTAGACTCTTCCCCAGAGTCATCAGCAGCACTGTGTCATTGCTGTTCTGCATCAATGAAATCTAGATAAATAATACTGCATCAGCTGAAAAGGAGTCAAAGTCCACATGGAACAAGATTTAAAAATCAAGAACCATCTGTTTCGAATGTTACTGCATGCAGTTTGCACTTACTGGCTGCCTATATGAATTAAAAAAGCTATTATAACTACTTTCACTCCTCAACCACTGATGTCAAGACCAAAGATACAAATTTCTCATTTGAGGGCCAGCCTCAGACAGAACCCAAGCTTTGCTTTGTTTTGTTTTATCTTAATTGATGCATGAACAGCACTTTCTCCTGCCAGGCAGTTGAAAAATCAGTGCAAATAGACACTCTCCTTGCAATCATCTCTTGAAAAATAATTGTCTCAAATCATCACTTGCTACAGAGATTTGTCAGTGTTGTTAGTTTTGTTCTTGCTTGCAGTTGTTCTCCAGAAGAAAAGCAGCAACTGAACAATGCAGTGTCATTTCAAAAACCTGAGCAACACCTGTACCTGCAGATGAGACATCAGCACACAGCTGTACCGCTGCAGGTGTTATCTCATGACTTTTACCACAACTTCACTGCAAATGGGCTTTCCTAACATACATATACTTCTAATACACATACATATACCTCTTTACTTGAACACCAATTCTGCTCAGTAGACATTCCTACGGGATTCTTCTGGTGTTCCTGCTCAGGGTATAGAGACATGCCTGGTTTGTCTGGTAGCTGCTTGTGCTTTTGGACATTGTTCTGAAGAGTTTACATTTCTTGGACCCATCCTCAGTGAAGATTTAACATCCTCCTCTCTTTCTGATTTCTTACTTTTTGGACACTTCCCTTACATATTACTTAAAATAATAAAGAAGAGATTCCAGATATATGTTGTTCAGCAGTTACTTGCATTGAGGTCATGGCTTGTTCAGTTCCTGGGAAACTTCCATTCAGAGTTTCAGACACCTTCTGCAAAGATTCTGTCAGTCCTGAAACCCAGCCCACCACATTTCCCAACAGCTGACCATCAGCTCAGTCTAAAGCCAGCGTTCCTGGGCATTTGCCCTGTGGCCAGCACAGATGCGCTCCTGGACACAGGCAGAAGGAACACTAGCTTTAGTAATGCTCAAAGAATAACATTCACAGGCTAGAATAGAGGTCTGATTATAGCTGTTGCCTTTCCCCAAGCATAAGGCTGGAATGACTAAGGGGAAGTAGAACAGCATCGCCCCCTCACACCCACCAACTCTGAACTATTCAGTTCATTACATATGCTTTCAGAAAAATGCAAAAGGGGCAACCATCCTCTGTAAACCAAGGTATTTTGAGAGATATCATATCAACAAATTCAGAGTTCATAGATATGAAGTACCATGATTTTTGTAACGGCAAGAATTGGAGTCCATGTAGGAAGGTACCAAAAATTCAATTGAGGGTTGAGTTCTAGTGCCTTGTGCATGCCACACAGGTTGGACAAAAGTTATAATTTCCTTGTCTTTTACACCTTTACAGACTGTGGGTTTTATATAGAGACTCATTTAGAGCTTTAAAAACCTACAAAAAGCTGTGATATTGCCTTACTTCCTCAGCACACAGACTGAACCAAGATTAGTTGCCTTCAAGGTTACTCTTGGCTACACGTGAGCCAAGCACCAGAGGTGCAGCAAGCACTGAGAAAAACTGCTGATTCCTTCTGATCAGCACATAGGGGAAAAGATCGGGGAGAAAAGCACGTGTGGTAACAGGACTGATTACACGCTCTCCTGTAAAGAAGAGCATCTGCAGGAACAGACAGAAGTCTGGCAGAACAATTTGATAAAGCAGGAGATGAATTTAGAGAGATAAACTTAGGTAGCAAGCCTGGCTGATCAAAGGAAAAACCACCACCTACGTACCTAGGTAGGAGCTGGGTACTTCCTCAAACTCAACAAAAACCTTACTGTATTTGTGACAAATTATGAAAGGATGTAAGTTCAGTGAAATTCAGCCCCTACTGCTTTGCCAGTGACCGTGACAATTGCCGCAGACACCTTTACTCTAGATGATTTCTTGCTAGCAATCATATCAAACCATACAACATCAAAGAAGGAGGCACTGCATAACTAGTAATAACAACTGAGAAATCACACAGCTCTCCCTTCAAACAGAAGCCAGTGAACACCAGTTGAGCAGAGGAGATGCACTGAGCAGTTAACAAGATCATTAGCTGTTCACCAGGACCAGGCAGTGGTTGTCATGGCTACCCTGAAGGATGCACAAAGGAGGTACACAGCGGGAAGGGAGAGCTCCTGGAGTGGTTGAGGCTTGCCTTGGGCTTGCTGCCCTGCAACAACAGGGGAACGCAGATGCTACCACAAATCTTAAGTTTCTCACAGATCCACTCAATCAGTTTGTACTGCAGAAAAATGTAAGAACCGTTTTTTCAGTTTCTTCTGCTTTGTCCAGGAATCCAACCTTTCAGATTTTTATTTAAGGATTAGGGTTCCAGCTAGCATTGCTGGACCAAAAGTATTCTCACACCTGGAATGATATGGTTTTACCTCCAGAAAATCCCACAGAAGTAAGGTGGCACTTCTTCCTCCTGTCAGTGGCTTACTTTGTTTGTCATCCTTTTCCTCCCAATGATTCAGCCACTCTCTCCCCCCAGCACAGGGAATGACAGTGTTCTGCGAAACAAAGCTATAACCCGAGTTGACTTAGCCTGAGAAATAATTTCTTTTATATAACAAATAGAAAGCGGCAGGTACACAGGGGACAGCAGTGCAAAGGCTAACCGCTGTAATCAAGCTTCTAAACGGGAAATCTACATTCTACCGAGTGCTATAAGGGCCTACTTACACAATCCACTGGGGCCCGCTTACCCGAGAAGCTGAGATACCAGAGAGCCTGCCTGAAGGTGAGAGGAGGTAAATGCAAGTGCCAATTCTCAGAGCAACAGATAGGCAATTCAGGAGGAATTATTGCTTATAGCCACAAGAATATACCCAAGGAAATGGGAGAATAACTAGATGTCCATAAAATGTTTTAAGTTACGGCTATTGTGGATAGTACAAGCAGTACAGGAAGGTCTCTATAAAGTACTTTGGTTAGTAGCAGCAGTTTGGTTATTGGAAAAGGTGGGAATCACGTGAAATCACACATGCCTGCTGACACCAGGCAGGCACATGACTGCTGCCATGACATGTTCATTTAGACAGCAAGGCAACTCCTTCATGTTAAAGTACATGTTCACATTTTCCATGTTGCAAAAATGTTTTCCCTAAAAAGTCTATCCTTAGCTTATGTGGCCACATGACCTTGTCAAACGGAGTCTACAGACATATCTAGATATTATTCATTAAGCTTGTTTGAACCTGTTTCAGAGATGTGCAACGACATCCAAATTTCAATCTGCACCAACATTAGTAATGGATTTTAGCCCATCTGTCCATCATGGAATCACTGCCTTCTGAAGCAGGAAACTGAGGTTAATTACATTACAAAGTAGCACAATCATGATATATAAAATACCGCAGTATTTAAACACATAGTATATAGTGACTGAGTCATTCCGTAAGACCTGTTTGGACCATACTAAAACCCTGCTCTCCAACACACAGCAAGGCATGTCCCTCAGGATTCTTTATTTCTATTTTTTAAATGACCTCATAACCCCAGCAGCTTCAAGAAAACCTGAAAGGAATATGGAACACTGAGCACTTTCACATTGACAATTTCTACCATTAAATCCCAAATGTTTTTAAACTTTCATGGAGCTTGGCATTGAGTCACTAACCTGCTGAGGCAATTATGCAAGCCAAAGTTGTCTTAATTGAGCTTCCTCGAGCATAATCCCTCAGCTCCAATTAAAAAATAAAAAGATGCTGAGAAGCCATAGCCAAAATACTTAGATTTGAATAGCCTAAAGCAAGCATCTAAATTAACATCTAGACAATTAAGAAAAGGTGGTCTTACTTCAAAAACTACTACTATAAGGCCTGCAATTGTGAGGACCCATTCACAATTTCTCTATTTCTTTCTTCTGTCTAGAAGAAACAAATTTGGACAAATTATTTGGCATAGTGCTTTTATTTGTGACAGCTACAACGTGCCCTACAACGTCAAAGCTAAAAATAAGAAAACACAAAACAAGCAAGAACCATGAAGGAGAAAATTTGCTCAATTAGAGAATTTGGGGATTAGAGAATTTGGCCTCAGAACTGGGGGTATGGATGTGGCTCTTCCAAGAAAGTCAATAAAGCCTGACTGGGGAGAGCTTCAAGACTAGAGACTGAAATACTACATGGGATCTGCTTTCAATGGGTAAAAAGCAGGGGATCCACCTGTCAAGTTCCAGAGAAGCTGCTTAATCAGGCACAGATTGATTTTTTTTTTCCCAGAAGTTCTATTTTGGGAATTTTTTTCTTTTCAATGCAAAGGCCAACATAGTATTCCTCTCACAGTGCAACCATCTGGGGAAGATACCCCAAACAAGACAGCAGCATTATTTTTCCTCCCCCAGATCTCCTTCAGGCTGCTTGGGAAAGGAAGGGTGTGCTCTGATTCTGTAGTAGCTGTTGTGTCAGAAGCAGCAGACATGGCACACTGCAGTTATTGTAGATACAAGAACAACTTTTTGCCTGCTCTTGCATGTACTGCGAATTCCCTTACTTACAGTAAGTCACATTGCTGTTATTTCACTGTGAAATTCAGCTGATCAACAAGCTCCCAGAAGCAAGCTCCCAACTATAATTTAATTAAAAGGGCAGTAGCTAAGTTCCACCATATGCAACTGCCAGATGCAATCACTGCAGTTTAAGTCCAAAGGCGACGTTACTGCATGTACTGGAGCATAGTTTTATACGTGATGAAAGCTGTCACTTATGTCACAGACACTGCTCTAATGCATTATGATACTAGTTTCAGCAGAACAAAAAAAAGCATTAATAATACATTTTGTGAGGGCAGTTACAGCAAGTGAACATTACAATGCTTCAAGTGCCATGCACTTTTTCTTGCAACTCCATATGTATGCATAAAAACACTCGAGATGTATTACATTAGACTATACACAAGCTCTCACAGCCAATTTTAAACCTTCAAAAGTTGGAGGGCTGAAGAACACAACTGATTACGGATAAACAAAAACACAATGGGAGCCCTTCACTGGTCCTGGTTTATACTGCATAAAAAAGTACCTTAGAATTGTTTCTCTTTGGAGGAGATTTGCTGAATGCTTTTCAAAAGCCTACCAACCAACTCAGGGAAATGTTTTGATGTCTTGACAAAATGCAGCGAAGAACAATAGTCTTTAAATCACCCCAAAATAACTAAATAGACAAGGTATATATTAGCTGTGAAACCTTGTTCAGAAGTTCACAGCAGAAGTACATTCTTCAAAATATTGCTCAGAATGAAAATTGTTCAGACTTCAGAAGAAAAAAAGATCAGGCTATGGATATAACTATGTCAAGAAGATGAAGGAAGTTAATTCAAGTGTCAGGATTTCATAAACGGAAGGCAAGCGTGCCACACAGACCAGCTTGCTTTCCTACAGCACAGCATTTGCTTCAGAACTGCGGTCAACACTGGGCTCCACTTACCTGTAGGTAACGTCACTATTGCCAGGAGAATTATTATCCACTTACGTTAACACTGCTTAAATAAGAATTAGTTTCTTACAGTAAAATAGTAAGATATTAAGATTGCTTTAGAAAAAACAACAAAACAATTAACCCTAACATTAAAAAGTAGATGTTACACCCCTATTAGTTACAACCAGCAATTAATCATTACAAGTCTCTAACACTTCTCAGCTTCGCTGTCCATTTCTATACAGTAGAAGCAAGACTGCAGCAGCCGCAGCCACTGGTGAGCTTCCAGCCAGCCACAATTCCTCTCCGAAGCCACCGCATGTATCAGACAGACTGTCATGACAGCCAGTGCTGCCAGCCAGCAGCAGAGCGGTACAGAACGCTGGCCCACACCAGCTCCGGAGCCGAGCAGGATGCCAGCAGAGCTCCCCAGCCAGCCCGGCAGCCCTGGCACCTTCTGCGCTGGCAGCTGCTCCAGAGCCAGCCAGGGGAGCGCGCTGGCAGAGGTGGCCAGGCCAGCACCGGCCAGTTAATAGAGCTGTCCTGGCACAGCAACTGGAGCTGGACGGGATCTCTGAACGGCTGTTTTTACAACCAGTTGAAAGAGCTGTTCTGGCAAGTGTGCCGAGCCTGACCAACACAGCCCTGGCTGATACAAAAAGCAAACGAAAAAGCCTGTCAAGCTGGTCTCACACAAAAACTTCAGTGACAAAAGGGTGAGAAAGGAGAGTTGCTTAGAGGGTGCTTACTTCTTTCTGAACCATTAGAATGGAATCAATGGAAAAGTACATTTCATCAAAATCTGTAACTCTGAGAAAAATTCAGCACTTCTACGTAAGCTCCACCACTTCAAATATTTCTAAGTTAACACCATAAGACCTGTTATAAAATAAAGACTTTCTCAAAAACCTATGGCCTAATCTGGATGCAAAATTCAGCTAGTGGCAGGACTTTTCATGGTATTTCACATGGCAGAAAACTCCAAGCAAGGCATATGACAAGAATTTTCTTCATGTGAAGGCTGCCGATCACTGATCTTCCCAGAGGAGTAAGAAGCACCGAAAGACCATGTATACAGAACAAAACTACACTTCTCCTGCATCCTGCCCTAAGGCAAATTCCAGTTCTTGCCTTTAGGCTTCAGCATCATTGCTATCTGCTCTGCTCATAGTTCTCTTATTTTCAAATCTTTTCGTTTTTCCCCTCTTATCTCCATGATTTCTTCAACTCCAGAATTCTAATTCTATATTGCTTCCACTTGAGAGCAGCTCTGCAATATCTTGGAAAAAAAAGGAGGAAAACAACCAGGGCACCTGCCGGATTACAGATGTGATCATAGAGACCAACACAGCCAATCCATCAACTCATACAGTACCTGGACAGGAAGAAAAACCAGTGTAGTGTAATAGAATTGCCACTAAAATCCTCACTTTTCTCTGCTTCATCGTTCAAGTCATTCCTGTCTCTTGCTTCTTCATAAGCTTACTTACCAGCTTAAGGAAAAAAGGCAGCAGTAGTCTCAATGTTCAAACTGGGTGAGCTGGCAGGGTAGGCAGACAAGAAGCAAATTCAGCCCTGCACATGCTACTGAAATTGTTCAGAGAATGTTTGGAACAGCAGCAGTTTTAAAGGATATATGGGAAAGCTGGAAAGAGAAAAGGCAGAGAGGAATAAAACCCCAGTATTTCCTGATATGCATAACGTTGTGGGTAACATACCTGCAACAACCAATGAAATACAGCTTCTTCAGAGAAAAAAGGCTCTTCTTACTTGGGGAAAAATAAGAAAAAAAGAGAAAACACCACTATTTGCAATTTTGTTCTAATAGTTTTGTTTATCCCAGCCTTGGAGACTTATAGCTGTTGATACATCTCTCTCAGCTCACCATGGACAAAACAGCTCCGTTTAGAGGCCAGTATTCAAGCTGCGCCTGGAAGGAGGAATCTGGCCTTGGAGCACACTTCTGCAGATCACTGTTCAAGCCTCATTGGTTTGTGTTTATGAGAACTGAGGCTGTTCCAAGCATCCGCTCCATGATGAGCCATTCAAACACCACATGTAGGGAGCTGAATTGGTCTTAATCTTGCTTGTTCTCCCACACAGAGAAGTTTGTATCATGTTAGATCTGATTCTAAATGCTGAAGCAATTCACATGAACAAGAGCAATCATGAAGCGCTGAAGAAACAGTCCAGGGCCGTTGTTCACTGGCTCACATCTGAACACTCTCCCTTGGGCTACACGAACACAGTTGTGGTATATTGTACAGAGGCTATTTGGTTTTTTATTTCGTTGGTTTAGGTTTTTGTGGGCCTAATTTTGGTTTTGTTAGGTTTTAAGATTTTTAAATGAGTTTATAATTCAAAACCTCCAGTACCTTACAGAAAGTAATCAAGCCATTCCCAACACCCAGAAAAAAAAACGAGGGTTGAAACCTCATTGTCTTCTCCCTCCAAAAAACAGACTCCCTGTTTTCCAGCAAGTCTTAGTTGTTTACTGTAGGATTTCCTACAGCAAGTTAGTATTAATTGTACCTTCTGTTAGAAAGATTATACTACTACTCCCACTTTTTGTATTATATGCTATGACTCACGGGCGTCTAGTATTTCACATTGATGGGTAACATACACATTTGTATTAGAAATTAGGTTAATCTTTTTAATTAGCGTGGCTTTGAAAAGTCAAAAGACTAACCTGAATTCCTGTGCCTGTATATAAGATACACACGTCTAAATTCAGTTGCTAAATAGCCAAGGTGGACAGCTGGACTTCAAAGTAAGGAATTTCGACCCAGTTTGAGCCAACCAGTTTCATTAACAGCACAGCAGAAAAGATATATTCATTGGAAACTGAAGTATCTCAGCAGCAAACTCGTTAGCCAATAATCGGCCAGAATGTGTTGCCTCAGACAGACCTCCTGGAGCTGGTGCAGCTGTATGCAAAGTGTTGCCCAAAGCGTGCACATTTTTTTCAGTTATTCACCACTCAGCAGTTATTCTGTTGGATCCAAATACACCCCAATGTGTAAATGGGCAAGAGCTCCGCTCTAATTGCACAAAGAATCTGTTAATCCTTGAAGGAACATGCAGGTATCAACTGTACACCTTGGGGAAACTAGACTGTATACCTCAGCCACCTCCGGTCTCATCACCAGATGAAGTCTATCACCGATACATGAGATACTGTCTAAAATTACAGCGAGCCCACCTCTTAGAGGAACAAAAGCTGGCATGGTGGTAGAATTTAAATAGGAAACACAGCTTACAGTATGAAATGATCCACCTAAAGTACTTCTAAGTTTATTCCTTCTTTGTTCAAAGTCATCCAGAGCAAAAGATAGAGGCTCAAAGATTTGTTGTTTTCAGCAGTAAACTGCCTGTGAACAGGTGAAAGCAGCTCGACTGCATCAAGTGTCCAGTCCTGTTTGACATTCCATGGCATGGATTTCTGCAGGGCTTACAGAGCAAACAGTAATCAGCTGAGATGGCTGGTTTTTGCTAGTTATCATAAAAATATAGGGAAGCCAACTGCAGCAAACATCAAGCCTTGAAGAGGAGACACATCTTTTCTGGCTCCCAAAGCCTGCAGTAATCAAGCCTATTAATAATAATGGACTAGAAGCTCACAACACTTTTTTCCACTGATGCTAAATTAAATAGTTTTACAATTAATCCAGTCTTTACTGCATATAGAGTTGTAATATCTGCATGCTTACTGCAGCAGATATATATACTGAAGCATTAATGATGTCAGACATGACCACACACCAGCCTAGGTAAGACTTACATCTCTATATAGCCAGAACTTAACAGCCTAGCATTTGTTTTCCTATGATTCAGGAGAGTTTCAGGAATTGTTACAATACACTAGGAGAGGCCATGAAAGGCCTAGTAAAATAATGGATTAAAAAACTCTCAGTACAGCAAGACTTGAAACCACACTTATCAGAGTTGTAATTACAAGCTCAAGAGGCACTGCCGATCCCTAACCTCAAACATCGCATACACTCCCAATCCATGAGTCCATTAGGAGAAAAAAAAATCTTTCCTGTGGCCTTAAGCAAATATTGTCTCAGACTTGTTTTAAAGCTTCTACTAGTTTAACCTGCTTACACGGAGAGTCAGACCAAGATGATACAAAATTATAGCACTAATGACATCCAAGTCCTCTGGTTGTTCAGACTGTCATAAGTCTCAGGACTGTCTTTTTGCAGAAGTGTTTGAGGAAGGGAATGGCCACCACGCCCACCCGCTGTTTGACATCAGCAACTCCCCATTCCCTCTAACAATTGCTGACGTGACTTTATCCAGGAACACGTACTAGAAATTTTGCCCTGTAACGCACTGGTCAAACTGCAGATACCTCGGTGTATTTGGTCAATGACTTGTCAGAGAGGTCAAGCTGGTTACTGTGAAATGAAGGCATGTTCTCAAGCAGCGCCTTTCAAAAGCCAGCAGTATTTTCTCTAAGTAATTTTCTCCTAAGCTTAATTGTGACCCCAGTCCAGCTAAGAATTCTTTAAGGCAGGTGCTTATTTTTTAATTGGACTAACAACAATGCCAGTTGAAGCAGCCAAGAATGAAAGTAATGTGGATATAAAAACTCAAACTTTGCCAGTTTGGAGATGTATTATTTCAGTCTCTTTGATATCAGTCATGGAAGAAGAAGGAAAAGAATTAAAATACTATTCTGACTGTATACATGTCATGGATGGGACTCATGCCTCTTCCACAGCATAGGTTTTCTCCATGCTCCATGTTCTGAAAAAGATATGTATACAATGTATACATACATATGTACATCCCCCCCACATACATTCTGTGTCCCCATTTTAAGAACCATACAACTAGGCACCTCTGAAATACTAAAAAACAGCACTGAAAAGGACTTTGTCTAACTAATGAACAGTGATCTCACGTGGAAGATGCATGAAAGGGAAAGCAAGAGAAAACCACATATAAACCCGCTCCCCATCTATGTTGAAACAACTGTTAAGGGAAAACCAAGAAAGGTTCTGCTCAAATTCCATTTTGGTTCAATGATTTGGGAATTCTGGGAAAGCAGGCAGGTAAGGTTCAAATCTCTGTTCTGCGTCAGGTAAGGAAACACAGACGTGGTCACTGTTTTGTGTTATGGCTGGCATATAAACCCCATTAGGAACCAATACATATCTTTGCTTTTATTTAAAAGACCTAAAAAATACAATTTTTTTCCACTGGCTTGAACTAATGTACTAAAATAGAGCCACTCAGAAAATTGTGCATGTTTATCTTTTTTCCTCCTTTACGGACTGAGTGACTAATTACACAACCCAATTAGGCATTTAATGTCCCAGGGCCAAGTCACTGTATGTACTGAGGAAGCTTTAATAAACATGGTTTATCTCACTTTATATTAGTTGTGATTACCATTTTTCAATAACTGAAGCTATCAGCAATATGATACTTCTCATATCTTATGGAACCAAAACCAGCAACATCTATTTGATTATAACTCCAATGCCAGCTTATTGTGAACATGGTCTCTTTTTGCTCCTATATAATGTCAAAATTCAGGGCTGGATTTCTGTAAGCACAGCACACCAGGGCTCAGTTATGAACAAACAGGAGCAGCCAAGCATGAGATAAAACAAGCCTCTATTTTTTGCATTTCAGCTACTGAACACATGAGAAATATTTAAGAAGTTTCCTCTATGGAATAGAAAACATCACAGTACCATGTACATCTAGGGCAAGACCCATTAAAGTCAATTGACAGGCTTTAATTCTCTCATATTTTGCATGTATAAAATCCACATGCATGCATTAAAAACCTTTAGCAAGTTCATAAAATTCTTGTTTTGAATGCAAAATGTGTCTCTTTCTGGAGAGAAGGGCAGTGAAAAGAGCACATAACCTTCCTGCAACCACAATACAACATGAAAAGTTGAAAGACTCAAGCTGAAGACAAACATCTTTGGTTGCTGATAGAGGATGAATCTAGAGATAGCACAGACATTTTCAAATGTAAGAAATTGGCAATTAAAAAAACCCCCGAAACTACCTTGGCCTCTAACCATACAAAAAACATTGCCACTTGGTGCTTTTACTCAGCAACCTGATGCCTTTGTTACAGGTTATTGATATTCCGCTTCTGAACTGCTCTGAAATACCACGAAGCTGTTGGCTCCCATTCAACACCAGCTTAGCAGCTTCTTTCTTCTTTTGAAGGCAGACAAAATAATTACCCATTGGTACCTAATGCTGTCGAGAAGCAAACCCCAATATTTCAATTATGAGTGAAAGGGAGGAGATTCCTACAAAGGAAACAGACTTTGTAACTTCTCTTGCCAAGCAGACTCGATGGTTACAGTATAATTTAACATATAAGCAAGATTTGAGTTGTTTGCTAAATTATCTTCACATGTAAGTCTTCTACAAAACAGACATATCATCAGCCTTTGACATGCTTAGTTAGATACAGAAATATGCTTTCAACTCATCAGGTAATAGTAGAACATAGGAAGGTCTATATACCAACATGCACAGTATTTGTGCTTGCAACCCCTGTTTGCATTACCAGATAAAATAATGTAATGATTTTTGAAAGGCATTTTTACCACAAAGGCTACTGCTAATGTCATATGCCAGGCCTTTTTACCAGAAACTTCCAGAACTTAAACTGTGGTTCATCTAGTGTATTTGCATAAGGTCAAGTCTTATGATTTTAATAGTTCTTCAAATAAAAAATATTCAGATTTTTACTCAAAACCAAGAAAAACATTACATTCCCACAGAAACAGTTAATCTCAGGTGAACCGGTTTCAGAGGCTACAGCCCAACACTACTGAGACCTAGAAATATTCTAAAACAAATTTTAAAAATGTCCCAACAAGCAAACAGTGATTTCCCTAAGCGTTTCCATAGCTTGCATAAAGACATCAATTACCATGGCTTGTCTTCTAAATTAATGATTCACAGTGATGGATTATGCATGCAAGCTGGCCAGCTGAACGTTACACTTTGACTCTGGGGAGAAAGTATAGCATGTCTTAATTAACTACATTTTGTATAAGCCAGAAGATGGTTAGGAAAAAAATTTCTCTAGTCAGCCAGGTAAAATGTAAGAAAATAAATCTAGTGCTAATTTAAATATGAAAAAATCTTCAGTAGTCTCCATAATCCATATTTGAAGTGAACCAGCAAGAGCGCGTTGTCTCAAGTGAGCTCTGTGAAGTAATTCCAAATTGCTGTTTTGTTGAATGAACTGATTTGAGATCTATTCCATTTAGGCATGAAAGAAGATGGAAATTTCATGTTAATATGCTGTTTCCTGTTGTATACACAGCCTCGCAAGACTTCAGTGGTGGCACAACTTCTTTCAAAAGGATACCAAGTATTTTCACAGCCTTGCCTGAAATTCAGCTCGACACTGAATTTTTCCACAAGAACGGTATGTTATTATTTCATATTTTCTAAATGAATGCTGTATTTTAACAGCCTCCTTGAACACACACAACATTTGTGTTGTGTAAGTCCTCTGATGATACTTGTTATTCTTGATCTGGACACTGCAAAATACCTCTACAATTCAAACAGGATCTAGGATTTGCAATTCTTAGCTTTCAAAATGTTACTGCATTGAAAGATTTAAAAATAAAACATTATAAATAAAGTGTTATTCGATTATTATATTGAAAGATTTGCAAAATAAAAATGGGAAGTCTATGCCAAATATTACCACTCATCCTTATAGAAAGTAAAAAGAATGATCTAGTAGCTCTAAAAATCTATACCAAGCTGCTCTAGGATAGCAAAGACTGCCCTGCCTGATTAATTATATGGCCACCTAGTTGCTTACATACATTAAGGTTGTGATAAGTATTAATCACATTCCAACAGACATTTACCTTTTAACAAACTAATACCAAGATGCCTCACATTCATCATGGGATTTTGTGAGTAGGAGGAGTCTGTTTTCATGTTATCTAGGAGAAGAGCAGGTTAAGTATAGATTAAATGACGTGTCCACTACCAAAAGATCTGAAAAGTAGTAAGCTCCTTTTCCTTCTTCCTTTAAAACTATCCTATCCATTGCTGTTACCTTCTCCGAGCTCTCGGGACAACCCTAGGGCCTTTGAGAGTCAACATTTCACTTCATCCTTGCTCTCTTGGCACTTCTGCAGTATTTCTGGGGAATTCTTCTGAAGTGCTATGATTCTTAAGCAATTAAGTAATAAAGATATGATAGCTACATGGATTAGGAAAGGATGCTGAGTATCAATTCAATTTGTCTCTACCAATCCTGAAATCACAAATACTGGGAAGATACACTATCATAAATCTGCCTCCATAGGGCTTTCACTGCAGGGAAAGATGACGCCCTATTAGATTTAACCCCTTGTAACAATTCTTATATGCAGATTTGAATTTATGTTGCTCTCCTCTCCTTCAAATACAAGACATCCTAGTGGTGGTGTTGAGAAATATGCTTCTGTCACTTCAAGACTTTTTCATTGTGATTGACTGAAAGCTTGTCCTCTTCAAGCTAAAGGGTATTTCGTTGTCACTTCATTTATGAAGATTTGCTATCAGTTACGTTAAATTCCCAAGCATACTGTGTTTTCCTTTGGTGCACACGTTTCCCTCCCTCACATTCATATATGAAAAATTACCAATGGCATTTTTTCACTTCATGCATATCATCCCCTCAGAATAAATCTACTTACCGTCAATTTGTTTCTTATTCACTTTTGTGGGTATCTTCTCTACAGGCCCCGCTGTTCCATATGCCCAATAATTAGACATTTCTGCTTGTTTTTCTGATATTTGTTTTTCTCGGTATCTCCTTGTAGATCTAATACCCTGCTTTCTTTATTTCAACACATGCACAGTAGGGAGAGCAGATGGAAACTGTCAGCTACAGATGATGCCAAGTAGCTTCTGTGCAAGTGGAGACTCCAAAAGCTCTAGAAGTCACATGGGGTTTTGTGCTACCATGACATTTTCTGTGCCTCGGAGATGCTGGAGAGGACTAATCAAAGGCATTCTCCTACGGGAAATGGAGACAAGCACAGGGGTAGCATGCAGTGACCACACAGGTGACAGTGAACTGAGGAGCTGCATTTAGGCACACATGGCATTTGAGACTTTAGAACCTGTCCCCAAGAAGAACTACTCTTGGAATCAAAGAATCATCTAGGTTGGGAAAGACCTTTAACATCATTGAGTCCAACCATTAACTTAACTCTACCAAGTCCACTGCTAAACAATGTCCCTCAGCACCACATCTACGTGGCTTTTAAACACATCCAGGGATGGTGATTCAACCACTGCCCTGGGCAGCCTGTTCCAGTGCCTGACAACCCTTCCAGCGAGAAAAATTTTACTCATGTCCAACCTAAACCTCCCCTTGCACAACTTGAGGCCATTTCCTCTTATCCTAACATTGCTACCCTCCTCTCCCCAGCTCCTCAATTTGCAGACGTCCATTAGGAACTTATTTGGATAGAGAGAACTGGGAGAACAGATGTGTTAACTCTGCAACTGGGCTAATGACAGCTGGAGTCACAGAACAAGGGAAAAAGATGGTCCACAGCACATGAAGTTGTGAACCAAGATCTTATTTTTCATGCTAGACCATGGAGGCATTGGAGGCACATTAAGCACTAAACTAAAAGTCTCTTCTGTCATCTTCAATTAAAGCATCAGTTTGTCAAGTGTTATCTGAACCTTTATTTTGAAGTGGGGAGTCAGCTTTGGTTTTTTACTTTCTTAATAACAACACCACCTGCCACCTGTAACATTACTGTGAATAAACAGTTACTTTAAAAAAGAGGGTTTTATTCACCATATGTAAGTGCACATGCTTTTAAAAACAAAATAGAATTACTAGTGTTTTAAAAGTCTATATCCAGTTTGAGAGCCTAGTTTATTCCTCTTTAGTACTTGTAAGAATCATTAGATATCTTTCAACTCCCACTAATTACTTGAGCTTTGGCAGACATTGCTGTTTCCTCCTCCTGCTTTTTTGAATAAATCTGAACTTAACAAGTCAGTAAACTGACATATTTACAGTAAAAATAACTTGGCTTCCCCCTCTCCTTCCTCCCACTTCTCCTATTTCTCTTTGCAGATGAAAAGGTCATCGTTCACCTACAGGCTTTACAGACACTTACAGCAATTTGGGTAGGGACCTGGGCACCCTTCCTTTACACCACCAGAACCTCAAGCTGAAGATCTGGTATTACAGTAAGCTGTTCATGTTGCCTTAGGTTTTGATTAATAGCTTTAAATAGTTTAGAAATTAGAACAAATGCTTTTGAAAAAAAGCTATCCAAGAAAGAAAATACAAGTTGCTTCAGTGAGCTCAAATTGTTACATGAAGTACACAATCATTAAATGTGGCCAAAACTGCTTTAATTTAAATGTGAGTGAAAAAAAGCATTTGAAAAGGGCAGGTTTAGTGTACCAATTAAAAAAGATGTCTGAAATCTTTGAACTCATTTTCTTTACAGCTACAACTTATGTAACTTGAGATGCATGAGGAAAACTGGGGCAGCGAATGCTACCTCAGACATAGGAACAGTTAGGAACATTTTGCTGTGCTGTCAAGGAAGGAGGCAATCTCCAGTAGTGAAGTGAGCATCAGGAGTTCAGCCAGGCTGTCTTGAGCGAAGTACCAGGCTCCTAACATTGCCTTGACATGACAAGGTCAGGTTAAAAAAAAAATCATGTTCAAAAGTAGATGTCCAAGTTCTCCAGCTTACTCCAAACTTCTACAGGAGAATCATGGGCTGGAATGGCATCGCTGCTCAAAAAGTACCAGATGAAAAATGCAACCAGTGAGCAAGTGTTTGGGTTGATTATCCTATTACAAAGGTGATTAAAGCATTTGCTTTCCTCTGATGTCCAAGTAAAATTCTCAGAATTCTGAAAGTAAAACAAAGCCGTAAATATGCGGCTCAAAAGTTCGAAAGGAAATAGTAGTTCTCTCTTCTCAGATGAGGAAGTCCCCCAAACTCACTGTGCATATAGAAACATGGATGACAAAAGCAGACGAAAACGGAAAAGCAGAGGAACTGGAGCCCTTCTGATGTTTGAAGAGAATACTCATGGGGGAAACCACAGAATGTACTATTCCACAGGATAATGTGCAAGTTTGGGTAAAAACAAGGGAGCTGCAAGAAAGAATGTGGGAAGACACAAGGTACCCCTGAGAAGAATGTGCAGCAGTTGAGAGTCAAGGTTTGTTTTTACAGCTGCATGTCGTAAATAACAGGAAAGAAGATTGACCACTTCTTGCAAGGAAGAGAGAGATGGAATTAGAACTAACCAATTAGAGACCTGTCTCTTCAGTTGAGACATGAAACAGTCGCTTCATGAAAACAGTTGTAAATCACAAGTATATTGTGAGTATGTTACATATAATAACATTACATATACTTTACATAGTATGATATGTAAGAGCATATATAGTAGCTAACTGCATGAACAAACGATTGTTTGCACCAGCATTCAGTGTCCGTGCCTCATGCACCACATACTCACACCTAAGAAGAGTTTGGTTTTGTATATTAAGAAATGCCACTGCACACACAGTACAGTTAGTTTCAGTTCTGACAGAGTGGATACTTCTGGAAGAAGCAGCCAGTTGTACATTAGCTCCACCAAGGCATCACAGGTTTAGAACTGTCAGACAAACGCAGCAGATAAAGTTTATATTATTAACTAATTATTTGTTCAGATGTAATGGTAACAGTGAAAGGCTGTAGGGCTGAAGTACAGAAAGCAGTGGGAAGCCATCTTCTGATTCACGGGCTGGCTATTCAGTGAAAACTCAATCCAATCACATTGGTTTAACTTTCTTCTTCTAGACAGTATATTACATGTCATCACTGATTCTTCCTGAAAGAACAGTCTCAAGGTCTGAAAAAACACTTCTCACCAATTATCAAAACATTTAAACACTCAACTAAACCAAAAATCCCTTACAACACAGCAGGTCAAATCCTATTAACCCAAAAGCCAGGCACATATTTAACTCATTAGCTCGTATCAGTAAGAAATTTTCTCTTTTCCCTTCTCATAGCTACAGCAGCTTTACAATGGCTCTAAAAGACCAAAAAGGACGCAGATAACTCACGCAGCTTTTATCACATTAGCCACAGTCTGCAGTTTTCCTAATCATTAGCTTTGAAGTATATTAAACAAAGCAGAACATGACCTGACAGTCGATATTTTAATCGCACCACGTAACAACAATTCTTTATCATACGTACTTTATTAAGGCCACCAAAGCAGATGCTGCTCAGAACTGCTCAGAAGACAAACAGCCAGAAAAGAACATTCCTGCTGTACCACTGAGTGAAGCCAGGCACTGACCACGCTGCTGGGAGGGTTTGTGCTTTTACACACAGAGCCACCAGACAACTTCCAACACATACCTCTGATTTTGGCTGGGCTGAGGGATCAACAAGAGGCAGGATGTGTGCATGTCTATGAGACTAAGAAAATAAGAAACTGAAGCTTTTAGTTTTAAAATAATGCAATGTAGTGTAGCTTTACTTACTAGCAAAATGCAGATTATGTTGTTTACATTTATGTTTAGTACACTAAGCAATTAACTTTTTAGAAGCAGAATTTGGGGGAGGGAAAGTATAAAGAGATGACAAGGCGTTCCTTCAGTGAAGGCAGGAAACTGAAGATATTTCATTTAGGAATTCATCTTACGTCATTTCTCACAGCACTGTGTTAGAGACCTCCTCTGACACAAACCCCTTTCCAATGGCTGTACTAAGGTATTTACTAAAAAAACTTCCTAGTGCAATTGATACAGGTTACTTACATCCCTGACTTTTTTTACTGCTTTAAACACCAAGTGCAGGGGGAAAATAAGCCCAAAACTTTACAGTTATTGTTGAATTGTGGGATTAATTACTTGAAGTGGCTAGGTTCACTACCTCCAGCACAATTTTACCAAGAAGCTTGAAGAAAATGAGTTCTTCTGTCAACTCAGAAGATTCAGAAAGTGTTTCCTTTCCTCCTGCAGATACACAAGTTACATCACTTCCCTCCAACCCCAAGTTCCACAAACCTTTTGTCATCCAGTTCACAAGACTAGCAGTACTCCAAAGACATGAATTTAACCCTAGAATTTTAAAGGTATTTCCAAACTTAAGTTAACTACTTTGTTATTTCATGCATTTGAGGAAAAATACAAAGCCATCACTAACAACAGCTGGGTATATAAATATCTTTTCTCCACCATCTGCCCATTATACTGACAGGTAACCAAAGATACTGAATGTATCAGACATACACAAGTGTGTCTAAAATAGAGAAACCCAGACATTCATTCTGAAAGCCATGTTTTCACATCCATTTTCAACATTATTTTGAGCACACACCATAGTTAAGATTAGGACAGCCTAAAAACTGAGTACAGGACAGAGGTATGCTACGTTAATTCAGATTCAGCCTGTGTTTTACCAATAGGTATTGCCTACACAGAACATGGATTGTCAGACATTTTTTTAAAAGGTTTTCAGGCACACCCAAAATGTGTCTTCATGGATGAGCAACCCAAAAACAAATTTCAAATTTTGAGGAAAAAAAAACAGATGTGTTAGTTGGAAAGGACTTTGAAGAGCTAGGAGTATCTAGATCTTGCTGTGAAGACTTCTGCCAGCACTAACCCCTCTCCCCTGCTACATTTTGTGATACATAAGATTAGAAGTTCAATTAAACTACGCATAAACATGACATTTACATCTACAGAATAAATGTCAAGAGTTATTACTGCAACCTGGTGTTCCTAGAACTCTGCTAGATAATGTATGAACATATACACGCTCTTCCTTCTGAGAGGAAGGGAAGCGGTAACAAAATCCAAAATCTTGAGAACAAACAAAAAACCCCACATCAGCACGTTCCCCACAGGGACCGAGTCACTCGGCAGCTCAGAAGTGCATTTCAAAAAAGCCCAGGCAATTTTTGAAATCAACTTGAGACAGCAGCACTGCAGCTAAAGCATTCAGCAGGACAAACACACAGCATATTGTGGGGTTTCAACTGTTGATATGAAAGACAAGTGACAACTTCACAATTACTTTCATGGGCATGTGAACAAATAATTCACTGAAAATGGTAGATGGGGAGACAGAACAAATTTTAAAGCCCCAAATCAATCTCAAATTTGACTTCAGAATGTGAACACATAGGACAGACCGTCTAGTGAAGATAAATTCTGGAACTCATGACTACATTTAATAGCAAACTTAACACTGCCACAAGCTTTCACCTTGTATTACCTCTTAAGTTACCTGTGTAATTCTGTAGGCAACCCACACCTTAAAAGAAGGGCCAACAACCATTCCCCTCCTCCTCCCTCGGCAATTATTCCTCATAACACTCAACCAAGCCGCAACAACTCTGAATAATACAACAGGCATAAAATAGGAAAGTATGAATCCAGTAAAAAAAAAAAAGATAGGATCCAGAAAGGTTTCACAAAATAGATGGAGAGAGACAACAGAGCCTATTTTAGGTTTTAGCACCTGTAGGACTGCAGCTTTGTAGCTTTATTTTAAAACATACTAATTTCACTGAAAGGATAAAACGCCACAGATGCAGTTGGCTCAATCTATGCGACAGCATTTCGGTAAACGTCTCCCGCCTAAGCAGAAAGGCATCAGCCACCGTTACACCATGTTAGTGATCACATCCAAAAAGATGGGACAAGAATTGGGGAATCAGATTCCTGAGTCAACATGCAATTCATACACACCACTCAAGTTTTAAGTAACCCTTTATATTAAAGACATGTGGAGTACTTCACATATGAGAGATCACACCTGAATCTGATTAAAACAAAACAAGGTGATGTGAGGAAGACAAAATTCAACACATGTAATAAAGTATAATAATCCAGGTGCTTTTTTTTCTCCTTTTTTCCACGCACCCAGTGCTCTTGCTCAGCCACATGAAGGTGGGGATCAGTATCATACAGGGCTACATTCACATGATCTGCCTGTTCCCACAGACACCCAAGTCCTCCTGCTTTGTCACCTCACAGCTTTAAGAAGTTACAGCTAACGTCTGACAAGTTTAATACCTGAGCTGCTCATCCACAGGCTCGCGTTGGAATTCCTGTGTCTAATGGTACTGATGATCAGTATTTAACCCAAAAAAAACCGGGTTTAATACTGATGAATCAGAAATGCAGAACTGAGTTAACACTTTAACAACCGAGCTAGTTTTAAACATAAAACTTGAAAGTCTTAAAAAGCTAACCAGTAACACAATTACCTCGAGTCGAGTTCGACAGATCAGTTTTTCTGCCAGCCAAAAGACAAAACGCACGGTCTGCAGAGCTCCGAACAGGGGGAAAGAACACGGGGGAAGCCCCTCAGAAAAAAGGGGCTTCAGGAAGCGCAGCTCCGGGCGGGCAGCGACCGGAGCAGCCCCCAGCCCAGCCCGGCCTCCCCCTCTCCGGCACGGCCAGGTTTTTAAGAGCCACTGCCGCGACACTTACCGCAACTTCCAAACCAAGTGTTCGTGCGGAGGCGCGGCCGCGGGCGAGCGGGGCTGAGGGGACGGCCTCGGCGGCTCCCGGGAGGCGGGAACCCTTCTCTCCCCACCGCCGGGGCGCGGGCAGCGCAGGTGAGGGAAGAAACGCGCGACCGAACACCTGGGGGGAGCCGGGGGTC